>QAOA01004753.1:516277-768058 GCA_003255065.1 Cercis canadensis
TATGATGGGGCCAAACCGGGCCCCCCCCCCAACCCCCTTCTTGGGCCTCCACTTTCTAAAATTGCTGATTTGATATTCTAATGCATCACATTACTTCCTTGCTGGCATCTATTCCTTTACATGTACATAACTTACCAAAAATTAGCTGAGTACCCTTTTCATAACATAGGTAATTAATGACAATGTCTATTGGTGAACAAGGAAGGAAAATTCATACCAGAAGATTCTTTTGGAGCTACTTGAAGAATGAATGATTCCATTTAAATTCGTTGTTCTATTCTTCTACAAATTAATCATACAGTTCAATATGCAGACTGGAGCAGAACCAGACATGGTACTTTTCTTTGATTGCCCTGAAGAAGAGATGGTGAAACGGGTGCTGAACCGTAATGAGGTTCTTATTAAAGCCTTGTAAATTTAACAGTTTGTTCAGAAAACACTGCCTGATATAACCCGTTCATTTTATTGCAGGGTCGAATTGATGACAATATAGATACAGTCAAAAAACGTCTTAAAGTATTTCAGGCTCTGAATCTTCCTGTCATTGATTACTATGCAAAGAAAGGGAAACTTCATACGGTACTTATATGTAGTATTGATATAAATTTTCTTATGTGAATATGTAGTATTGACATTTAAGTGGATTTAGGATAATTGGCCTTATTTTTGTCCACGTACATGATAAGATTGCAAAAAGTTTTATTAGCTTTGGGTTAGAGAACTTTTCTATATCTTCCTGCAAAATGTGTGAGTTAATGGAAACTTTAGAAGTTAGTTTCTGTACTTTTCAATTAAATATGGAATCGAGTTAGGACTCGTGTATTCCTACTGACCTGATAGGACTGTAGTTTTCAATTTCAACTTCTGGTCAAAGATTTTATGTCCGTTCCTAAGAGCTTAACAAACTGATTTTACATTTAGTTTTTTCTGTATTGATACATACTATATTATTTATATGTTAATTACATTGATAGAAACCAACTTTTGCAGATCAATGCAATAGGATCAGTAGATGAGATATTTGAGCAAGTTCAGCCACTTTTTGCTGCATATGAGGTATATTTCATTGCTGCTATTTCCATACTGTTATATACACTCTGTTTTTAAGAAGCATGATAGCTATGTGATCAATTCCCTATTTCGTGGTTGCCATTAGCACACTTCCGCTTAGTTTACCCCTTTTTTTTTTTTTGGATTCACACTGTGTTGTTTACTTGGTGTCCTAGATATGCACATCAATCAGTATGTTGTATTTTATTAATCAATCTTTTACTGCTTCTGAGTTTTAAGTGGGCTGGAAGAGGAGAAATTACCAAGGATGTTTCATTCTCCTGTACCCCCTCTTCCTTTTCCCTCTTTTGCTGGATATAAACATTTATGTATATTCTTATTTCGTAAGGGCTAATGACTTGCATCATACTTTGCAGAATGAGGCTAAATGAAAGCTGATTGTATACGTTTAGACCACTGAAAAGCCGGGTAAAGTTGTAATTCTACTGTGACTGAATACGTTCCTGGTTTTTGGTTACAAGATCTTTAAGTGAAATTCCTGGCTTATTCGCTTGGGAATTTGGTGGGTACAGGTTACTGAAACTCGCACTGAAGTATTTAACAGAGACATACATGTCCCTACTTTGCACTGAAAGACAATTCTTGTTCCCTTTTCCTTTGCTTCCCCTTTATATGTTCCTGTAAACAGCTTATGCCACAAAGGAAAAGACATGTAGGTGGAACTGAATTGTCTGTAACAAATAAGAAACTGAGCAATTAACATTGCAAAATTCAGTTTTTAGTTGAGGCATCATCACATCTGAACCATTATAAGTTTTCTGATTTCACAAATAATATCAATAAGTCCACCCTTTACCTTTACTATGTTCAAATACTTCCTGACTTGAGAGTTGGAAAGATTTTTATGTGTTGGATTGCTTTAGGTCTTTGTTGTTTCTGGTTACCAGCTGGTAAATAGGAATGTTGAAGTAAAATATCTTTCTGCTTTCGGTGGATAAAAGACCATGGTTTTTTCTTACAATGTGGTATGGAAATTCTGCAAGATTTATATAAAAGTAGAAATTTCTATTTAATGACATAATCAATTAATTGTTTCATGGGAAGCTTTTCTTGGAATATAGCTTGCCAAAAAAAAAAAAAAANAAAAAAAAAAAGCATTCATGGAAAATGATATTGTTATTCCAGATGGTTGTGAGAATAAATGTATTGAATAGATCAGCCACATATAAAAAAAATAATGATTATATTTAGTATAATAATATTCAGTTTTAATGAAAAATTATATTCTTTATTCATTTTTGCAATATATTGAAAGAAAATGACTTTTACAACATTTTGTCAATACTTGCAAATTTTGAATGTTTTCTCTGTGGCATAATGCAATTGTTCAATTATAGGCTATATGTAATATGATCCTTGTATTGTATGGCTCATAAATGAATGAAAAAAGTAAAATTATTAAAAAGAGAGCATTGAGGTAAATATATCATAAATAAATTATGTTTGATGCATGAGAATAGTCGTATAGAAGCTGTTGTAATAATAAGAACAGATTCTACACTTGATCTTAGCCAAAAGGTCGATAAAGGATTGAAGCTTGTTGTAATAGAAAAATATCAAGGAAAGGGCGTCACATGAGGAAGGGGAAAATTTTCTCATGATGTGTACACTTTTTTTTTTTTTTTTGTGTGTGTATTTTGGTTACAATTTTTAGTTTGAACATGAAACTCACCATTCTTAAGAACGACCTTAGTATTTCATCACTACTGAGTATGGTGGAATTTATTGGTGGAGGATTGGAGCTCTGTTTCTGCAGTCTGAATTCAAAGAGACAAGGAAAGAGGGCAGAATAAATTTGATTTCATGGAAAACCCAGTATACACCTTCTTCTGGAAACCTTCTTTCTCAGCTTTCCATGCTAACAATTCAGCCATCAATTTCTTGCCTTGTTCTTGTTCCTTAGATGAATTTGGATGACTCTGCCATCTCCTTAAGAAAAAATTCCTCACCAATCTCTCTAACTTGTTGGCCACCATTTTCGTCTTTCTTTTGAGTTTCGAAACCTCAGCAGCCATTGTTTATGAAACCACGTAGTTTGATAGATAGATAGAAACAGAGCGAGAGAGAGATAGATATTCAGAGAAGGGTGAAAAAGAGCAAGCGAAAAATTTTAGTGTTTTTTTTTTTTTTTTGAAACAGTGAGAGGGGGTTAGCTACAATATATCGGTTAGTTATATATAGTTAGTAGTTATTATTTAAGTTACCCGTGGGTGATTGTTTGGTCAGTGTGACAATGATCAGGTGTGGTCACAATTTAAGGTAGGGTATTTTGCCATGTGTATAGATAAAATGAAACAAAAACAAAAGGGAAGTTGATAATGTGACATTGATGTTAAATTAATTACTGCCTTAATAAAAGCCTAATAAACACTTAAAATTGTTACTATGACATAAGAGTAAGAGCTTTAGCTCAGTAAAGCGTACTCTCGATCGTAAGACTAGTCTCCTCACTTTATTATGTTGTGGCTTTGCTTTGCAGTTGTTCAGCTGTGTCATCTTTTTCATTGAGTTTTAAGTTCTCAAGCAGCCATTGAAACCTCACCTGCCTTTGAACCTTGAGCAGCCAAATCTTGAAAAAGAAAATTCATGCTAGGGCAATAACAACTTTTCTGTAGTGTATTCCCCCATTTCACCAACACTGTGAAAAGGGCAAATATATTATAACTTAAACCATTTTTAGATAGGATAGTTCTTCTGTAAACCTATTACATCTAAGGTAGTGCATAAATGCAACATATGCACAAAATAACTACCCTTTTGTATAAGTTTTCTCCAATATCTCATAATTAACTGATAAATGACATATAGTACTAAATGTATTAAAGCTTTTATAAGCACCACAATGACTTCTATTAAAACTTGGTGAAGATTTAAAGTACTTTATCATACAAAAAAAAGGTAATGCATAATATCTCATGCATTACTTGTTGGTCATGCAATGAGCACTTGCAAAATTAAGCAAGATGAAAATGACCTTTCAGCTTTGATATACTTTCATTTTCTATAATATGCATTTCTTCTCTCCTTACATAATTACATTAGTAGAGGTTCCCATAAGAAAAAGAACAACTCATAGGCTTGCTTGTAATTTTATTTTTTGGAATTTTTCAACAAGTTATTTAGTTTTTTTTTTTTTTTCTCTTTTCAATTATATTTTCTTTTATTATTAGATGGATAGGCTTAAGCAAGTAGTGTCGAGTTCGAGCCCTTGTGGATGCAGCAAACTTTCTTGGGAGAAGTCTTCGCTTTACAGTACATCAGAAAATTAATCCTAGGCAAACTTTAAAAATACCTTGAAAAACCCAAAAACAAAAAAAAAAAAATTTGAAAAGAGTATTGACATGCCTTGGGCATAGCGGATGATTGATTCTAATATCTTCTTTTCTTTTCTTAGCTTATCTATTTTCTCTGTTTTTCTGTTTTTGGTCATTGTTACCACTCTTTGAGTGTGTTGTTGGCTTGCATGTCACGATTTTGTGGAGCTATTTCTGTAACTTTTGACCTTACCTTTAATGATAACTATTTATCTTCAAAAAAAGTGGTAATAAATAAATTGCATAGAAAACATCCAACAAGGTCAATAATAGGGAGCAAATTTAAATGTATCTCTTATTGAAGCCATGGTGTCCAAGTGAGAACTAAGAAATCAAGAAAACTATTAGAAAGACAACACAATTCGAAATGGAGTTGAGAATTGAGATTAACTATAAGTCATCTATATGTGAAGGTGGATTACACGCAGGGGTGGAGCTATAGCATTATGTCCTTGAGAAAGCCATATGGTAAAACAACAAAATATTTCATATTGAGTATATAGCGTGTACTACAAGGAGTTTCTCAGTCAAGAACAACAACTTTTGATATTGTTTATTAAACATAGGTTTTACAAGTAAAGTGTTTTGATTTTTATTAAGTAAATTATATAGGATAGAGTAACATACTATTAGAGTTAATATTTAATTGTACTATTAATATATGAACTTCTTTTACATTATCACAATTTTAAATTATATATATAAGACATTATATGAATATGTGAAATTTTTTTTTTTAAGTCACCCATCTATAATTATTTTTTTATTTGTGTGATTTAACAATAATTGTCCAAAATTTTTGGAGAGAATTATTATAAATGAACTAAAATAAAATGAATTATAGGTGAGTAATGTTAAACTCGATGCCATTTTAGTTATAGTATACTATTATTCAGCCAAACGACATGTGACCGAGTAGTACTGAGATTGTTCTTAGAATTTGTGATTTTCGTATTTAAATCCAAAATTATAGTCAAAGTACCAGAAAGAAAAAAAAAAATACTATTGTTCTTTATAATCAATGATCTTCCTATCTTTAATATTCATGCATTGACCACTAAAATCACATAATGGCCACTCATCATATAGAATTACAAATAATCACAACTCATGAAAAACAACTATATACATTATAATTATAGTAGAATAACTTGTAACTTTAAAATTACCTAACTTTTGTTTTGTTTGAATTTTTTTTCTTTATAATAATTCAATTTACCATGATGTACATAAGATAAATCTTAAATATAATTTTATATTATAAACTTGTTTGTTTACCTTAACCTTTACTGCAAATGGCCCTTGCCCCATCCTTTTTTAAAGTTTTATGTACTCAGAAACCTGGAAAGCATATTATCAAAATCTGAAATCAGTTCCCTCTATGGTGTCAACTGCTAACTGCTTTTTTCTTATTCCCCTTCAACTTCAAGAATGATAGCTACTCTGCAACAGCTAAGTCTCTGTTCAACTTGTATGACCCTATTCTGCTCTTCAAAGTCCAAACAAAGCAAGAAACAGAAAAAACTGCAAGATAGGGAAATCCAAAAAAGCAAGAACACCCTCTCTTTCCCAAAACCAACACCAACCCCACTTATTATACATCATGAACCTTATAACCAAACAAAATTTGAAGCCCTTGATACAGTTGTCAAAGACCTTGAAGCATCCATTGAGAAAGGCATAAAAATTGACATTGAAATCTATGCTTCTCTATTAGAAACCTGCTACCGTTTGCAAGCCATTGATTATGGTATCCGAGTTCACCGCCTTATTCCTGTAAACCTTTTACGTAGAAATGCTGGGCTTTCATCAAAGCTTCTTAGGTTGTATGCCTCATTTGGGTATATGGATGAGGCACACGACCTGTTTGATCAAATGCCTAAGAGGAATGTATCTGCATTTCCTTGGAATTCACTTATCTCTGGATATGCTGAAGTGGGTCTATGTCATGATGCCATAGCACTCTACTTTCAAATGGTCGAAGATGGTATTCAACCTGACTTATTCACGTTCCCTCGGGTTCTAAAAGCTTGCGGGGGAATCGGGTCTGTTCAAGTAGGGGAGGAGGTGCATCGGCATGTGGTTCGGTCTGGATTTGCCAATGATGGGTTTGTCCTCAATGCACTTGTGGACATGTACGCTAAATGTGGTGACATTGTAAGGGCTCGAAAAATCTTTAACAAGATAGCTAAACGGGATACTGTTTCATGGAATTCAATGCTCACAGCTTATATTCGTCATGAGGTTGATGTTGAGGCAGTGAACATATTTCGCCAAATGCTTTTAGAAGGGTGTGAGCCTGACTCAGTTTCCATATCCACAATTCTTACAGGTGTGTCATCACTGAATCTTGTTTTCCAAATTCATGGATGGGTAATTCGGCATGGAGTTGAGTGGAACTTGTCGGTTGCTAATTCCTTGATCATAGTGTACTCCAATCATGGCAAGTTGGATCAAGCATGTTGGATATTCAATCAAATGCCAGAAAGGGATGTTGTTTCATGGAATTCTATAATATCTGCTCATTGCAAACATCGACAAGCCCTTACCTATTTTGAGAAAATGCAGCAAGTGGGTGCAAAGCCAGATAAAATAACATTTGTTTCAGTGTTATCTGCTTGTGTCCATTTAGGCTTGGTGAAGGATGGAGAGAGATTGTTTTCTTTAATGAGTGAAAGATATAGAATAAACCCAAGTATGGAACACTATGCTTGTATGGTTAATCTTTATGGAAGAGTAGGGTTAATCAAAGATGCCTATGGCATTATTGTAGACAAAATGGAGTGTGAAGCTGGCCCAACTGTGTGGGGAGCTTTGTTGTATGCCTGCTTTCTGCATGGCAATGTATCTATTGGGGAGATTGCTGCTAAGAAGCTTTTTGATTTGGAGCCAGATAATGAACATAATTTTGAACTTATGATGAAGATCTATGGTAATGCTGGCAGAACAGAGGACATGGAGAGAGTCAAAATGATGCTGGTTGACAGAGGATTGGATCATTAAACTGTTAAAGAATCAATACTGCATTCAGTACCACTTGGCCTTTTTGGGATCGTGCATGCTGATACATGGATTTATAGCTTGTTTGGTTTATTACTGAGAAGGCCAGAATCACCTTTGTCCACCCAAAATCAAAAACTAGTTTCAGTAGCTTTGGAGGCTTACGTGATTCTAGGTGCATCTCACTGATCAACCAACTAAGGACTTAAGCCTTAAGGTGTCTTGACTAAGCCCCAGAAAAGGAGATTCCATAAGTGATTCCATAAGGATCCAATATTTGGCAATGTGGCTATTAACACAACTCCACAAGCACACAACTTTCTTGATGAAAACTCCACAATCTGCGTAGTGGCCTTACATCTCCTCCAACATCAAACTGAGTACATAAAAATAAACACCTTTGACTCTATATTTTTTTGCTCATATCAGTTAATCTTATCTTGGTTGTGATTACTGAAACAAAATTTCATTCTGCTGAGTAAATCTATTGATTTATCTCTATGTTAAAGGTATTACTTTGTGATCAGCTTAAACATGATGAGCAAAGGGTTGTAAATTGTCTGATTGTGCAGCCAATAGATCGACTCTTCTTTGTACAAGCATACCTGCAGAAGTATATTAATTCTTAATCGAAGGAGTTCATACAAAAAAATTGGTGGAGACTTGAAATAATTTATCATAAAAAAATAAAATGGTGGAGACTTGAAGTAATTTATAATACAAAAAAAAAAAAGGTAATGTCTAATATCTCACGCATTACTCGTTGGCCATGCAATCAGCACTTGCAAAATTAAGCTTTCAGAAAATTGTCATACAAAAAAGGTAAATGGGCATTTTTCTTGAAGTGTTAGGAAAATTATGTTTCCTTAGTTAACTCTAAGCTTGTATTTGTATGTATTAATTTACTCATCTAGTGACAAAAGAAAAAGAAAAAGGTAGTAACCTGGTTTGATTGGTGGCCACATGGATATTGATAGAGATGCATGAGGAAGGTGTCCTTCTAAACAAATATGCAACTATTTCTTTTTCTTACATGATGACAGTTAGTTTGAACCTCTAAATTCCTACAAATTATCAAAAAATTTCACTACTAAATCACATCTAGTGACTCGAACATGCAAGTATTTGATACTAAATTAAGAGCGATTGTAACTTTAATAAACCTAATAACGGTTTCTTTTTGGCCATGCAGCTAATAACCGTTTGAGTAATACTCAGTTGCACAAATTTTAAAATCTGTACAACTATATATTGGTTGCATCTAAGCTTAAAAAGAAAGAATATACACTTTGGCAATCAGTATATAACTTTTTTTTAAGGTAATTTGGGTATGATTTTTGATTCGAACATAAAACCTAAAATTTTTAAGAATAATTTCAGTATGACTCGACCACAGTTTGATAACCAGTACATGATTTATATTCGCTGCATCTCTTCATTCGATTTATCATTTTCCAATTATTTTGTTTTAATTTCATATTTAGAGAATCAACAGAGGACCCGAAATTAATGGGAACTTGAAGATCATTTTTCTTAGGGGACATTCTAGCTCAAGGCTCTAAAATTATGAATGGGCCTTCAAGTTTAATCAACATACTTCTATAGCCCAAATTTAAGTTATGAAGCCCGATATAATAGTTTTGGCATTCCGTCATGGGGACAGGCCCTGCCCAGGCCATTTAGAACTGACCTCGGCCTTTAGATTGGAATGAGTGATTTTTTTTTTTTAAATTTTAATTTTGCACATGATTTATGTGCGGAGGTTTCTTAGATACTTTTAGTATTTATGTAGTATGTCATACTACATAAGAATAACCAATAAATGAATGACATGTGTACAAATTAATTATTTTTAAGTTTGTTTAAAAAATTAAATAAATTATATTTTATATATAATAAAATATAAAAATTATGTGTGTTTGACACGTTAGTGTAGTATGACATACTTATGTAGTATCATAGAATCCCCGTTTATGTGCACTTTACTTTTTACTCTATTTCTTCTCTTCGTTTTGTAATGTATTTTTGTCTTAAGACCTCTTCTCAAACAATGAAAGGATCTGGATCTTTTAAAGTGAATGATGTATTTTTAAAAATACTATGCATTTATATAATCAAAATATAAGTGATTGAATTTCTTGTGATTCATTATGTGCATGTTTGGATTTACTCTTCCTGCAGTTCTTTTGGACGAAGGTAAAAGATGAAAATAGTTATTCATGCATTCCATAGTACTCCATCAGCTTTTTTATATAAGCTCATTCACTCAAACTTTTGATTATGAATTATTGATTATTTTACTATTATCTTTCTTATTTATCTAATTTTCCTTCAATATTCATTACACCATAAAAGTAATTTATACCCTTTTTCATAATTAGACATTTAAAGGCAATTTTCTTTATAGTCCAAACAAAAACTGATTATAAAAAATTACTTTTTAACTAACATATCCAAACAAAAATATATTCTCCAATAATCGATTTTTTTTCATAATTAATTCTACCATAATCAATTAAGTACATAATCTATTATTTTTAAGCTAATCCAAACACGCATTAAATTTCTTATGGCCCTCTATGCATTCTTACTAAACAGAGTGATAGATTTTGACAAGTTAACTTCTTGACCTCACCATTCTCAAAAAAATTTCAAGCAGTTCAACATTGCCTCCAGCTCCTCCTCCGCCTTAACTCAACAAAAGACTACAAGATCATGGGGCGTAAATTGCACATGGCTTAAAGTTAAACAGAATTTCATGTAATTTATACAATGTTCTACTACTATTAATTGCTACGCTAATTACTTCTTAATTAATCATTCAATGTAGCATCAACTACTTCATGTGGATGTTAATTAGAGGCTTGTCTTACTTGTCTCATGTGGGAGCATCAGCTACTTGATTTTTTTTTTCTTTTTTTGATTCATTAAGGTGGACGTCAAATCTTGTTGACAATTATTTTCACATAAAATCATTGGTTAATATAAATACTTGTTTATGAAAGGTTTTTAATGAAAAAAAGAGAGAGCAATTTTATTTTATTTCGGTTGTAGACTAGAATGAAAAATATTTTTTGACATTTGATGATCGTGTGCGATAGGAAATTTGCTTTTTTTTTTTTTTTTCCTCCCTAGAATATTCTTCTGATAAACCTATAGTTTTTGGAATATTTTGTCTAGCACCAATTTGTTAAATATAAAATTATTTTTAAGCCTTCATCTAATAGCTTAAATTTTTATGTTAAATCGATTTTTGACACTGTTCACTTTAGCAACCAAAGCGATCAAATAAAATATTCCGTTCTTCTAAAATCCAATCCTCGTGTTTCTATTGGCTTACAACAAGAATCCCATGCCTTGAGATACTCCTTGTAGAAGATTTCAGGTGCTATGTATCTATGACATCAATTAGTAACCTAGTGTCTTATTCATTGATGTTAATTAGAAGTGCTTCTGTCATATGGCCCTTTCAATATCTAGTTTTAGGTAAGAGTTATTTCTTACTGTGATTACTTGTCCCTTCATATTCATAGGTCAGTCTTTTTCTGTCTTAATCAGAAGTTTGACCCTTCATTATCATTATCCTGTGTTTCTTTAGGACCAATAATGTATCCAATCAAAGTCTCAGATATGCAAATTAATTGCTAAGTTAATTGCTTCTTAATTATTAAATGTAGCATCAAATACTTGATGTGGATGTTAGAGGCTTGTGTTATTTGTCGTGAAAAGACAATTCCCTAACTTAAGCACGAAATTAGGGTTCAACGATCTCTACAGCCAAGATTGTGAGTGATGGAACTTCTGATGGCCCTCTTTGCAATTAATCTTACTAAACAGAACACTGGATTTTGACAAGTTAACTTATTGACTTGACCATTGTAAAAAAAATTCTGAACAATTTGTAGCTCAAGGAAAGATTACAAGATGATCAGCAAAGGTTAGGGCAAAAAGTGCAAGCATGTCTGAATGAAAAATGTTATGTTCAGTGTATGTGAAAGGATTCCGTCCAAATAGAATCCTAAGGGAGAGGATTTTTTGCATGAGTTTGAAATCCAAGTGGGTGAATTTGATACAAACCAGGGTTAGTTAGAGGGTTAGTGATAATTGTTCTGTAATTAGAGGGCTAGTGATAATTTTTGTGTAATTAGCTCTATAAATAGAGTAGACTCTTATTGTAATGAGGTATGAAAAATGTTAATGAATAAGGAAAAACCATTCTCCTCTCATCTCCCTTCCCTCTGAACCTCCCTCTTCCCTCTCTCTTGCTTCTGTTTCATGTATCTTATATTACATTATTCGGACTGCCAACTAATTCATTCATCAATTTTGGCAATAATTCTGCTGTTTGCAGAGAAGGATTGCTACGTATCTTGAACATCAATTAGTAATCAATTAAGTGTCTCATTCATTGATGCTATTTAATTATGGGTGCTTCTGTCATGGCCCTGTCAATATCTATTTTAGTTAATGTTATTTCTTACACTCTGAATACTTATCCTTCATTTCATTGTTTGGCATCTTCAAAATTTTCTGTCTTAATCAGAAGTTTTACCCTTCATGATCATTATCCTGTGATTCTTTGGAAGCAATAATGCATCTCACCAATTATGTTCCAAGACGTGCAAATTTGTTGTTAAGTTAATTGCTTCTTAATTATTCAATTTAGCATCAAATACTTGATGTGGATGTTAGAGGCATGTCTTACTTGTCGTGTAAAGACAATTCCCTTCTTTGAGCACCAAATTAAGGTTCATGCTGGAGCATCTTATGATTTTTTTATGAAAAGTGTTTAAGCTTTATTAAGATATCAAATCTTGTTGATATTACTTTCACATAAAATCATTTGTTGATAAAATTATTTGTTTATGAAAAGTGTTTTATGAAAAAAAAAAAAAAAAGTGCAATTTTACTTTCTAACATTTGATGCATGATTAGAATTTTATTTTTTCTCATTATTTTCCTAGAATGTTGAGTGGTCAAGAAAGTCAATTGATGAGGCTAAAAGATTGAGTGATCTATACAATTCTTATCTCCATGCAGGTGAGCCAGCTTCACACGATGAGGAAACAGATTGTTCAATTCACCTCTTGAATGCGATCAACATGAGCACATGAATATAGCATATCAATTCTCAAGACCATAAATATTTTAGTCTAGTTGCTTTTAGTGATCTCATTACTTGAGTTCTCAATGTAGAAACACCCTTGGCACCTATAGAAAAGGGGCATTTAACTACCATTTAGGGTATAAGGATAAAGGGATGATTAATATTTTATCTAAAACTGCGACTCTATTACACAATATAGTTGTAGGAATTGCACCCCACATATAAAGTTCAGTTGATCTTTTAACATTAGTTTAATAGAGATATGATACTAGCAAATGACTCAATGTGCTTACTTTTCTAGCTATCTCAATCATAATCTTAGAGAATCTTTCAGGATTTTATCAAATCAGTTACTTTCCTTTTTATAATAAGTAGGTTTTCGTTTTGCTGGGAGGTTTTCACGTATTTTCAGAGTACATTTTGTTGATGTTCATTTAAATTAGAGATTAAATTTTATATTTGTTATTTTTATCTTTTTAAAATTTATCTTTATCAATATTTTTTTTTCTTTATTACTGATATAATTTTAATACTATAAATAATTATTATTCACGTTAGTTGTGGTGTACCAAAACTCATTCAGTGAAGTTTTTTGTTTCTTCTTCCATTACTTGTTTCTCTTACTTTCATTATCCTTCTATTATTATATTACTAGTTCTTGCTCCAACACATCTTCCCCAAAAACCAAGAAAGTTGGCCTGATACGCCAAAGGTAAGACCCACTTTTGTTGCAAGTGGAATACTTTGGAAATAGGTAAAAAGTTGCACTGTTTCTTGGCCTAGCTTTGTGCTTATTCTTTTGTTTCTATCCCTTTGTTTTTGGTGTAGTTGTCTCTTTTTGTTGGGGATAAGCAGGAAAAGAAGTAATTAAATATAGAGAAAGAAAAATCTGGCTAAATGAATAAAAAATATAAATTGACAAAATATTTACGAAAAAAGAATATTGTAAAAATTTATTACAAAAATAGATATTTTTGGTTAATTTATTTATAAATATGCAGACAAATAAAAACACACTACATTGGAAGTTGTAATTTTATTAGAGTCACGTTATATTAATGTAGCAAGACACTATATTTTAATTGCATACTTAATTGCAAAACAAATACACTACATCAAGATCGATAACATTTTTCTCCTTATCACACTGTTCTCAAAATAATGTGTTTCTCGTTGTCACACTATTTTAAAATAGTATGTTATTTAGAGTCATGCTCCTTTGTAAAGTAGCATGACACCACTTTTCAAGAGCTCAATTGAATGACTATCATGCTGCATTAATATAGCGTGACTCTATTATATTCGCTACTTCTAATATAGTGTGTTTCTCTTTGTCGGCATGCCCATGAATAAATTAATCAAAAGTGCCACATTTTTATAATAAGTTTGCATGGTACTCTATTTCCCTAAATACTTTGACAAACAATATTTTTTCAGTCAATTAACCGAAAAATCTCCCAAATATTATTAGCGACCCAGAACTTGAGGATGAGAATTTATTCTACTAACTCAGAATTTAATTTAAGTGGAAGGTGAGATGCAGTAAAAGATGTTAAGAATCAACACCGTTCGAAGGCATGAGAAATAAAAAATTTCCGTTAAAGCCTGATACCATGTATGTCTAACTATTTAGAGTTACAATATGACAATTTACAAAATAATTCTTAAGATTTTATTATTTGTTTGATTTTGAATCTGTTTGAAGAATCAGATTCGCTATCAATCTAAAGATTTCAATTCATGAAAGATATCTGACATTTTTTAATAGAAATGTAGCCCTTTGCCTTTAAAAATCTCAACAACCGAGTGCTGTAGTGTTTGTGCTGGTTACTAATTTCCATGTATCATAGATGCATCATTTGCACTGCCAACTAATAATCTTTTCTTTTCAATAATCAATTTTTGCATCTGCAGAAACTTCAATGATTCAACTACTGACATACTATCAGATGACTGCAACGAATCTTACACTCCCTTTGCATGTGGAGAGAAAATGGGAAAGGAAATGGAGAGAAGAGAAAATGAAAAAAAGAAAAATGTATTTCTTTATTGTATTTTGTGGGAGACAAAATGAGAGGAAAAAAAAGTAGCAAACCATATTCATTTGTTTGATTATGTAAAAAAAAAAAAAAAGGAGAGAAAAGACAATTTGATAGTGTCAGATGACAAATATATTTGGGTTTCATATAAGTAAACGACTTATATAATAAATTATTTTTAAATTAAGTTATTTTGTATTTATATATATAATTAGAAAAGCGCTTCTAAAATCAATAAAGTGGAAGACATTAACCATCGAGCTTTAAAAGAATTTTCACTATCATTTAAAAATATTTTTGTCCTAATTTTCTTTTTCAATTCAATTATCAATTAAGTTATTATGAGCTTCCGCAAGGGTTTTTTTCCCTATAAGTTCTAAAAATAACTTCATAGAATAAGCTAAAAATAACTTTTTGAAAGACAATAAACTGTTTACATAAGCTTATCCAAACACAACTTTATTTGCATATAAGAAATTATGATGATAGAGAAGCTTTAATAAATCATATAAACTATGCTATCTTTCTTTGGTTAATACTATGAGTATTTTTATTTTATTCAATTAGGTATGAGACTAATATCATTCAAGAGTTAAAGTAATTACGATTTTTTTTCTCCTAACAATACTTTCAATGGATCTCAAACCCTTAACCACAGCCAAGAGCATACACCCAAGATTTAATTTGCTACTAGTTGTACAAAGCGCTTGTTGATATATAAGCTATACTATCTGAACACCCTGATTATAATCACAATACTTGCTTTCGGAATTGTTTATTTCCTTTAGGGGGCAATTTTGGAAATTACGACTCCAAGACAATTTCTCCTCATTTGAGGAGCGAAAAGTTTTTCTATGGCCTCCATCAATTTTATTTTTTTTTTGGTTACATTTTTCTCTGTTGTTTATTTTCTCTTCACTAATCAAACAACAGAAAATTCATTTTTTCATGTAATTTTTCCTCTTCTATTTTCGCTCCTCTCATTTTCTCTCAAACCAAAAAATCCCATATTCAATTGATCTTGTTGCCTGAAGCCCCTTCAAGATTTAGTTTAGCTCTTATTAATTCTTCAAAATCCCCCTTGAGGCCTTGTTTGGTATGATCATGATGAAGGGAGAAAATAATAGAAGTGAGTAAAAAAAAGAGAAGGAAATAAAAACGAAGGCACTCTTCCTTTTATTTGTTTGGTTAGCCAAAAGAGAATAAAGGAAATAAATTTAAGAGATTTAATAGCATTTACATATTGTATTATTAAAGAATAAAACTCAAAGATAGTGAGATCTTTAAGTCAATTTTTAAGTCACTAGTTTTGATTAGTAGTGAGATCTTTAGACGATTCACAATTCAAACCACCAAATTCTCACATACTAAAAAATAAACTTGATTTATTTTCCAATCCTTCTAAATCTCTTTATCTTGGGAGAGACCTCAATTTGTAGGTTCGAGAGATTAATTGAGTTTTGTATTCGAACTCAAAACTATAGGCACTTTGACCTAATAATTAGTGTTTGTAGACTTATTTACCTATATGTAATAGGGTGAAAGTTATATACCGGAATATTATAGTTTTAGAAAAATTTAAAAANAAAAAAAAAAAAAAAAAAAAGCTGCTAGATGGCGTGGGCCCCACCGGACATACCAGGGGACCCACGGCACGTCCCAATGGAACACGTCAGGGGACCCACGGCACGTCCCAATGGAACACGCCAAGGGACCCACGGAGTATCCAGCCTTGTCTGATGTGGCAGCTTTTCTCAGCCTGGACACGCCGCCCGAGTGGTGGCACGTTCCATTGGGACACGCCGTGGATCCCCCGACGTGTTCAGTGGGGCCCGCTAAGTCCAGCTTTTAAATTTTCAATTTTCCTAAAACTATAATATTCCGGTATATAACTTTCACCCTATTACATATAGGTAAATAAGTCTACAAACACTAATTATTAGGTCAAAGTGCCCAAAACTATAACCAAAGTACCAAAAAATTTCTAGGAATTACTTTTTCATTTTCTTTCCTACTCTTTATTGCTCAACCAAATGGAAGGAGTGTACCTCACTTCATTTATTTTCCTCTTAAAATCCTTGTAACCAAATAAAGTGTCAAATACCAAATAATATGTGACTGACTGATACTGAAATTATTTTTAGATCTTATAAGTTTTGTGTTTAAATTTAGAGTCATAATTAAAATAACAAATAAATAAATAAAGTGTCAAGAACATTGTTTAGTATTTTCTATTTGTTTTTTCTCTTTATAATCTTATGCTTAACCTTTCAAGATCTAGGAGAATCAGGATCCCTGTTTCTTTTTCAGCCATAATGCATCTAATTTATCATGTCCTAGTCCTATAGCATGCTGACAAAATGGTTTCTTGTTCAATTTAACATCAAAATATCAAATAGTACTTGATGTGGACAGCTTGCTTGTCATTCATGCCGTTCAAAATACTGGTCCCCTTTATTAAGCAAAAAACGTTCATATAATTAAAAACATCTCATGCCTTTAATTAGTTAATGAAAACGTCTAATATTGCTGGTAACTGATAACAACATTTATTGGCGGCAAATAATGACAATTCTATAATACATTATTCAACTGAAATTAACAAATGCGATAATCTGAGTCGTTTATTTTACTTACCCACAATTCTGATTAGGTACAAGATAGTCTAGATTATCTCATATGTCAATTACACTTATAGTTTTTATCCTACAAATGATATTGTAGAACTGGTCCAATAATAAAACTATACCATTCAGCTTAAAAAATTCAAGAGAGTTTTTAATTAGACAACGCAATAGTTGAGTACTAAATATTTTATTTAAATATATATGTAGCTAAAATCATATTAAGGGTGGAGTAGAAAAGGTTATGATAGAAGATGTGAATCCCATATATGTAATCTAAATTATAGAATTGAAAAAATGGAGTTGCTATGCTACCCTTTTAAAGTGAGAGATAGCGCTATCACCCCTTCAAAACTTTTATTTTGGACATAAATAATTATTACTTTAATGCTCATTAGGAAGCTCTTGCAAAACAGAAGTGATTCCATGTGTGTCAAAATAGCTAAATAGTAATTAAGGTACATGAATTGGGTCATAAAGAAAATGTCTTATTTTGTATAAACTTTATCTTGTAACTTCTAATTTATGTCATTTTTGTTAGTGCTTAACTATTTTGACGCACAATGGGTTGATCTTATTTACCAGAGCTTTGAAATGAGTTAAAAAATCAAGACTAATTTAGTCTAAAATAAAAGTTTTGTAGGGAGTGATACCTCCTACCTTTTAAGTGATGGCATAATTAGTGTAAAACAAATTCAAAGAGGAAGACTTTCTTATGTAAGAATCATTCATGCCACAGCTAGATCAAACACAAAGTCTGGCCTACATGATTATATATACAGCTAGGTTATGTACGAACATGAGCATTATTTTCCAAACCTTGAATAATGCAGAGGGCCCTAAAAAGTAGAAATGCCAAGTGGTCTTTACTGGCATGTTCACCTTTGTCTATGCAACGAGTGCATGATAAAGCAGAGCAAATAGATGAGATGGGTACCAAGACAAGCGGCGAGTTAGAGAGAAGTGTTTTGTCTTTCTGCATTAATTAACTGATGTCGGCCTACTAGTTGATATGGAGGAGCTCAGAAAAAAAATTATTGTAGACGATGGAATTACTGGATATGGTTTGCATGCAATTAGGTGTTTGCTTTCCTAACCCCACTAAAAAGTAAGTTGGATCGATATTGCTATCCCCACCTTTTATTAGAGCATTCACGGTGGATCTAACTCCAAATTTAGGTATTATTATAAAAGTTCTCAAAAAATTGAGTGACTTAGTATTAATCAAACACTCAAATGGGTGAAAGATTTTGAATTTAACAATCTCAATTTAATTGAACTATGTGTGAGATTTTGAATTTAACAATCTCAATTTAATTGAACTATGCTCACACATGATTTATGTATCTTGACTTTTAGATTAAAATACTCCATTGAATTCTTCTAATTATCTTGTACTTTTCTTCAAATTACATTATACTTGTATGCTTACTAACATTTAATTAAACTAGTTCACTAAAATTTTATACGTCTAAATGCACACGATCGACTACCATCAAACCACGTGCAACTAGAGTACTTCCATACCAAATTTGTACAAATTTGACTTCTATAATTTATTTGGTTAGCAGACTGAAGCTGCTTTTCTGCTCTAGTTGGTCGCTTGTTATCCATTACTTTCTAGAAATGTCTTAGGTTAAGGATCTCTTTTTCAATCATGGACACATACCCAACTAAACTCATTTTTGAGTCCCCACCTAACTTTCATAAGGTATCACAGAATTCACATATACCTAATGGTTTTCCTTTTCTTTACCTCTTGAGTTCCCATTTTACTCTTACCACTTGGGTTGGGACAGTGTGAAAGTATTAAAGCCAACTCGTTATCATCATCAGTATCAAATGCTTAAGTATTTTTCGATAAATATCTGCAGCAAACATCAGAAGAATGAGAATAATTGAAAGATTGTACTCTCAACTTGTTTGATATCTTGACAAGTTCCTTTCTCAATTGTACCTTTGTAATATACATAGACCTTTCTGCCTCCATTTTTTATTTATTTATTTAGACTATAACTAACAATAACCAGCTAGAATCAACTTCAATTGGTTGAAGGTTTGGAAAGCAAGGAAATCAAAGAAGATATTCCTTGTAATATAAGATCCACCTAGTCAAATATGAAGTGCATATTGCCCACTTGAGATAATATAATATGGAATTATGTATAACAAGTTAGAAGTTGTACCTTAGTATGTGACACCCTCTTTGTGATTTGTTGATCGTGTATTACGATTTAAGAGTGGCAAATATCTCCCTTTCTTATGAGAAAAAAAGTTTAAAATGTAAGTGTCCAATGGAATCTTCTCAATATAATTGAGAGGTATTGAAAAAATCAATAAATAATGATAATAAAAAAAAGAAACTTACAATATCTAAATACATATAAATATGATTAAAGAAAGGAACCTTCTGCAAATTATAATTCACCGCTCATCTAGCTAGGCTTAATTAAGTTGCAATGAAGTATTAGATTATGTTTATCACATGGCTATTTAATTCATGGGCTTTAGAGAATATCATACTACACATTCAATTTGTTTTAGAAAACAAAATAGCCAATCAACGGTAGCTCAACTCATGAAATTCTAACATATTTTAATATAAAAATTGAATTTTTCACATAAAAATCCCAAAGTGGAACTATGTATAGTCTATATCATGCTAGTTAATAATGTCCATGGATTTGGGCTGCCAGCTAATAATATTTTCAACCATCAATTTTGCATCTGTAGAAACTTCAATAATTCAACTACCGACATATCAGAAGGACTGAAAACGAATATCTTGCACATCAATAAAAATCAAATGTTTTATTGAATTGATGTTGATCTTGAAGCCAACTAGTTCAGAGACCTTTTTGGTATGATAAGGGAGAAAGACAATAGAAATGATTGAGGAAGAAGAGTAAATAAGAGAAGGGAATGAAAAACGATCAAGGCACTCTTCCATCTACTTGTTTAGTTAGACAAAAGAAAATGAAGGAAATAATAAAAAGTATTAAGTTCAAGCTTTAGTTTTTTTCAATTTTTCTCTCTATATAATCAGATATTCATTAATTATAAGAAGTAATTTAATTATTTTCTTTGACTTAAAATAAATAAAAGTATTTTTGAAAAAAAAAATGCTAAAATGCCCAAAAAAATTGTCTTAAAACCAAACATAGAGTTAAAAATTCTCAGGAAACATTGTTTATCATTTTTAAGAATGTTTAATGTCAACAAAATGTGTTTATAGCATTCTTGGGAATCATCATTCCCAAAAAACATGATTCTTATAAACGAAAAAAAGAATATGTCTACTCAAACACCCCCTTAAAGCTTTACGAGAATCAGACATTTAGTTTCTTTTCCAGCAATAACGTATGTAATCAATCTTTTCCCATTTAATGGTTTCTTGTCCAACATAGCATTATATACTTGATGTGGACTACTTGCTTGTTTTTCTTGCCGTGCAAACGACAGTTTCCCTTTATTAAGCACAAAATTAAGGTTATCATAAAAGCATCACATGCCTATTAATTTATTAATTAACTAAGGGAAACATCATAGTTAATATCATTGATATTTACTTACATTTGATTTGGGGGCATTTTCACAACTAAGGATATATAATACATGCATTTAGTTATTTACAAACTCCGTAGACAACATTTTACAAACTATATTATGTAGTAAAGTTTGAATTTAACTGATCTTAATTACTTTTTCTTGTCCTATTCAATTTTTGTTGCACACCACAATAACAAATTGTTAAAATACAAAATTTTAGGGGTTTGTTAAGCTACGAGAGGGAGGTTTAGCGCTACCCACCCTCTTGATTGGGAGGCTTTTTAGTGGGACTTAGAGGCTAAATTTGAAATCATTGCAAATATTTTTAAAAAATGAGTCACTTAGTATGTGTCAGAATAAACATTTTTTTTATAAAATACATAAACAATACAATATATGAAAACGTACTAAAAAAAAATTCAAACTTTGCCAAAAAAATAAAAAAGAAATTTGAAATATTTTTCTATATTATATTGTTTATACATTTTATAAAAAACTATGTATTATACTTTTGTTGCATACTATGTAATTAAGTTTTTCGAAATTTTTTCAATAACACCAAAATTACTGGGTGAGTCCCAATAAAATCCACCCAACTAAGAGGATGTAACTTAACAAACCCCTATAATAAATCATTTATGCAGTCCAAGTTGTGGTAAGAAAAGAAAACAATACAAGAAAAAGTCACTCGATGTAGTTTAATCGACTTAAAGATTGGGTAATTTACAAGATGTCTTAGGTTCAAATTTTTTCACCGTTGTATAAAAACAATTTAAAAATAAACATGGATGAAGAAGACTATTATGTAACTTGATTTCATGCTAGATCTTTCTCGGACACATAGTTTGGCATCATGACAATACACCAATTAAGGCTATGTACGAATAAGAGCATATTTTCAAACCTTCAATAAATATCAAAGGGCCCTGGAAATTAAAAATGGGAGGTGGAGGATAGTCTTTAATGGGTGGGTCACCTTGGTCTGGGCCTCTAGTGAGTGACTCAAATTTAATGCTATGCTATAGAATAAAGCATGGTAGAGGAGATGTGAGGTGGGTATAAAAAAACACCAGCCAGTTTGAGAGAATTATTTTGTCTGCAATAACTGATGTTGGCCTAGTGGTTGATGGGAGGGAGGTATTCTTATAGGGAAAAACATTGTACACTATATGGAACTAGTTATGGTATGTATATGCAATGAAGAAAAATACTATTTTCAGTACACAAATGACACAGAAGGGTTTTACCAACAAATTTTTTACTTTTGTTTTGCATAATTATATAGGTGAATTATTCTTAATTGAGTGATATTCCACAAACAAAATACATGATTATGTAGGTGAATTTTGTGGAGTCTTGAGAAGCAAAAAAAAAAAAAAAAAANAAAAAAGAAGAAAAAAAAAAAAAAAAAAACTTCTCGTCTCAACTAAACATAAGCATAAATCACACAAGATATTGCTTGGGAAGAGAATTAGTCTTAATGTACTCTTACGTTTGAACTAAAAAAAAAAATCACATGCTAAAATTGAGTTAGAAAAAAATTTTAATTGAGGAGAATTTTGTCAATTATACTATTTATGTAAAGTTTGCTACAAACAAAAAATTATGAAATTTGCTAAAGTCAGATCAAGATAAATAATTTTGGCTAATTTAAAATGTCAAAATTGTATAAGTAAAAATAATCAATTTGAGCCAAGATAATTGGTTCACCTGGTAATGAAGGATCGAAACATTTCGCTTATAAGATTTATGTTCGATTCTCGCTATTAACACTGCTATCTTGATAAGTGATTTGTAAATATTATTATAAACCCTTCTTAAGATCATGTGGTATACCTTAATTATAAAATGGGATAGCCTCCTCTCCCCTTCAACTTTCACAAAAAAAAAAAAAAATACTCAGTTTGAGCCTGAGGAAGCTCAGTGCAAAGTTTATAGAAAATTAACTATTTTAATTTACTTGGTTTTGCAGCCTCTAGTTCCTTTGAGGGCTTCTGTTGGTCGGTGGTTACCCGTTAGTTTCTAGAAAAATCCTTTTTAAGGTTAACTGAGAAATATTTTAACAACTTACACGCTATTTTATGTACATTATAATATACTGATCGAGATGGCAGACTTTAATCATACAAGAATAAGTTTTAAATTTTATTTTAATAAAATTCAGATTATATCAATATAATATAATGTCATATTAGATTGTATATTAAACAAGATTTCTCCATTAATAGAAGGATCTCGTTTTGAATTGTAGACTCTGCCCAACAAACCTAATTTTTCAGTCTCCACCTAACTTTCTCAAAGTTATAAAACAGTTCACATACACGTTTTTCTTTTCTTTACTTCTTGAGTTCTCATTTTATTTTAACCACTTGGGGTTGGGACAATGTGAAAGCATGAGAGTGATCATCAGTATCCAAACCACAGCTTTCTGCCGATAAATATCCGCAGCAAACATCAATTAAGTAGAAGAATGAGAATTAAGAAGATTTTATTCTCAACTTGTCTAATATCATAACAAATTCTTTCATTTTTAACTATTCAATTTTTATAACTAACAATACCTACCTAGAATCCAACCTGTAGACACTCAATCTTTCGACCTATTGTATTCAGGCCCATTTAGCCAAAGGCTCACATCATTAAAATTTGTATACACCCATCATGTCCCCTAACTCTCATCTATAAATAGCTCCCAACAACATGTATACAAATTTTTGCTTCCCTTAGTATTTATTACACTCTTTAGCTCCAGCCGTGCTAATTTAAGTTTTGAAGCTCGGACATCACCACCTGACTCTTAGTTCATTTGTTACTGTGCAATTATTACATTCTCAACTCGACCTTATCTCTCTTCCGACCTTTAGTTCATATCAGGCATCGTCACAACTCAATTGGGAGAAGGTTTGAAAACCAAGGAAATGAAAGAAGATTCCTTGTAAGATAAGATCCACCTAGTCAAATATGAAGTGCAATATTGCCCACTTGAGATAATGTAGTATGGCATTATGTCTAACAAGTTGGAAGTTGTACCTTAGAATGTGACACCCTCTTTGTGATTTGATGATGGTGTATCATGATTTAAGAGTGGCAAAATACATATATCTCTCATATGTGGTAGCAAAAAATTTTAAAAGTAAATGACCATTCCTATAATAACTGATGAAACTTTTATTTGTCAATTGATTAAAATTTTATAAATAAATTGATAATATAAGTACAAATAGAGAGGATAGACCCTCCAAAGTCACCTAATAAGATGATAAACAATGTTTCCTAATTATAAAAAGTTTTACAATGTAAAAGAAAATATTTTAGCTATGTTAATTAGTAATTTTGGGCATAATTCTAATTAGATCTCCAAAGGAAAAGAAAACTCAATTTTAAACAAGAGAGCCATAAGCCCCTATTAGCTCATAAACTCTCAAACTCATGTCTAGTAGCAAATTTAGAAATAATTTAATAGAGGAAAAAAATAATGAGTGAAGGCCAAATTGCAAAAATAAAAACTTTTAAAATTTATCAAAACAATTTAATAAAAAAAAAAAGTTTAAAACGTGTAGCCACTAGCCCTCATAAATCCGTCGCTACCCATGTCTAAAAATACTTATTTCATTGAATACCATTGCCAACGGATCCATGCTTTACTCTCATCACTTGAACAATTGCAAGATAAAAAAGAAGCTTACAAATACTTAAACAAATATGATGTGATTAATGGCAGGAAACTTGTACAAATTATAATTCACCGCTCATCTAAGTAGGGCCCAATTGCAATAAACTATTTGATTGTGCTTGTCACGTGGCTTGAGTCACAAGATCAAAGTGTGAAAATAGCTTTTCAATCCTAGCTGCCATGTGGTGTGGGTCCATTTGAATATTAACAATTTCACTAATCACTAAACATTATTAATTAAACCAAATCTGTCTTTATGTCAAGTCGGTAGGATAGTGTCAAACACTTTAATATAAAAAAAATGCAGAGAAAGGTACAGTAGCATGTGTATGAATAAGCAATTTTTCTCTATAAAAATTGACGAAGGTACAAGACAAGGGATGGAGATGTGAACACTCTTTGTCTTTGCTTTATCCCACTCCTTGGCTTTATCCCACTCCTTGATTAGTGCATCCCCTTTTTCTCTCTCATTGTCCTTTGGCCTTTTTCCCAAACCCTGATAATTATAAAACAGTAGATTTATGGAGTGGACCCCATTCAGAGGTAAGATCCTATCATACTAGATACGGCCCATGTGGGTGAGAGACCAAGTTGAGTTTGTGAAGCCCCTCTATAAATTTAGACCCATCTCCTCCTCATCCTCATCCTCACAACATTTTAACTCCCAAATCTCACTGAGGCAATTCACCAAACATGGCCAAGGCATTCTCTCTTATCCTCCTACTCTCTGTTCTGTGCATTGCTACCATAGCTGCTGCTCCCTCTAACTTCATCAAGTCCTCTTGCAGCACCACTAAATACCCAGATCTCTGTGTTGAGTCTCTCTCAGTCTATGCCAACACAATCCAACAAAACCCGCACCAATTGGTCCAAACTGCCCTGTCTCTAAGCCTAAACAGGACCCTCTCCACCAAATCTTTTGTCTCAAAACTGAACAAATTTAGGGGTCTAAAATCTAGAGAGTATGCAGCTCTTCGTGATTGCTTGGAAGAGGTAAGTGATGGCGTTGATAGGCTCAGCCGTTCCCTCAAAGAGCTCAAGCTGTGCAATGTCAAGGGGGAGGATTTCACATGGCATATAAGCAATGTGGAGACATGGGTTAGCTCTGCTTTAACAGATGAAAGCACTTGCACTGATGGATTTGCAGGAAAGGCATTGAATGGCAAAATCAAGGCTTCAATTAGGTCAAGAATGGTTAATGTTGCTCAGGTCACTAGCAATGCTCTCTCACTCATCAACCAGTATGCCTCAAACCACTAAGTCATTGAAGACAAGCCATAGACGAGTCTAAAGTTTTGGCTGAGTTAACCATTTTAATATGGTTTGTCTTTTTTTTTATTTTTTTTTTATGTACTATATAGTGAGTGTTTTATGTGAAAAAAGTAAAAAACTATATAGAAAATGGAACTGTATGATGTTTAATTATGAAGTTAAGTGTGCAGTAAATAGAGACTCCTTCTATTATATGCTTTTTTTTATAGTACTCATGTATAAGTAATATTATCTACACACTAATTAAACTTACACTAATATACTTGATGCAGATTGAAGTTAAGTAAGTTTAATTTAAAGTTTAATATATGATTTAGATTTTGCTTATTTACTCGTAAAAACTTGAGCTTAACTACTATGATATAAGTTGCTTTTGGCCCTAAAATTGGACCAAAGAGTTATGGCCAATAATTACACACCATTTAGCTGCACACTTTTGCAGATACACAATTATTTTTGTTATATGAGCAATTAATGGTGTGCGGCAAATAGGAGAAACCCTCGTTATAATTGATTTGTTTATGCTACCACAATAAGGGATTTAGATTCAGTCACTTGAGTCATGTTGCTTAGATCTGAGCCGTCCATTCCATTAAAGCTCATTTCAACCATTAAATATTAATGTGTTTTAATGGTTGAAATAACCTTAAATGAAATAGACGGCTTAGATCTAAGCAACATGACTCAAGTTAACATGACTGGATCTTTTTCCCACAATAGGAATGCTTAATTTAAGGAGCAACTTGATGGCATAGTCAATGCAATTTAGGAAATGTCGGCGGCTATTCCGCTATTGTAACAGAAAAGTCTTAATTGGTGGTCACAGGGGTTGAGATGGACCCTCCCTCCCCAACCGCCGTCTAAATTCTCAACTACCTTCTTACTTTTTCACTATTTATAAAGGGTCAATTCATTTTCTTTTTCTTCCTTTGATTACAACTTTGAATACAATATTAGAATCTACAAGTGTTCTTTGATTACAACTTAGAATTCGATCACATAATTTACAAGTCTTTTTTTGATTACAACTTTGAATACGATTATAGAATCTATAAATTTTAAAAATATCGCTATCATTTAATTACAAACTATTTGATAAAGGTCATTTTTTTTGTTACGTAAATTTTAGGAGTTATTTCAGCTTTAAAATAGAGCGCATTACAATTAGTAAATTCCTATTAATAAAGAAAAATAATGAAATATCACTAATTTTTTTTTTAACTTAAGATCTTTAAATTTTAATGTAAACATCTTATCAGATGAAACACAAATCTACCGATTGACCTAAGTAGTGTCATTTAAACTTAATAATATCCCTTCCCTATCTAATTTTAGTTAGATCTACCTACAACTGTTCAATTAAGTACAAAACTTAATTTTTTTATACCTGTTATAATAAATATGTAAATATTTATTAATTAAGTACAAAATCTTGGCCCAACTAATATTGCCATTGGCCAAAGGTCTAGTTTACCCTAAGTTAAGAAATTGAATCATCTTTGGAACTTTTTCCAAAGAGTATTAAGTGTTCTTCTCCATTTACTTAAGTTTTTATACATACACAAGCACATATAACACAATTGATCGAGGAATATCTTGAAAATGTTGAAATCTCATATTCGAATCCCCGATTTATATTTCTAACTAAAAAAATTAATTTTATTTATTTAATGACAAAAAAAAAAAATTGAACATATCTGCACAATTTGTAAGTAGTATTTGTTCCTATCTGCACAAATTGTAAGTGGAATTTGTTCATGTTGGTAATGCACAGGTCAGTACTCCGACTCTAAGGTTTAGAAGGAAGCCATTTTGAAAACGACCTCACATAAAATTTGAATTTTTTGTACAGCTTAGTCATCGACTGTATTATATGATCTGAGGGTGAACACTGCAAAATAGTTTTTGGTAGGACGCACTAATTTTTCAACATCAGTGTGCAGCAGACTAAGACTTTGGCTATAAATTTATTGGAAGGTCATCCATAAGTTAAGGCGTAAATGTTTTAGTCAATTCAATTCAGGTAAAGGTGGGCAAAGTTCAAAACTATATTGCTCACGGCGAAGCGAGAAGTCTCACTTTGTGGTTACATGGGACAAGCTGGACCCCCTCTAACCACTATCTTACCCAGAACTTTTCAAAATTAAATTGAAATTGAACCTATTTATTTTCTTGCTAATCTGGAATTAGCACAAGCATATGGAACTTAAATGAATATATATATACATATATATATATACCACTTACTGTTTTGTTATGCCATTTGTGATTTCTGTAATGCATGATAATTTTTATCCAATAAGAGGAAATTAATCAACTACTAACATTAGAAGTAAGATAAGAAAATACCATCTTTCATTTTATTAGAACTATTTTGGTATGTGCATCAAAAATAAAGAAATAAACCAGTGTCTTACCTACAGCTTGATTATAACTCTAAAATTTTATAATTTAATTTATTTATAAATGAATTCATAAATGATTAATTCTTGTTTTGGACAAAAAATATATGGTTCTTTATTGAAATCACATTAGCTTAAGATTTAATTCATTCATAAATCATTTCATGCGTAATATTTTATGATTAGTAAATTCTATCATTTTATTAATATTTTAAAATTATTTTTCTAAAAAGTTTGTTTTATTTGTATTTAAAACTTATTTTAAACACACTTTAATAATGCTATATACACATCACTACAATAACACAATTTTTTTTCATGGTAATTTTTTTTGTGAATTTCTCATGATTTCTCTCACAAAAATTACTTTTGCGGAGTTTCTCACGGTAATTTCTCACAAAAAACGGGTTGTGAGAAAAAACGACGAAAAAATCGTGAGAAACACCATGAGAAAAATGGTGGTACAATATGGTAGGATAGAGGTGCAAAGTTTTCTCATGGTAAAAATATGTGAGAACAAAAAAAAAAGAAAAAAGAAGGATGCATGGTTCTCTCAGTTATTAACCACAAGAAACCGAAACGGGTGTTCATTAAAAGTGGTTTAGGGCACGTGTTCTCATGGTTAAATCTATAGCTGAGAAATGGATCGGGCCAATCTGGCTCATTTTTATAAGGGCTGGCACAACCCGGCCCTCCTCGAGCTACTGGCCAAAATGGGCCAACTCTTTTTTTTTTTGAATTTTTTAAACTAATTGTATCTGTAATAATACTAAAAATTAACAAAATTTTTGGCTTTTTTCTTTAGTTATTTAGGCTATTCTAGGCTAACTTGTTAATGAATCTAATTGAACAAGACAAAACATGCATAAAGTAATAAATAAAATTAAAATAAAGTACCAAGGATATATAAAAAAATTACATCTAAGTGTACATTTAAAATAAAGATGCATAAGTAATTAAACAAAAGAGATTTCTTAGATACTTTTAGTATTTATGTAGTATGTCATATTACATAGGAATAACCAATAAATGAATGACACGTGTACAAATTAACTATTTTTAAGTTTGTTTAAAAAATTAAATAAATTATATTTTTATCTAATAAAATATAAAAATTATATATGTTTGCCACGTCAGTGTAGTATGACATACTCATGTAGTATCATAAAATCCCCGTTAAACAAATTGTAGTAGTGTATACTTCTAAATAATACTTACTAGTCTAACTCAATCTAAAGGTTGGAGTTGGGTTTGGTTTCTGGGTTACCAAAAAAAAATAACACTAGTATGATTTGGTGGTGTAGTCCTAATAAAAAAAAGGGCCTGACTTGGCCCAGCCCAAACCCAAATTGGCAGTAGGCCAAAATGGGCTGAGCCAGATTGACTCAATTCTAGTTGAGCTAGCAATTTTAGAGTTCAGCCCACTTTTTAGTGGGCCAAAACGGGCCAGCTCTAGTTAAATCCATGAGAATGAAAAAAAAGAAAAAAGAACACATGGTTCTCACATTTTTTAACTGTGAGAAATAAACACGCATTTCATTAAACGTGGCTTAGGGTACAAGTTCTCACAGTTTTCTCTTCTCCTTGTGAGGTAGGATCAATATGGCAGAATCCCACTGATAATCGATGGCGGACCAAATCATCCAATTTGAAAATAGGAGGATTGAATCGTTCATTTCTTTAAAGTAGAAAGACTAAAATCATAATTAAGCTTAAATTTTATTAACTTCAAAGTTTATATACAACTGTGTACAATTGTAAAACAGGTCATAACAGAGTGAACGGTGGAGATAGTGCTACCTACCAGCACTGGTGCGCATATATAGTAGGCCACGGTTATATACTACTAATGATTCTATCTATTAGGTTGCACATACTCATGATTCCGTTACATACCTTATTTTCCAAACATATAAAAATATAATTAATCTTCTCAATGTGAAAGATTGAGATATCTCTTAGACTGCTAATTTCACAATACTTTAAGAAGGCAAAGGCTACTGTGCACATCTTAAAAGATGTTCACGGGTGCCTATCCCGTATGATGCAAATGGAGCCACAAATTTGTGGTTCTTCATTTGCAACTGTATACAAATTGTAACTAATCTTATTGAAATTATGTTTAGTCAAATGTAGGTTTTGTTAATTGTGCATATGTTGTATATAGTTGCATAATAAAAAACTATAAACTTGTGGCTCTAATTGCACCATTTCATATGAGGCACTAGTGCACATCTTGTGAGCTTTGCCCTCAAAATATATTGCATATGACTGATTTTTCTAGATGAAAGAAGGGTTAGTAATGGGGTCTTGCAAGCATATGATGTTGTTACAATCAAAAGATATATGTTAGGTGCATTTAATAATGGTTGTGCATTATTTGCGATGAAATTGTTGTCTCCTTATCCATTCTTGCTGGAACAAAAATCGTGCATATGATCATGGAGCTAAAACCAAAACATGTTAGAATTAAAATTGGGGAGTTGCTAGCTATTTTCATACCCGATTTTATTAATATCACATTATATTTAATGTTTAAATATAATATAGATTAATTTACCCTTATTTAATATAAATTTTTTTAGTTAATTATAAAAATCCTCATTTAATATAATTTTTTTTTAGTCAAAGTTTTAAAAAAATTATATTAATTAAGGATATTTAATCCATATCATATTTAGATATTAAATAAGGTGTGACATTAACAAAATATAATATAAAAATAACGGCTCCCTAAAATTATGAGAATTAGGTCATTACTGATTTATTGGAGACTTAATCTTGTTTGTTGATACAGCTACCAAATACTGACCAACAAAATGATCATGATTGAAAATGTCTTTTATGTGTGTTTTTTTTTCACCTATTGAAAATTTCATTCATAGAACTGCAGAAGTAACATGATCCACAGAGAGTTCAGACTCATGAAAAAGGGCACAGAAGGACAGAACTGCACCCAACCCTTAACAACTACTTTTACAACTTTATTCTTTCGGGTAATTAACAACTTTATAACTTTAGAAGCCCACATAGCACACTCATATACCCAAACAGAAGCCCAATAATGGGCTGCCAGAAAAAAGTTTTACATCAGGCACAGTTGAAGAAATGGACCAAGGAACAGGAGTGTCGACTTCACTTTGGAATCGTTCTCAATGATAACTTGATTCAGATTGTTTCCCTAAGTGCTTGATATTAACTAAAATGACCCGCTGCACTTAAAAAATTCCAAAAACATCCTTCAAGCTATGTGATTGTCATGTATAAAATATGTGATTATCATATTTAGGTACATAGTTATCATGTTTTAATATAAAGTAGATTAACAATATATCTTGAGGAGTATTTCTTTAATTTTGAAAGTGTGTCAAGTACTTGTAAGAAACTCACGTGCCAGATGCAGCTACAACTCAATTTGGCTAAAATTCAGAATTGAAAAATAATTTTCCTTAGAGAAAATTGCATGTGCCTAGGAAATCTTGCAAAGTTACACTACAAGAAAATTCTCGTTTTTTCATGGATTTGAACAAATCTTTAAGAAATGGTGGAAAGTCCGTGAGAAATAGTGTTCTCACAGACTTTCTCACGGATCTATGGGCGCGAGAAAAACAGGCGTGACAAAAGTCTTTTCTCACGGACAAATTGCTCCGTGAGAAATTTCTCACAACTTTTCTCACGTATAAACATTTGTTACGCATGAAAGTATCTTATTAAAAAGTCGTAGATTTTCTCATGGATCCGTTTTGTGAGAAATTTCTCAAGGACTATTCTCCATGAGAAACTCCTTTCTAAATAAAATTTTTTATTTGTGGATTTTTTTTTCTCAAATAACTATTTATTTTTTCTAAATATTTAATCAAATTAATAAAAAAAATAAATGAAATATAATTAAATTTTATTAATAAAATTTAATTACATTTAAAAAATATTATACAATATAAAAAAAAGTACAACAGAAGTCCTTAGCTGAGCACTAGTTCTCCTTGTTTGTCTCGAAGTTCTCAACTGTGTCATCCTCAGCAGCGAGCTATAGGACCAAAAGCTGGTGCTGTAGTTGTAGCTATCCCAGCATAGAGGCGAGTGCCTCGGGTGATATGTCGTTCGCATCCAGTGCCTCGGTCACTGGGCGGAAGTGAGCCATCTCCTATTGTAAGCTGGTCATCTGGGACAGCACCTCAGACATCTGAGGATCCGGCCGCTAGGAGGGCTAGGTAGGCTGTGTTTTGGCAGAGTCCAAAATATTGGCCCCTAAAGCCCATGTCGTAAACTCATTCCTTTTTATTTTTCCCGCCAACGACATTGAACCATAGCTTGGTGTCATTGACAAAAGAAGAAGAAAGTGACCCAACTTGGCTTTTAGACCGACACCTCTCAAACTCAATCTGCATAGATAAAATAATTAGGTTAGTATTAGAATTAGTACTTGTAACTCACATAAAGACTTAAGGACAAATTTAATACTTACATAGGTAGACTCCGCCCATTGATGTACCAAGCCCTTAGTAAAGTTGTGCTGGAGGTGATGGAAAACCTCTGGACCATTGGGCTCTCTGCCAAACTCCTTCTTCTACGAAAAACATAAATGATTAGTAAACATAAATTGACATATCTAAAAAAAATAATGTTCTTAAATAAAAAACTTACCAGTCTCCGTTTGTGCTTAGAGACGGTGATAGAACCATTCATGATCTAAGGAATTGTTCTTCTTGTTCCTCTGAAATATGTCCCTATACTCCTAAGAGGCCCATATTGCTCTGAGGGCCTCAAGTATTGCAACAGACAACCATTCGTCCTTGCTTTTCCCGATCTTGATGTCTCGGAAAGATGAACGAATGTTGTCTGAACACTTAGGGAGCCAAACCTTACGAATTTAGCTCTCATGATGGGCCTCTCAGACACATATTCTCTGTAGTAGAAAATAGAATATAAATATTAGTAAACAAGTATACCAAATATATTAGAAAATAAAGTTAAATCAATGAATTCTAACCTTAAACTATGTCCACCAAAGTTCCTTCACCTCATTAGAAACTGAGGTAAAGTTTGACCAAGGCTCCTCATACTTCGATTTGTAGATAGCTGAAAGTACGTTCATGGGCTCCTTAGAAGGGTAAAAGTTGGAAGAAAACATAATTAATTGTTAAGTAATAGAAATAACTAATAGTAAAGCAATAAAAAAAATTCAAAAATTAAGTATTAAAATTAACTTATTTTTTCCTCCTGTGTGACACAATAACCAACCGACCATCAGTTAGTCGAGAGCCCGGTCGTGATAGTGGAGAGTCTGAAATGGATTGAGTCACGTGAGACGACCCTGCAACGGCCGACGATGCAGAGCCTAGGGTCGCGGCTCCTTAGTACCCCTTTCCCGTCGCAATGGGCGACAGGGTGCGCACCAACCCTAGGGTCGACATGAACATAGACAAGGCCGGCTCTGTCTGAGAAGGCCGAGCAACATCCTTGCCTCTATCCCTCTTGGACGGCAGCCTAACTGTGGGAGATGACAGTCTCGGGTGGTCTAACATCTGTCATACAATTTAAATAAAATTAATGAAAATGTTAGAATAATAAAAGTAGTAATCCTTAAAGTCAAACCTAAATCCTAAACCTCTAACCATAAACCCTAAACTCTAAAACCCTAAACTCCTAATCCTAAATCATTAAACCCTAAATTTCAAACCTTAAACTCTAAATTCTAAAACCCTATCCCCTAAATCTTAAATCCTAAACCCTAAATCATAAATCCAAAATCTCAAACTCTTAAACTCCAAACCCTAACTTTTTAACTCTAAACCCTTAAACCCTAAATCTTAAATCCTAAACCCTAATCCCTAAATGTAACCGCTAAACCATCATCCTTAAATACTAAACTCCTAAACCCTAAATCCTAAATGTAATCATTAAACCCTAACCCTTAAATCCTAAACTCCAAACTCCTAAACCTCAAATTTTAACCCCTAACCCTAAACCATAAATGTAAATGCTAACCCTAACCTTAAACCATAATACAAAATTGGGCAGAGTCTCCCATAAAACTTGAATATTCTAGGAATTTAAAATTACACATCAAGCATATAACAAAAACTCCTACCTAATATTAACCCCTAATATCAAGTTCATTATTAATTTCACTACCTAAATTCATCTATCAACCTACACTATTTAGCTACATCCAACACAACTCTTATACTGTCTACAATAACTAATAAACGTTTGAAACTACTAAATCATATAATATTCATGCAAATTGACAAACAATTACTTATAGAAAATGCATAAAAATTCAGAGATAAGAGAGGCATAGTGGGACTTACCTTAATGAGCTATGAATTCAAAAACTGAACCAATAGGATGAAAGTAGAGGTGAACTGCCAGAAAACTCAACTCTCGCTGCCAAGAATGGTGAAAAAATGCCTCATGCCAAGAGAGAAGAGAGAGAAAATGTTGAAAATGGAGAATGGGAGGTGTGGCTGGGCATGGAAGATGAAATACAGATTTTCTCACGGACTTTCTCACGAATTTTTTCCGTGAGAAAAAAACCCTGAAAATTCAAATTTTAAGTGAAATAGTACATTGAAATTTCTCATAAACTTTTTCATAGATTTCATTGTTTATGAGAAAGTCCGTGAGAAAATTCAATATTTCTCACGGACTCTGTCCGTGAGAATAGTGAACACATTAATTGCGACATTTGGGATACAATTTCTCACTAATTTTTCTCATGGGGAGTCTTTCCATGAGAAGTTCCTTGAGAAAATCTCAACAGTCACCTTCCATGAGAAAATCAGTAATAAATATCGAGATTTTCTCATGAAATTTTAGTCCATGAAAAAAGTTTGTGACTAAAACACAATTTTCTTGTAGTGTTAGTCGATCACTCATGGGTGGCTTGAGTAAGAGGACATATGCTTGAATTGGAGCCGAACCTCTATAACCATTTGTTCAATATTCTCTTCCCTTAACTCTTTATTTTCTGCCTTTACAATTGGTTTGTGATTTAGATTTGAATTTTCTTTCTGCTCTTGTATTGTTTCTTTCTTGGAATCTTCTCTATAGTTCTTAATATCAATTCTTTCCTTAAGAAGTTGTGAAGTTTTTCTTTAATTTACGAAAAGTTTAATAATCACTCAAGCCCCCCCTTGGGTGCTTGCCTTGTAAAACATATAAGACTAGGGACTTCAAAATCGTGTATATCTATTTCTTTATGATTGTGGTATTATTAAACAAATCTATAATTATATTCTTGACCAAGATTTATTTGAAATTATATTTAACTTAATAATTTAATTTTTTTTGTACAAATAATATTGCGTGCATCATTTAATGGTTTGTGAATCGCTTTTGATGAGATTTTCAAATGAACATTTCTTTTTATTGCTTAAAACCTTTTTTTTATTTGAAAAAAAGGACTACATAAAAGCCCTTTATTTGTGGTTATGTATTGCTCACATACACCTGGCCAGTTGGATATTATGATGATTAGTGGAGCCACCATAAGCGATATCTCAAGCCCATAATTATTTAGATCTTTTCACGGATTATTTGTCTTCATCCCTAGAGGGCATGGTCACCTGTTAAACAATCATCTCATCCAAAAGTTTAAGCTATTAGATGAAAGCATATAAATGATCCCGTATGTGAAAGTCCTTTAAACTTAAAGCGTGAATAAAGCACATGTCCACTTTTATCATGTGCTGAAATTTCAAATTAATTGAAAAAGTGGGAACATAAGGATCAGATCATCTGATCGTTTGGTTAAAGAGGCTATAATATCATGTCAAGAAACTATCTTACCCAAAAACTTAAATTGTTAAGTGAAAGCCCATGATGATTTTATATCCAACATCATATGCTTTGAAATCCAAGTTACTTACATTACAATAATTGGAACGTGAAAGGCAATTTTAAAGGGATAGATCATAAAATTCCAACATTTCTCTTCCATTTGGCTATGATGAAAGGGATATAATTCATTCTTTAATTGTAATATATAAATGTGTCGTGGCCGTATCCTATACCTTAGGCATGGAGAAAAATTAATGGAAAGAAAAAGGCAGAACAGATGCTCTGATATACGTATGCAGAATCTTTACCCCATACGTGAGTTTATGCTACAAGCTTTCTTCCTTCTAATGCCACACATCGGATTTCTTTAGTTTGCTTAGTTATAATTTGATCTCCTATTTTTGAATTCTCACAAGTAAGTTTCAAATGAAAGCAATTAAGTTAATCCATAACGATTTATCAATTAAGTTGATAGAGTTAATGACATGGCTTGTAATATACGGACTTGGCAGTCACGTGTCAACTATGTGATTGACACGTGTTAAGTGAAGTGGCATGATAGTGCCCACTATCAATTAAACATTCACTAGAGGTGATGGCACCACTAGTGTCACCATGCCAGATTATTTGACAATCACGTGTATACCTTGTTAGCTATTTCATAAGCTCCATTAACCGGTAGATGTTAGTCTTGATTGCTTCAATTCGAAAACTAGGAAACTTGATTCTTGAAAACTTAGTGATTAAACTGCAACTTTTAGAACCAACAAGCACTTGGTTCTACTGGTAGCAAATTGAATCTTAAGTGTGTGCATTTGATTGTGGTCAAGTATTCGAGATCCAATAAAAACATTGTTGAGAGATGAAAAAAATTCTCAAATAAGATTAATCTCACGTCTCATTACCTAAAGTAGAAATACTCGTGACATTCACCAAAAAAATTACTACTTTTAGTCAACCACAGATTGAAAGTGTACCTATTTAATGGAGGATTTATTTTACATTTTTTCCCCCAAAGGTGAAAATCAACTGGAAAAAAGAAGTAGCACACATCTTCTATAATCTCAAGTTGTCTGAATATTTACTAATGACTCAACTTCGAAATTTAATATCTGCTAGTTATGAGATTTAGTTTTTACTATTTCACTTTATTCTTATTGTCTAGGACTTTTTATTGTAGATGCAAATATGAATTTGTAATGTAACAACTAACATGTGTTATCAGCGACGAAAAGTAGTAAAAAAGAAACTTCATATCGAGGAGCCGTATTTCAAGATAGTAAGGTATTATACTTTGAGTGAACTGTCAAGGAGCGAGTTCATTCATACTTTGTGCTAAAATTTTAATTTAATTGTGGTAGTGGGGGTAATAAGAATTAATCTCTTGATCCTTGGTCAAAAAAACTTTGATATCAAACACGAACAAGCTTATCTCAAAAGCTTAAGTTATTAGATAATTGTGCATGAATGATTTTATATATATCTCATAAAAATATGTTTGCTGGGTCATTTTCTTTTGTTTCTTTTTCTTTACTCATTAATCAAATGAAGAAAATTCATTCTTAAGAGAACAAATACGTAAAGTTAACCCTTAAACATATTGAAAACCTGCTTAATACATATTTTGTTTGTTTCACAACCAAATAAATTGTTGCAAGATACATTTTGTACTCTAATGTTTGGTACACCCATTAGTTCTCAATCAGCCCAATGATTATCTTTAATTATTACGTCTTCTATATTAGTGAACTAAAGTCTCAATTTAATATTCTATAGTGAATTTCAATAATATATATGCCAAGGTCAAATATATAGATAAGAGTATTTCATGGAAGTTTTGGGGCAAAAGTAAAGATCAAAAACTGCCAAGAGCTCTATGTTTTAATAGTAGAGCTTAGTTATTTGTCCATTGATTTAATACTGATAGTTCTTTATGAATTTTTAACCTCCTAAAAAATTACCAAAAATTCTATCACTAACCTACTTCTAATAACTTTTAGCAAAGTTCTTTATTTGCGCTTGCTATTGTTGATTTGTAATATATAACTCTATGACGGCGTTGTATCGCTAAATATTATTTGGTATAATTCTAGTAAGAGTGACACTAGAATCTTAGCCCCATTGACTAAAGAGAAAAATGAGATAAATGAGAGTGTGGAAACTTTAGCCCCACTAGCTAAAGGAAGAGATAAAATTACATCTTTAACCCCATTGGTTAAAGAAGAATTATTAAGAAAAAAAGAAAAAGAAAAGAGAAACTCAAGAGCTTTTTTCTTTACTCATAGTACTCTCAATCTACAAATATTGATTGCAAAGAACTCATTCTCCAAAAACTTCAAAGTACTGAACTCCAATGACAAGAGTTTATTCAAAAAACTTTAGTAGAAGCAGCATGTGCTAACAAACTCATTCCAGGAATAAACTAAACATGTGAATGTTATCATTGTTTCACTAGAAATGAATATCTCAAACAAGACCCATTATGTCAAGAAATTTCCCTTTCAATGCCTGACTGTAAATGTCACCTTACCTATAGTATTTGTAGAGCCTCCCTAGATATTTCTTTTTACCGACCAATTACAATTCATTTCAAAGGAAAACAAATAGTTTTAACCCTAAAAAACTTTTAGATTACGAATACCTCCGTCATGTCATTATTTCAGAACCCGATCAATTAGAGGAGTTTGGGAGAAAATTATCTCATAGTATCATCAATTCTTTTTGCACCTTTCCCCCAAAAAGATATATTGAACTAATCATTCAAAGCAAAGTGCCAACATGGATTAAAGGAACTTATTAACTTGCTCAACACAAAATACCAATAAAAAAACACATGAAAAAATCATATCTCATGATCTCAGAAAATCCTTGGCCTTGTTATAATTTTACCCGAAGAAGGCAGATTAGGCACTGGAGAGCCAGAACAATTGCAAAAGACTTTTCTCTAAACTTTTCCTCAAAATATCAAAACCTTGTTGCAGAAAATAGCTAAAAAAAATCTACTCAGATTTATCTATTCCAGAGATCCCTTTCACTATTAGGACAAACTTCGAATAGCTAATTAATCATTATATTCAAAAGAAGCATGAAGATGACTTACACAGGGAAAATATTACGCGCACCATTTTTCCCACTATCATGCCATTTTAAATATGCATGTTAATGGCTTTTGCATTTTTGTCTGACTGATTTTTCTTTTTACATTTGTAGTCTTCCATGTGTCCTTCAAGAATTGATGACTTTCCTATGACAACTATTGATGACATCAAGGTATGTCCCTTTCAAATTATGAGAAGTTAAACTGTAAGAGTTTCCTTCGCATCAGTTGCCAGCAATTTCCTCAGATTTCTTTGCATGCTCTGTTCTAGTTACTACATTAATTAACATGGTATGAGTTGTAGCTTTGTTTGATATATGGTGGTCTGCTTGCATCTGCACTCACTTTTTACCTCATTAATAAATCTGCTAATTGAAGTAATTTTATTTATTTTTTAGTTACAAAATCCTTTTCCTCTGTGATATTGCATGATTCATTATGTGAACCACTACTTGGATTGGCATTTTCTATAGAAAGGATGTCATGAATATCTTGTAAGAAATTTGTGTTTAAAGTGCAGTTCAAGGTTGTGTTTAAGAAGTTTGTCAAAACTTGGGCTCATATTTATTTTAGACATGCAGATCTGTTTGTTTGTTTTTTTTTTTTTTTGCTAATAAGGTAGGTTTGGGTTTTCTCATTGGGTCTGGATCATCTCCTTTCTTTCGGTTCCAGCCCAATCTCTTTATAGGTGCTATGAAGTTGGCTCCATTGATTTTTTTTTATTTTATTTTATTTTATTTTATTTTATTTTATTTTATTTTTTTTTTTTTCGGTTTCCCACCGGTGTCCAGGCTTTGCCCGACTAATCCGGTTTCGAGCCGGGAAGGATCACAAGGGCGGTAAAGCTCTCCCAACAGACGCAGCTGCATTCCCAAGGGCTCGAATCCGAGACCGTTGGTTAAGCTAGAACAGCCCCTTACCAGCTAATCTACACGCTTGTTGGTTGGCTCCATTGATTTGGTTCTATGCATATGTGCTTCCCAGCCCAATAAGTCAAGAGTAAAAAGAGAGAGAGAGGGGTAATTGACAGTAGGTACCTCATTCTTTCAAAAAGAATCATGTCCAGGACATAGGAAATAAAGTTAGAGCATAACATTATTTAAAATTTTAAAACAATTAAAAATAAAAATATGTAATACAACAAAATTAAAAAATACAAGAGCAAAACAAGGGCAACCACAACAACAATAATGGTGGTGCATGTGGCTTTTTTGGAGCTAGAGGTGGGTTCAACATACCCCGGATTCGGAAACTAGTTGGAAGTCCGAATTGAGGGTACTTCAAAGCAATGTTTTAAAAACTAGATTGGTGAGCGAATCAGTGTGGCAAAAAATGACTGGTCGGACCAAACAGTTGAACCGGTTACACTAAAAGCATGTTTTTAAAAATTTATAATATAAGTACATTATAGCATATTGCTCATAAAATAACAAAAAAATGACTACAAAACAAAGAAAAGTATTTAAAACTTACTTAAACTAATTCACAAAGAATAAACATTTAACATAATCATAACTTTTAATCAAACAAAAGTCTCAAACTCACAATTCAAATACAACCATAATCTCAAAAGAAAATATATAGCACAAACTTAATTCATCAAACACATTTGTCATCTTCATGCATTCTTCTCAAATTGAGGAGGATCAAACACATTTGTCATTTGTCATCTTCATGCTTTGTTCTGCTGCTACTTTAAAAAACTACAATATATATCTTCATTTAACAGACAAACTCAATATTTAAAAATTATTTACATGTAAGTATAACTCAATAAACAAAAGGGTCCAAAACTACATTTAATGATAAACAAAAGGAATAAAACCCATAATTTTCTATAAGCATTTGCAACAGATCTCTTAACCCATAATTTCTTGGCAAGGGAGGAGTAAAATCAATGCTAAAATATACATAACTTATAGAGCACAGCAGTGCCATAAACTATTTGGTTTCTATCCAAAAGCCTATAAGAATATAAGGCAAGTACCAAAAAAAAGGAAAAAAGGAACAAGTATACAATGTTGAATGATCAATTCAAAAATAGCATGATAACTAATGAGAAGTATGATGTTTAACATTAAAGGCATTCAACAAAATGAAAGAACTATCAACTTAGAAGTCATCAAGTCAGCATGTCAACAGGAAAAACAGAGCCTTGCAAAGACGGATTACCGAAGTTTGATAACAGTGAAATAGAAAGATAAAAAACAAACTTACAGTAGACTCCAATAAAGCCAAGACCATTACATTTGCATAACAAAATTACCACACGTCATAGCACCTGCAAATTAAACAAGAATCAGAGTTTGAACCACAGGAATGTAGCTGAAAATAACATTGGTTCAAAATATCAGATATAGCTAACACTAAAACCATCAAAGAATCAAATTATTGAATCAAGAGAGAATATCAAATTGGTGATCCTAGAAAGAAGACCAATTCTGATATATTTTTCTTCAATTGTCAAGCCTCTATTGCATTCTAGACACTATTTATCAAGACCCAACTCCCATAAGGCTCCCTTGAGCCAAGAAGCACGAAGAACTCAAGTAAGTGCCAGAGCTCCTTCATATTCTATATTAGCACAAGCATCCTATTAAGACCATTTTCTTCTATGAGAACAGTTGGGGCTACTGTATTGAGATAACTAGTAAAGTAAGAGAAATTTCATGGACATCACATTAGAAAATGGGGATCTAGAATCCACAGAGTGAGAAGGGTGAAGAACAACATATGATAGATTGAAAGTATTCAGTAAATGGGTATAAGCAGAATGAATTATAACCGGCAACAAGTTCATTTTACTTGCATTGCATATACCCCCCAAGGAATTCCTGAAAAACCATAGAAACACTTGAAAATTTTAATTTAAAACAACGAATCTTCTGGGATTGGAGAGACTGATCAATTAATAAGATTGAATGCCCCAAAAAATGAACATTTTAACCGATAAATTAGTTATGAGAAAGAAACAAAAATCTGGATACAAATTCTTCCATGACAAATAGGTACCGAATGATAAACCCGGAGGTATTAAACAAAAGCCAGTTTGAAAGTGAAACCCCCCAAGTGCGAATCACAAGGTATTTGCTAACAGAGATATTGATTTCAACAAATATTGGGTGAAGAGGAAAAGGGTTAACGTTCAAAGTAACAATCACCTACCGAGAACATTTTGGGTACGCAGTCCGCCGGTGCTAGAAGGGGAAGGACGCAGTCCGTCAGGCTGAGTCGCTGAGACTGAGAAGAATGGAGGGAGGAGAAACAAGGAACGGGAGAAAACTGAAATTGGGAATGAAGACCCTCAGCAAACGACGCCATTTTGAAGTTTTTCATTTAAAAAAAATAAAATCTTTGAGCCGGCCGGTTAATGCAAATTGGCACCAGTTCAGCGGCTTTACTAGTTCTCACCGGTTTTCACCGCCCAAACGGTTTATCCCTATAAACTGAACCGGTATTTTAACCGGGCACCAGTCCGACTAGTCGGACCGCCCGGTTTTTAAAACATTGCTCCAAAGGTGGTGTAGTAAGGCTTACTGTTGTACGCAAAGAGAGAGGCCCTTGTTACCAGAAGAAAGTGACATGCCCAGCAAGGTGCTTCTACTCCTTCAGCCGCTCCGGCAAGGGAGACGGTGGTGGCAGTGGCGGTGGCGGTGGCGGTAGCTGCACCATTGATTGTAAGAAGAAGTGCATCGCATCTTGTTGATAGGCACCTAGTAACTTTTAGCGTTTATTATAATTAATAGTACTATTATATATTATGTTGGATTGTATTTTTGTTTCAATTATATGAGAATAGTTATGGAGTGATTCTCTGGCTCAGCTGCTATAACATTGTCAATTCTTCTGTTGTAACTTGTTAGTTGTCAATCTATCACATAAGTGTTTAAGTAGCTAAATGAGTCTAATTGTCAGTTTCATTTATGAAGTTGTGTACGTTATGCAACTAGCATTACTCTTATAACAGTGGTCGGTTTCGGATGGTCCTAAATTACATGAAGCAAGATTTTTAAATGGTACATGTGAACCTTTAAACATAATCTCTACACCGAACCTAGTTGTAGATGCATGAATTATTCTAAATGATCATGGTTCATTTTATGTACATCTTTGTATGTAAATTGTAACCTAGCTCCTCTTTTATTCACAAACTGTCTATGTTTCCAAGGAAATGCTTGAGTATGAATTTCAATACAAGTTAATCTAGGGTAAGGTAACACATCTAAAATCAAGTCCAAATATTTTCTTGAAAAGGGCTTATTTGGACTTCGTTCGTTATTTCCATCTTCGCAAAAGTTTTTATCCACACAAATTTAGTCATATCATCCTTAAAAGGCAATAGCATAAAAAGAAAAAAAAATGGACTCATAAAAAATTATTTAACTCCACAAGTGATATAAATATGACAAACAAAATTCACAGTTAAGATTATCCATGTCATTTTATGTGGCAATGTCTAATTACGTAAAATCAACACAAATTTTTCCGTTGTCGAGTGATTAGTCACAGCATGACACCCTTTTTTCTTCCCTCTTCAGAATCTTGCTGTCTTGGTGTGGCTAACAATGCCCATTTGTGTCTAATACAACATGTACTTTCAGAATTGACATGCTTGTTGGGTATCTTATAGTGAGAAGAAACAAGGAATCAAAACTCTTGTAGTAGATCAAATCAAAGAAAACTTTAGCATGTTTCTACCAGCCACTATTTGTCTAGGCTCTCTGTTTATGCACTGGCAAACCACATACTGTGGTGGAAAGAAGAGGGGGGGGGGGGGGGGNGTTTATAACAAACAATCGTGCTCAAATAATATCTGTATCTGCGATTCCATTGACTAGAAATTTACAATGTAGATTCATCCATAAGGCAGCCACACTGCCATCTCCAACCGGTGATTTATCATATTGCAGCGCTCAGTGCTCCTCTTGCAGCCTTCCGATTCATCTCAGCAGCTTTACCGCTTCCGCGGAAGTACATATATACTTGCTGTACAATACAAAGAGCAGATAAATGGTAAGGATTCACATCATTCAAGTGCTGGGGGCATGTGATCATAAGAGTTTATCACTGGAGGAGCAACTGCAGCAAAGATGCAGAATCTTATGTGAAGCTGTAAGTAGAAGAAGAAACGAAGATAGTTAGATTTCTGTCCATTTTTGAAGCAATAACTTTTGTAAATTGAGAAATATAATCAATTTACCGGGTAAAATAGGAAAAACCATCCAAACTACATAGAACTTTCGGTCCTGCAGAAATAACATTGGAGCAGATTCAATATCAAGAGTGTAGGCTAGCCAAATTAGAAAAATCAAAATATGTTTGCATATGACAGGACAAAAAATTATCTGAGCTCTCATTTTATCTTTATATTATTAGTAGTTAATTATCTTATTTGCTCTACTAGGATTTAGTTAGGATTAGCCTATCTTTAGAATAATATCTTATCTTATAAGTGGGAGTTACTTAATAAGATTTGTATGCTTATGTGATAAACACTATAGCTTTAAAATTGTGTCTATTTAAAAGCTTAAGATCATCAGTTATAGGCAAGCATAATAATAATAATCAAACAGTTATTTATGTTCATAAGTCTGAGTTGTATCAACATATTAGCCTAACTTTTTTTTATAATCAATTTTTCTTTGATCTTGGTTTTGATCATCACTTCAAAGCATAAAAGCAGCACTATTTGTCGGACAGACATCCATCAAGGTATATTAGATATCCGCCTGAAATAATAAAAGAGAACAAAAGAAAAAGTATAAAACAAACAAACAAACTATTGAAGCGATAGAGCTGTCCAGTTTCACTGACCATTCAATAGTGAAACCCCTCCAAAAAATTGCAGAAGCAGACCACCACAACAATGCCATGCCATGAAAACTACTCTATTGCAAAGTAATGGCAAAATCTTATCATCAAATATCTGAGCAAAAAAAAACCAAATCGCAAGAAATATAGTTATATAGCTCATCATAAGAGGATTTTATTCATTTTCTTCCTTCCAAAACCTCTAAAACATATGAACAAAAACCCCTTTCATTTGTGTGAGTAATTGCACATTTCGCCAAAAACTTTAGAAAAACTACTACTGATGGCAGTTATAGTGATAATATATTTGTTAATTGTATCAATTTTTGATGTATTTTGTACTTTGAAAATTAGGATTTAATTCTTGGGAATTTAGAATCTGATTTTCCATTACTAGTAAGATAGGACTTTATTACTTATTTGGATTAGGATTACCTTAGTTTCTAATTAAAATTCTGATCCTAGTAGAATTTGGGTTATTTGAATTGCCTATATATAAGGTTTATTGTGTATTATGGTCAGTCTTTTCTTCGGTTTGATCAAATAATAATTTGTGTATTTTCAATATTGTTCTTTGGACTCTCCTATTTGTCCTGCATTTATTTCAACGCAAATAACACAATATTTTCTGTTGAATGACAAAGCAGAACCATGCCATTTTTTACCAAATTAGAACACTTTCCCAACCAGTGCAGATAAATACTCAGTTATGGATTTCATTTTCTTTAATAATCCAAAATTTCCACAAATAGTATTTCATGAAACTTCAGAATTCCTCAAGGTTGCTTCATTCATCCACCACGATGTCTGGCTTCTCAATGAATCTTAAATCTTTTGTCTTACGAAAGTAAGATATACATAAAAATACGTGCAATTACTTAATTTATTAGAAAATGCAAACTTGAAAGCACAATATAATGGACTAGATAAGTGAGAATGTAACGATGGTTAGGCACATTTATGCCATGATGACTAGCTCCTCTCTAACAATGAGTAATAATACATGGCAACATACACATGAAAAAATCTCAGCCCTTCACGTTGAAAATCTCATGATACATTTTGCATGATACATGGCAACATACACATGATACATTTTACATTGTAGACCTTGCCAATTTTGCTTATATAAATATGAAGCAAGGAATGAAAGAAGCCAATGGCTCCTATCGATCATATAGACTGGAGGAACTATGATATAATAGTACTTCCTCCACTGATAGAACAATTCGGCGATTCTTGTGTGCCATTCTCCCTCTCTTGTGCCATCGAAACTAGATATAGAATACTCACAAGTGGTTACGAGGGACATCTTGACTACTCTCTTCATTGTTCTGCCATGCCAAAGGCAGAATAGAGTTTCAGTTTGGATTTGATAACTGACAACCTCATCACTTTAGTTAAAAATTTCTCTGAAGATTTTAATGATGATGAGCTTCTTAGTTTTGTTAAACAGTATTTTCCAGTCATTGTACATGCAAAAGTTGCAACTAATTGGTATACCAAGAGGCCGAGGGGATATGGCTTTGTTAAATTTAGAAGACAAAATTCAAGCAATGAAGAAATTTTTAAGGTATTTTCCTAGAGAAGAAGCCACTAGCAGTCAGCTAAATGATCAGTACATCATTATTTATCTTTGCTCTTTTTAGACATTATTTATTTTTGCTCCTTTAAGCAATTATGTTACAGGTGTCTACTTATAATTGCTTAAAGGAGTAAAAATAAATAATGTCTAAGAAGAGCAAAGATAAATAATGATGTACTGACCATTTAGCTGACTACTAGTGGCTTCTTCTCTAGGAAATAACTTGGAAACTTCTTCATAGCTTGAATTGTCTTCTAAATTTCTAAATTTAACAAAGCCATATCCCCTCGACCTCTTAGTATACCAATTAGTTGCAACTTTTGCATGCACAACGACTATAAAAATTTCTTCATTGCTTGAATCTTTAGAGAAATTTCTAACTAAAATCCAAACTGAAACTTTGTTTTGCTTTTGGCATGGCAGAACGGTGAAGAGAGTAGTCAAGATGTCCCTCGTAACCACCTGTAAGTATTATATATCTGGTTTCGACGGCACAAGAGAGGGAGAGTGGCACACAAGAATTGCCAAATTGTTCTATCAGTGGAGGAGGTATTGGTATATCATAGTTCCTCTAGTCTATACGATTGATGGGAGCCATTGGCTTCTTTCATTCCTTGCTTCATGTTTATATAGGCAAAATTGGCAAGGTCTACAATGAAAAACATATCATGTGTATGTTGCCATGTATCATGCAAAACGTATCATGAGATTTTCCACGTGAAGGGCTGAGATTTTTCCATGTGAAGGGCTGAGATTTTTCCATGTGTATGTTGCCATGTATTATTACTCATTGTTAGAGAGGAGCTAGTCATCATGGCATAAATGTGCCTAACCTCTTATCTGCAAACACAATAAAGATATTTTGATGGTGATTGCTGCAATTTTCTTGGGTCACAATGCACATGCAATTCATGCTCAGCCGAGTGTGTTTGCTTTTCTAACTCTCAGCTTCTTCTTTTTACAAGTAAGATATGTGTGTTTCAATGGGGTCCTCAGTTAATGACACATGCATGGTTTTTGATTCTCAAATGCAAAGTTTGTGGATGATATTAGTGATTACAATTTAGATCCATCTCATATCAATTCTCAATTAGTAAAGTATCCCTTAAAAAAATTATCATGTAACTTTTAAGTCAAACAAAAAAAAAATCAATAAGAATTATAAGATGGGATTGAGAAAAGAGAATTTGTTTGTATCATCTTGGCACTAGCAAAATAAATTTTCATTACATTGGGCAAACAACTTGCGGATGACATGAATCACCCTGCTTTTAATAAACTTATATGATGTTGGATATAAATGTTCATCACCAAAAAAACAAACTTAATTATCTAAAGGGAAGCAAATCAAAAGCATAACTTTTTTTTTTTAAAAAAATATCATCCGTCTTTTGGTCACTTAAGTACTTATAACTTCAAATTTGGTGCCCCTATAGTCTATATAGCACAAGAAAATGCATGTTCCAGTGCATGCTCTATGGATTTCAAAAGGTTGAGGGGTCAGATATCTATTCTCCCCTTTTTTCCTTTCCATCCTCCCCCTCACAATGTGGCCAATCACTCAAATTATGACCATTCCTCCTCTTTTCTTCACCAGACACTCAATTATGGGAGGAGAATAGGGTCAAGGGTTCATATCTGAGCTGAAGCCTTTTTTCTTTTTTCAATTTGAAATAGTATCTGATTTCTGTATGACTTGGGAAAATGCAGCAGACTAGTTTTCTGAGGTTTTAACCTTAACTTGATGTTTTTACTTCTTTATTGGGTGTGGCAGTATGGGACGTTAGCACATTTAAGAAAGACATAGCTTCCTTACTTCAGCTTTATGGATCTCAACCAAATTTTCTAGCAATGCAATCAATATTTTGACAAGAAAAGCCTATCTTACAAATCAAACCATGGCAGAATTGGCCATCAAATTTTCGGTTTATTGGAAAGGCTCCTTTAATTCTCTACCATTTCGTAGTGTAACATTAATGAAAATTTTATTTTTTACTCTATTTAGAATGGTGTTTATTTTGTGTAGAAAATAATTGACATAATAATGATTAATTTATTTGACATGTTGTTGCCATATCATCTTTTAATTCATCATGCAGTTAGAAAAGGACCACATTACAATTTTTTTAATCATTAAGTAGCTTATCTTCTTCTCATAAATCTTAATTACTTACCTAAATAAGATTTAAAACCTAACAATGGTATGGATTCCATCTATGCTGCCCATTGTTACATAAATAAGGTATATGAAGAAATGGTATAGCTATGCGCCAATAAGAACCTTTACTCAACAAGAGGACACTGGTGTACTTGTTTTGTCATATTAAATCCATTGTAAACTTTCATCGCTCATAACGCTAGTGTCCTGATGGATTCCTTTTGCTTTTGAGATTCTTTCACTTTTTTCAAACACTATTCTTCTTTTGTTTTTTTAGCTTTGTGAAGCTGAAAAATAACTGCAAAAGAAAAGTGTTTTTATACGTATAATATGTAATGATTATCATACTAAAATAATTAACTGATTACAGTTAAATTTAAATTTATACATTACAATTTGATTACTTTGAAGAATTGAATTCAAAACCGTGAATTTGATTACCAATTGATTTCCTTATCTTGTAACCTATGTTTCTTCCCTCACAGTAGTACATTTCTTCACTCCCCTCCCCTCCCCATGACCTTTTATGGTTTATGTGCCAAGATAAAACAAACCTTATTGTCAAAGGGCATTCCTCAAAGAACCCAACACATCAGCTTACAATAATTAATAGTACATAGCATTTATGAACATATAAGTCTTAAAAAAATGTTCATGTGTGCACCTAGATCATACGAACACCAGAACCAACAAACTATTGGTGTAGTGACCTCCTGAAACTCAAACTCTCCTGCAAAACTCAAACTCTACAGCTGGCTGTTACTCTCTTGCAACTCAAACTCTACAGCTGGCTGCTACTAACAGATTAGACTTATTCAAATGTATAGTGATTAGCCTTATCATTATCTTACTTAGTCTCCTTGTAAAACTCTAACTACTTATACTTGTATTTAAGATACTCAACGTCAATGAGAATATGAATCACTTTTTCCACAACTCTATTATCTTATATGGTATCAGAGCTGCCATAGCCTCACAGCTCTCTCCGATCCACACCAATGGCTTCCAACAGCTCCACCAACACCATGAATGCCACCCATCCCGTTACCACACCTCATGACCTAAAGAACCTCATCCAAATTAACACTATCACCCAGCTGTCCATCAAACTGACAAGCACCAACTATCCCACCTGGCACAAACAGTTTCAGTCTCTCCTCATTGGCCATGACTTGGTTGGCTATGTCACCGGTGCACAACCATATCCTTCACCTCTTCTTGAAAGCGATGCTGCTGAAGACGGTGTATGCAACCCAACTTATCATTACTAGGTCCGGCAATATCAACTCCTCTACCTTGCCATCTTAAGCTCCTGTGAAGCAGATGCCTGAAGCATCATGTCTTCTACAGAGACCTCAGCCGAAGCATGGATCAAGCTTCAAAAAGCTTATGCCAATCGCTCTCGATCACGTGTCATGTCGCTTAAGGAACGTCTACCCTCCATCTCTAACTACTTGAATACCATCAAAGGTATTGCTAATGAGCTCTCTTTAATTGGTTATCCACTTGATGATATTGATCTTGTTATATATGCATTAAGCGGCTTGGTCCTTCGTTTCGAGAGATATCCACCTCTCTACGAACTCGTGAAACACCCATTACTTTTGATGATCTCTTTGATAAACTTGTTGATCATGATCTCTCCATCCAAAGAGAAGAGAGACTCCACAGTGGTTATGCTCCTGTCACAGTCTACTATGCCAAAAGAAATCATGCATCCTTCTCCTCTAGAAACCGCACTCAATCACAATCCAACCCCACAACCCACCGCCCCTTTGCCACTAGCTTTACTCCTCTCACTTGTCAATATTATGACAAACGTGGCCACAGTGCAAAAGAGTGCTACAAGCTCCACGGTTACCCTCCCAAATCTGCTGCACCAGTTGCTCACATGACTCAAGCTCCTAATCCTCCATCCAACAGTCACTGGCTCCTGGACTCAGGGGCTTCTCACCATGTGACTAATGACTTCGCCAACCTCACCCTTCAATTCGACTACACAAGCACATATAAGCTCACTGTGGCAGATGGGTTAGGTTTGCCAATTTCTCACACAAGTTCAGCTATTTTACCCACTACCTCCATTCCCTTACAGATTTCAAATATTTTATATGTTCCCTCTATTGATCAAAACTTGCTTTCTGTTTCACAACTATGCAAACACAATAATGTCTCAGTAGAATTTTTTCCATCTTATTTTAAGGTCAAAGCACTGAACACAGGAGTGACTCTTCTGCACGGGTTGAATGAAGACAACGTCTACAAGCTTCCATCCCTTCCTTCACCAACACCCGAGCCTCCCATGTCTCAGTCAAACCTACCTTGGACTTATGGCATTCTCGGCTTGGTCATCCAGCCCATAGGATTTTAGCTTATGCACTTTCTTCTAGTCATTTACATATTCCCAGTTTAAAGTCAGTTACTTGTACTTCTCGTCTTTGCAATAAAAGCCATAAGTTACCATTTTCCATATCTACTATTACTAGCATTAAACCTCTTGATGTCATTTATGCTGATGTTTGGGGTCCAGCCCATGTGTCCTCCATTGACCATTTTCGGTTTTATCTTATTCTTGTTGATCATTATTCTAAATACATTTGGCTATATCCCTTGAAACACAAATCTGATGACTCCCTAATTTTTCCTACAATTAAGAACCTTGTAGAAAATAAATTTAACACTAGAATCAAGAAACTTTATACTGACAATGGTGGCAAATTTATTGCTCTTCGTTCTTATCTTGCCTCTCATGGCATCTCTCATCTCACCACCCCTCTACATACTCCTGAGCATAATGGTGTCTTTGAACGACGTCATCGCCACTTGGTTGAAACAGCTCACTGCTTACTTCACCAAGCTTCCCTGCCTCTTTCCTTTTGGTCATATGTCCTTCAAACCGCTGCATACTTAATCAATCAAATGCCCACACCTATCCTTCAGATGGCTGCCCCTTATACTAAGCTTTTTGGTTCACCTCCTAATTACACCAAGCTTCGCACATTTGGCTGCCTCTGCTTCCCTTGGCTTAAACCTTACACCCAGTCCAAACTTGACCAACGTTCCTCCCCTTGCATCTTCCTTGGCTATTCTCCTTCCCAAAGTGCCTATCTTTGTTTTAATCCACTGAAAAATCACATGTATCCCAGTCGGCATGTGGAGTTCATAGAAAACGTTTTTCCATATCCACAGTTTCAATCCCACTCAAACACTACTGTCATAGAGTCCACAGTCCTTGCATTCTCTACTGATCCGACTCTCACCACCAGAATCCTTGTGCACTCCACCTCCTTTTTCTCTCCATCTCAACCCACCTCTGCCTCCACTCTTCCATCTCCACATCTAGTCTCTACCCCTTGCATATCTCCTTCTCATGTCTCACAGACTTCCCCTTCCACAGATGCCGTTAGTCCACCTGCTGTAGAACCGAGTCTCCCTGTCACCAATGCTGCCACCTCAGGTAATGCCCCTGCCCCTACATCCACTCACCCCATGGTCACTAGATCCAAGAGTGGTATCTCTAAACCGAAAAAGGCTTTTATTGCTCTTAAATACCCTTTACCTCGTCTAGTTGAACCTACTTGTGTATCATGTTTGAAGAGTTTAATGCTCTTCTTAAAAATGGCACTTGGGATCTTGTTCCCTCTCAACCAAACTACAACATTGTTGGCAACAAATAGGTCTTCCATCTCAAGAGAAATCCGGATGGCACCATTGCTTGGTACAAGGCTAGGCTTGTTGCCAAGGGTTTTCATCAACGTCCTGGTCTTGATTTTCATGACACTTTCAGTCCAGTGGTCCGACCTCAAACCATCAAAATAGTCCTATGTCTTGCCATCTCCTATGGTTGGCGCATGTGTCAAATGGATGTCAACAATGCCTTCTTACATGGCACTCTTACTGAAGATGTTTACATGGCTCAACCTTTAGGCTTCAGACATCCTACCTTCCCCACACATGTATGTAAGTTGCGCAAGGCTTTATATGGGCTCAAACAGGCCCCTCGTGAATGGTATGACACTCTTAAAGCTTTTCTCTTAAGCTATGGTTTTACTCATACCAAGTGTGATATCTCTCTCTTTGTCTATAAAAAGGGTAACACAGTAGCATACTTCCTTGTTTATGTTGATGATTTACTGTTGACGGGCAATAATTCCACTTTTCTCAAGACATTTCAGCATGCTTTTTCTAAACAGTTCTCTCTCAAGGATCTTGGCACTCCTAACTATTTTCTTGGTGTTGAAATTGTCCCTACCGCTGCTGGTCTCTTCCTTACCCAGCACAAATATGTGTGTGATTTATTAGACAAAGCCACCATGCAGGGTGCTCGTCTAGTGAACACTCCTATGGCCATAAATTGCTCTCTTGCTCCGCTGCCTGATGGATCCTCTTGTGACAAAAAACTATACCGGTGTCTTGTTGGCTCATTACAGTATCTTGCTCTCACTCGCCCTGATATTAGTTTATCTGTTAACAAACTTGCTCAGCGCATGCAAGCCCATCAGGATCATCATTTTTAGGCTCTCAAATGTGTCCTTCACTACTTAAAGACCACCATTGATCACAACATTCACCTTAAGAAAGACAAATCCTTTCCGCTCATAGCTTATTGTGATGCTGATTGGGCAGGTGATCATGTTGACAGAAAATCCACTGGAGCTTACATTGCCTATCTTGGCTCCAACCATGTATCATGGGTTGCTCGCAATCAATCTTCAGTTACTCGCTCTTCCAGAGAAGCAGAATATCGAACCATTGCTTCTACCTCTGCTGAACTCCTCTGGCTCAAGCAACTACTACAGGAAATGGGACTCTCTTTGCCAAGACCTCCCCACATTTTCTCAGACAACATTGGTGCCACCTACTTATATGCTAATCCTGTTTTCCATTCTCGTATGAAACATCTTGCCATTGATTATCATTTTGTGTGTGATTTAGTGAGTAATGGATCATTACGGGTCTCTCATGTTCCCTCCAGTCATCAACTTGCAGACTTACTCACCAAACCACTGTTAGGACCCCGACACCTATTTCTCAAAGACAAGATTGGTGTCGTACAGTCCTCCACCATCTTGAGGGGGTGTATTGGTGTAGTGACCTCTTGAAACTAAAACTCTCCTGCAAAACTCAAACTCTACAGTTGGCTGTTACTCTCTTGCAACTCAAATTCTACAGCTGGCTGCTACTAATAGATTAGACTTATTCAAATGTATAGTGATTAACCTTATCATTATCTTACTTAGTCTCCTTGTAAAACTCTAACCACTTGTACTTGTATTTAAGATACTCAATGTCAATGAGAATATGAATCACTTTTTCCACAAGTCTATTATCTTATACAAACAACAAAGAGTTCCACTAAAGAGCTATTGGAGATTGAGCTATTGAAGATAAAACAAAATTGAATTTTGGGTTTATAAGAAGGATAAGGTTCCAATGGATAAATGAATAACACATAGGAAGTCTATTAAACATGAAAAAATAGCTATTCACATCAGAACTTCATCTAAACTATTTACTTGTGTTTAAGATTGTTCTGTTAATAAGTTTTCCTAGTTTTGTTGTTAGTGTTCATTTATTTGTTTATGTACCAGTGCTTGAATCAAGCCAGAAGATCTGCTGCTATTTCTTTTCTTTGTATCTTTGTATCGATCTCTTATCTTCTAGCCTCTGCTTGCATTCAAATTCAACCCCGAATAGGAAGGAGGCCATTGAAAAGCAAATAAATAAAACTAACATTGTACAATGAGCAGGTGATATAAATGCATTTGCAAGCTGCGTGCTTCTTGATGTTGTAAAGTGAATGTATCTTATACCTGTTATTTTTTTTTTTAATCACGTGTCTCACTCTCTTTTTCTTTATGTTAGCAAAGCTCACTAATGATTCTAGTTAGCTCAGTAAATATGTTTCAGAAAAAAAAAATAAAAAATAAAAATAGAGTGAAGTTGTCCAGAAAATATATGGAGGCCTTGGACATCTTCTACCACCTATAGATGTCACATTCCATCAAGTGTGTCGGAAACCCCAAAGAACTCAAACCCGATAATGGAGGTTCCTAACACAAACTTAATCATAGTTTCACACATAAAATGATACTTTTTGTCTATGACAAACAACAATAACTTATAAATTGTACCTATTAACCCATATTAATATTATTTCATAAATAGTAGAAAACTAAGATTTCATAACCCTCTGTTAAATACCAAAATAGACTTGTTGCTGCTAACTTAATACATCAAGGACGACTAATTTCGAATAATAGAAAATAGGAGCCTACTATTGTCCTTCACTTCAGAAAAAAAAAAAAAAAAAAAAAAANAAAAAAAAAAAAAAAAAAATCTCCAACTTTTAGATTGTTGTTTTCCATGAACTTTTAGATTGCATATGTAAGAAAAAGTTTTAAGGGTTTCAATAAAGTGACTTTGTTATTCTTGTAAATAGTGTAAGTGTTGTTGTAACTGTCATACTTTACTCTCCTATCAAACTACCCTGGCCGCCTCAACAAGATGTGACGAGCATGCATGGGCACCACATCACAAAGTACTTCATCTTTAAAAGCGCTAAAAGCAAACGCAATCCAAACCTGCTTGTTTACCCATAGATTTCCTCTATCATTCAACCACCTTAACCTCTAAGGTGTAGGGTGTAGAATAGTAGGTAAACTCAACTTCTCTACTACCAAGATACTAGCAATATTAGTGCATGATCCACTATCAATAATATCGCTACATACCTTGTCTCCCACCAAGCATTGACTTTGAAAGATATGCTCTCGGTGCTTTTCTACTTCATCTTCCCTTGATTGTATGTTGAGTACACACCTAGACACCATTATATAGTGATCCAAAAAAGCTTCATCAATACCCTCCATGTCACTAGCATCTTCTAAGGGTGACATGTCTTCACAACCTGATGTAACAATAGGTTCTTCCTCATTATCATACTCACCACTAGCAAGCAAAATAACTTTCCTTCTATTGGGACATTCAGAAGATATATTCCCTCGCCTATGACACCTATAGTATTTGATGTCACGTGACTTAGAAGAACAGTTATATTCGATTTTACCTTAAGTAATAGGAGTAGAACCCGTAGGCCTTGGCCTTGCCTCTTCTCTCGACTTTGGAGCTGTTTTAAGGGTATCCTTCCAATTCGATTTCCAGTTTGAAATTTTGGGAACCAAACCAAATCTAGAAGTTGCTCAAGCCTTCAATTAACTCTCTATATGCTCGGCTTTATGCACCAAGTCCTCCATATTTACATAATGACTCATCTCCACTACTTCAACAATATCTCGCCTCAAGCCATTAATAAAACATGCCATGGTTGCCTCACAGTTCTCATTAACATTAGCCTTCATCATGGCTATCTTCATCTCATTGTTGTACTCAACCACACTCATAGATATGTGTTTCAAATCTCGCAGTTTCTTGAAACAATCTCTATAGTAATGTTTAAGTACAAACCGTTTCCTCATCACAGCTCTCATATCAGCCCATGACCAAATAGGTCTCTCACCATCTCTACGCATGTTAATCACTAGCTAGTCCCACCAAATACTAGCATAGTTAGTAAATTCAACAATCGCTAGCTTTACTTTCTTCTCTTTAGAGTAATCATGGCATTCAAAAATATGTTCCATATTTCTTTCCCATTCTAGGTAAAGTTCATGATCATTTTTATCCTGAAAGGTAGGAATTCTCATTTTTATACTCCCCAAGTTATTATCACGACTAAGGGTTGCCCTCCTCTCTCTTCTAGTTTCGATTTCACCCTCAAAATAGTGTTTTTCCTCCTCCTCAGAATTTCTAACCTCTCTAATCTCTCCTCAATTTCCATTCTCAATTCTATAATTTGGTCCTGAATTGCTTTCATATACGCATCCATATGACCTTTGGTGAATGGTTCTTCTTGATCCATGTTGCACACACTCACCTCATGTGTTTCACTCGTATTTACACTCAATTGACTTTTTCCCGATAATGCGCTCGCCACTCTAGCCTTTTCCTACTAAAATTCCCTTAGAAACCCTTAAACAAGAACCTGCCAAGAACTTATCAAGAAGAAAAGGTGATTGAACAAAAAAAATGACAAGAAAGCCAAACAAGACTCCAAGAAAGAATGACCAAGACTCAAATGAAACAATGAACAAAGGGTGTTGGTTGGACAAGAAAAGAACAAAGAAAATCAAGAAAAAAGCAAAGAATTGAACGGAAATCAGCACATTACAAAAATAGCACAAAACAGACGTTTTCGAAGGATTTTGGGCTCGAAAATGGCCTCAACTAGATAAATCTCAGTTTCCATGTCGTAGGCCTCTGAATGAGCTTCGAAACGCTAGGTCACGGGTCTCGTAACTCCAACCGAGCTGAAAGTTATGCCATTTTCAAGAAAACAGTCCAAATAGTCTTCTTCTTTTTTATTCATTTTTTTTTTTTTTTTGGTTGACTTGATTCGAAAATTAACCTTTTTTTTTTTTTTTTTGAGTTTGAAAAGTACTAGGACTCTACTTAACAGAGTTTGAAAAGTACTAGGACTCTACTTAAAGATTAGGACTTGGACTAAGCAAAACCCTAAGTGTCGCACTAGGAATTTAACAAACATAGGCATGACTCTTAAACACAAAATAATGAAATAATCCAACAATGATGGACGGGAAAACAATAGGGAAAATTTTGACCAGAAAATTAAAGGACACAACGAAGAAAACACTTAGAATAAAATTGACACGAAACAAAAAACACAACTGACTTAATAGAAATGGGGTAAAAAATGATTGACTCAAAAAAATAAGATAGATAAAATAAAAATAGAAGTGGGGGGGNGGGGGGGGGGAGAGGTGGTTAGGAGTACCGATTGAAACTCCAAGGAGCCAAAACTCTAATACCAAATGATGTGTTCTCGTCACCCGAAGGATCAAAACGGAATGTCTGGATACCAAATAGTGGGATGACCTTGGTTATCTTAATAGGGTGAACCCTTAACAAGGAAGGATCCTTGGTAAGTTCAAGTTCAAGTTCTTTGCTCAAGAACCACAGGGAAGCTCTCAATCTAGAGAAACTCACAATTCAATAACTGAATATTATTAATCTCAAAAGTTGTTTGCAAAGACATAAATGAATCCCTTATATAGGAACTCGGCTAGGAGGCTACAATCTAAACCTAATTGAAGCTAAGAATGATAATAAAACCCTACATCCAATACATGTTCAGCCCACAAGCATAAATGCCCAAAATAAAGACTTAATTAAACTAATTAAATAAGACATAGTTTTTTTACCCGAGGCCCAACACAAAACATTAACATATTCGACCTAAAAAGATAACAAGATAATGCCCATGATGCATTTCTAGATTATGCAAATTGGGCTCATTAATCTCTGAGTTAACGCCCAAACTTGATCTGCAAGTTTCCTCTAAAACAAACTCCAAACTTGGGCTCCAAGTTGGTCCATGCGCACCTTCTACAAGAGATAGATAAGTGATCAATCTCAACTCTGAACTTTGCTCAGCTGCTCTCTCCTTGGTTTGCACCTCTTGGACTAGGTTCAACAGCGCCTCTTTCACACGCTTAGCCCTACTTCTAGTCATTGGGCCTTCAACTCTAAGCAAGGGATCATAAACACGCCGAGGGTTAGGGCGTGTAGCCAGTTGATTCGCATAAGATGGGCTGAACTATTGTTTCTAGGCTCCGAAGATCAAGTTAGATTGATCCAAGCTAAAAACGTGTCATTAATAGTGAAGGTCCCAAAAATCTTGTACCTATAAATGATGAGTTATTTATAAGGGCCGGTTTTGAGGAAAATAGGGTGATGAGCTGGTGGGTTCAGTCTGGGCTACTGGTGAATATAGGCTTTTCGGCTTAGTGGGCCTTCAGGAGTTAGGCTTATAACAAGGCCTCTACAGGTTGCACATACTTATGATTCCGTTACATACCTTATTTTCCAAACATATAAAATATAATTAATCTTCTCAATGTCAAAGATTGAGAGATCTCTTAGACTGCTAATTTCACAATACTTTAAGAAGGGAAAGGATACTATGCACATCTTAAAAGATGTTCACGGGTGCCTGTCCCGTATGATTCAAATGGAGCCACAAATTTGTGGTTCTTCATTTGCAACTGTATACAAATTGTATGGTTAACAAAACTATGTTTAACTAATCTTATTGAAATTATGTTTAGTCAAATCTAGATTTTGTTAATTGTGCAAATGTTGTATATAGGTGCATAATAAAAAACTATAAACTTGTGGCTCTAATTGCACCATTTCATATGAGGGACTAGTCCACATCTTGTAAGCTTTGCCATCAAAATATTGCATATGACTGATTTTTCTAGATGAAAGAAGCGTTAGTAATGGGGTCTTGCTAGCATATGATGGTGTTACAATCAAAAGATATATGTTAGGTGCATTTAATAATGGTTGTGCATTATTTGCGGTGAAATTGTTGTCTCCTTATGTACCCGTATCCATTCTTGCTGGAAAAAATAATCGTGCATATGATCATGGAGCTAAAACCAAAACATGTTAGAATTAAAATTAGGGAGTTGCTAGCTATTTTTATAACCGATTTTGTTAATGTCACATTATATTTAATATCTAAATATAATATAGATTAATTTATCCTCATTTAATATAAATTTTTTTTAGTTAATTATAAAAACCCTCATTTAATATAAAAGTTTTTAGTCAAAGTTAAAAATGTTTATATTAATTTAGGATATTTAATCTATATCATATTTAGACATTAAATAAGGTATGATATTAGCAAAATATAATGTAAAAATAACGGTTCCCTAAAATTATGAGAATTAGGTCATTATTGATTTATTCGAGACTTAATCTTGTTTGTTGATACAGCTACCAAATACTGACCAACAAAATGATCATGATTGGAAATGTCTTTTATGTGTGTTTTTTTCACCTATTGAAAATTTCATTCATAGAACTGCAGAAGTAACATGATCCACCGAGAGTTCAGACTCAAGAAAAAGGAAACAGAAGGACAGAACTGCACCCAACCCTTAACAACTACTTTTACAACTTTGTTCTTTCGGGTAATTAACAACTTTATGACTTTACAAGCCCACATAGCACACTCATATACCCAAACAGAAGCCCAATAATATGGGCTGCCAGAAAAAAGTTTTACATCAGGCACAGTTACAGAAATGGACCAAGGAACAGAATCGTCGACTTCACTTTGGAATCGTTCTCAATGATAACTTGATTGAGATTGTTTCCCTAAGTGCTTGATATTAGCTAAAATGACCCGCTGCACTTACAAAATTCCAAAAACATCTTTCAAGCTATGTGATTGTCATGTGTAAAATATGTGGTTCTCATATTTAGGTACATAGTTATCATGTTTTAATATAAAGTAGATTAACAATATATCTTGAGGAGTATTTCTTTAATTTTGAAAGTGTGTCAAGCACTTGTAAGAAACTCATGTGCCAGATGCAGCTACAAGTCAATTTGGCTAAAATTCAGAATTGAAAAATAACTTTCCCTAGAGAAAATTGCATGTGCCTGGGAAATCTTGCAAAGTTACACTACAAGAAAATTCTTGCTTTCTCACGGATTTGAACAAATCCAAGAGAAATGGTGGAAAGTCCGTGAGAAATAGTATTCTCGCAGACTTTCTTACAGACCTATGGGCGCAAGAAAAACAGGTGTGACAAAAGCCTTTTCTCATGGACAAATTGCTTTGTGAAAAATTTCTCACGGCTTTTCTCACGTATAAACATTTATTATGCGTGAAAGTATCTTATAAGAAAGTAGTGGATTTTCTCACGGATCCGTTCCATGAGAAATTTCTCACGGACTATTCTCTGTGAGAAACTCCTTTCTAAATAATTTTTTTTTATTTGTGAATTTTTTTTCTCAAATAACTATTTTATTTTTTCTAAACATTAAATGAAATATAATTAAATTTTATTAATAAAATTTAATTACATTAAAAAATATTATACAATATAAAAAAAAATACAACAGAAGTCCTCAGTTGAGCACTAGTTCTCCTCGTTTGTCTTGAAGTCCTCAGTTGTGTCATCCTTAATAGCGAGCTATAGGACCAAATCGAATCCTGGACGCTGGTACTATAGTTGTAGTTGTCCCAGCGTAGAGGCGAGTGCCTCGGGTGATATGCCATTTGCATCCAGTGCCTCAGCCACTGGGTGGAGGTGATCCATCTCCTGCTGTAAGCTGTCCATCTCTTGTTGTACCTCAGACATCTGAGGATCCAGCCGCTAGGAGGGCTGGGTAGGCTGTGCTTTGGCAAAGTCCAAAATATCAGCCTTAAAGCCCATGTCGTAAACTTGTTCCTTTTTATTCTTCCCGCCAACGACATTGAGCCATAGCCTGGTGTCATCAACAGAAGAAGAAGAAAAAGACCTGACTTCGCTTTCAGACTGACGTCTCTCAAACTCAGTCTGCATAGATAAAATAATTAGGTTAGTATTAGAATTAATACATGTAACTCACATAAAGACTTAAGGACGAATTTAATACTTACATAGGTAGACTCCGCTCGTTGATGTACCAAGCCCTTAGTAAAGCTATGCTGGAGGTGACGAAAAACCTCCAGACCGTTGGGCTATCTGCCAAACTCCTTCGTGTACGAAAAACATAAATTGATATATCTCAAAAAAATAACGTTCTTAAATAAAAAACTTACTAGCCTCCGTTTGTGCTTGGAGACGGTGATAAAGCCACTCTTGATCTAAGGAACAGTTCTTCTTGTTCCTCTGAAATATGGCCCTATACTCCTGAGAGGCCCATATCGCTCTGAAGGGCTTAAGTATTGCAGTAGACAACCACTTGTCCTTGCTCTTCCCAATCCTGATGTCTCGGAAAGATGCGCGAATGTTGTCTGAACACTTAGAGAGCTAGACCTTACGAATCTGGCTCTTTTGCTGGGGCTCTCAGACACATCTTCTATGCAGTAGAAAATAGAATATCAATGTTAGTAAACAAGTATACCAAATATATTAGAAAATAAAGTTAAAGCAATGAACTCTAACCTTAAACTATGTCCACCAGAGTTCCTTCACCTCATTAAAAATTGAGGTAAAGTCTGGCCAAGGTTGCTCATACTTCGATTTGTAGATAGCTAAAAGTACGTTCATGGACTCCTTGGAAGGGTAAAAGCTAGAAAAAACATAATTAATTGTTAAGTAATAGAAATAACTAATGGTAAAGTAATAAAAAAAATAAAAAATTAAGTAGTAGATTCAACTTACTTTTTCCTCCTGTGTGGCACAATAACCAACCGACCATCAGTCAGTCGAGAGCCCGGTCGTGATCGTGGAGAGTTCGAAATGGGTTGACTCGCGTAAGACAACCCTGTAGCGGCCGACGATGCAGAGCCTAGGGTCGTGGCTCCTCAGCACCCATTTCCCGTCATAGTGGGCGATGAGGTGCGCACCAACCCTAGGGTCAGCATAAACATAGACAAGGCTTACTCGGTCTAAGAAGGCCGAGCAAAATCCTTGCCTCTGTCCCTCTTGGACGGCGGCCCAACTGTGGGAGATGACAGTCTCGGGTGGTTTGACATCTGTCATACAATTTAAATAAAATTAATGAAAATGTTAGAAGAATAAAAGTAGTAATCCTTAAAGTCAAACCTAAACCCTAAACTCCTAACCCTAAACCCTAAATCCTAAACTCCAAAACCTTACACTCCTAATCCTAAATCATTAAACCCTAAATTCCAAACTCTTAAACTCTAAATTCTAAAACCCTAACCCCTAAACCCTAAATCTCAAACCCTAAATCATAAATCCAAAATCTCAAACTCTTAAACTCCAAACCCTAACTTTTTAACTCTAAACCCTTAAACCCTAGACCTTAAATCCGAAACCTCAAACCATAATCCCTAAATGTAACAACTAAACCTTAACCCTTAAATCTTAAATTCCAAACTCCTAAACCCCAAATCCTAAATATAATCGTTAATCCCTAACCCTTAAATCCTAAACTCTAAACTCTTAAACCTCAAACCTTAACCCCTAACCCTAAATCATAAATGTAAATGCTAAACCCTAACCTTAAACCATAAATACAAATTTGGGCAGAGTCTCCCCTAAAACTTGAATATTCCAGGAATTTAAAATTACACACATATACAAAGAATCACAGTCACAAAGTTACAATTTATTTCATACCTAAAAATTATATACTAGTAGAGGTAAAAATTATACAATAATAGAAAAAATTAAAAAACTAATTATATACCGCCATTCAAATAATTCAAAAAAAATATATTCCGAAATCATTACACATCAAGCATATAACAAAAACTCCTACCTAATATTAACCCCTAATATCAAGTTCATTATTAATTTCACTACCTAAATTCATCTATCAACCTACACTATTCAGCTAATCCAACACAACTCTTATACTATCTAAAATAACTAATAAACATTTGAAACTGCTAAATCATATAATATTCATGCAAATTGATAGACAATTACTTATAGAAAATGCATAAAAATTCAGAGACAAAAGAGGCATAGTGGGACCTACCTCAATGAGTTATAAATTCAAAAACTAAACTGATAGAATGAAAGTGGAGGTGAACTGGCAGAAAACCCAACTCATGCTGCCAAGAATGGTGAAAAAATGCCTCATGCCAAGACAGAAGAGAGAAGAGAGAGAAAAGATTGAAAATGGAGAATGGGAGGTGTGGCTGGGCGTGGATGAAATACAGGTTTTCTCACGGACTTTCTCACAAATTTTGTCCGTGAGAAAAAACCCTAAAATTCAAATTTTAAGTGAAACGGTACATTGAAATTTCTCATAAACTTTTTCACAGATTTCGTTGTTCGTGAGAAAGTCCATGAGAAAATTCAATATTTCTCACGGACCCTGTCCGTGAGAATAATGAACACATTAATTGCGACAGTTGTGACACAATTTCTTAAGAATTTTTCTCATGGGGAGTATTTTCCATGAGAAATTCCTTGAGAAAATCTCAACATTCACATTCCATGAGAAAATCCGTGATAAATATCGAGATTTTCTCATGAAATTTTAGTCCTTGAAAAAAGTTTGTGACTAAAACACAATTTTCTTGTAGTGTTAGTCAATCACTCATGGGTGGCTTGAGTAAGAGGACATATGCTTGAATTGGAGCTGAACCTCTATAACTATTTGTTCGATATTCTCTTTCCTTAACTCTTTATTTTTTGCCCTTACAATTGGTTTGTGATTTAGATTTGAATTTTTTTGTTTCTTTCTTGGAATGTTCTCTATAGTTCTTAATATCAATTCTTTCCTTAAGAAGTTGTGAAGTTTTTCTTTAATTTACGAAAAGTTTTATAATCACTCAAGCCCCCCCGCACCCCCCCCCCCCCCTNGCTTGCCTTGTAAAACATATAAGACTAGGGACTTCAAAATCGTGTATATCTATTTCTGTATGATTGTGGTGTTATTAAACAAATCTATAATTAAATTCTTGACCAAGATTTATTTGAAATTATATTTAACTTAATAATTTAATTTTTTTTGTACAAATAATATTGCATGTATCATTTGATGGTTTATGAATCGCTTTTGATGAGATTTTCAAATGAACATTTCTTTTTATTGCTTAAAATCTTTTGTTTATTTGAAAAAAATGACTACATAAAAGCCCTTTATTTGTGGTTATGAATTGCTCACATACACCTGGCCAGTTGGATATGATGATTAGTGGAGCCACCATAAGCGATATCTCAAGCCCATAATTATTTAGATCTTTTCACGGATTATTTGTCTTCATCCCTAGACGGCATGGTCACCTGTTAAACAATCATCTCATCTAAAAGCTTAAGTTGCTAGGTGAAAACATATAAATGATCCCGTATGCGAAAGTCCTTTGAACTTAAAGTGTGAATAAAACACATGTCCACTTATATCATGTACTGAAATTTTAAATTAATTGAAAAAGTGGAAACATAAGAATCTGATCATCTGATCGTTTAGTCAAAGAGGCTATGATATCATGTCAAGAAATAATCTTACCCAAAAATTTAAATTGTTAAGTGAAAACCCATTATGATTTTATATCCAACATCATATGCTTTGAAATCCAAGTTACTTACATTACAATAATTGGAACGTGAAAGGCAATTTGAAAGGGATAGATCATAAAATTCCAACATTTCTCTTCCATTTGGGTATGATGAAAGGGATATAATTCATTCTTTAATTGTAATATATAAATGTGTCGTGGCCGTATCCTATACCTTAGGCATGGGGAAAAATTAATGGAAAGAAAAAGGCAGAACAGATGCTCTGATATACGTATGCAGAATCTTTACCCCATACGTGAGTTTATGCTACAAGCTTTCTTCCTTCTAATGCCACACATCGGATTTCTTTAGTTTGCTTAGTTATAATTTGATCTCCTATTTTTCAATTCTCACAATAAGTTTCAAATGAAAGCAATTAAGTTAATCCATAACGATTTATCAATTAAGTTGATAGACTTAATGACATGGCTTGTAATATACGGACTTGGCAGTCACGTGTCAACTATGTGATTGACACGTGTGAAGTGGCATGATAGTGTCAACTATCAATTAAACATTCACTAGAGGTGATGGCACCACTAGTTTCACCGTGCCAGACTGTTTGACAATCACGTGTATACCTTGTTAGCTATTTCATAAGCTCCATTAACCGGTAGATGTTAGTTTTGATTACTTCAATTCGAAAACTAGGAAACTTGATTGTTGAAAACTGAGTGATTAAACTGCAACTTCTAGAACCAACAAGCACTTGGTTCTATTGGTAGCAAATTGAACCTTAAACATGTGCCTTTGATTGTGGTCAAATATTTGAGGTCCAGTAAAAATATTGTTGGGAGATGAAAAAATTCTCAAACAAGATTAATCTCACGTCCCATTACCTAAAGTAAAAATACTCGTGGCATTAACCAAAAAAATGACTACTTTTAGTCAACCATAGATTGAAAGTGTACCTATTTAATCGAGGATTTATGTTACATTTTTTCCCCCAAAGATGAAAATCAAACTGGAAAAAAGAAGTAGCACACATATTCTATAATCTCAAGATGTCTGAATATTTACTAATGACTCAACTTCGAAATTTAATATGCTAGTTATGAGATTTAGTTTTTACTATTTCACTTTATTCTTATTGTCTAAGACTTTTTATTGTAAATGCAAATATGAATTTGTAATGTAACAACTAACATGTGTTATCAGCGACGAAAAGTAGTAAAAAAGAAACTTCATATCGAGGAGCCGTATTTCAAGATAGTAAGGTATTATAATTTGAGTGAACTGTCAAGGAGTGAGGTCATTCGTTCTTTGTGCTAAAATTTTAATTTAATTGTGGTAGTGGGGGTAATAAGAATTAATCTCTTGACCCTTGGTCAAAAAAACTTTGATACCAAAGACGAACAAGCTCATCTCAAAAGCTTAAGTTATTAGATAAATGTGCATGAATGATTTTATATATATCTCATAAAAATATGTTTGCTGGGTCATTTTCTTTTGTTTCTTTTTCTTTACTCATTAATCAAATGAAGAAAATTCATTCTTAAAAGAACAAATACGTAAAAGTTAACCCTTAAACATATTGGAAGCCTGCTTAATACATATTTTGTTTGTTTCACAACCAAATAAATTGTTGCAAGATACATTCTGTACTCTAATGTTTGGTACACCCATTGGTTTTCAATCAGCCCAAGGATTATCTTTAATTATTACGTCTTCTATATTAGTGAACTAAAGTCTCAATTTAATATTCTATAGTGAATTTCAATAAATATATATGCCAATGCCAAATATATAGATAGGAGTATTTCATGGAAGTTTTGGGGCAAAAGTAAAGATCAAAAACTGCCAAGAGCTCTATGTTTTAATAGTAGTGTTAGAGTTTGTAAGCTGCGGAAGCAAGAAATGAAAAGATATGCATTCTGCAGAAAGCTTATGCAGCAGAAACCATATCAGAAAGCAGAGAGAAGATGAGACAAGGGAGAGAAAAGAGAAGGGAAAGCTTCAGAGAAAGAAAGTGTAAAATGAATACTTTGAACGGTCAGATTCTCATTCACGTGTATCACACATATATAGCAACTGACAGCTCATCAAAGCTGTTGAATTAACTAACTAACTTTCTAAAATAATCTACTTAGCTGACTAACCATGCTTAGCTGGATAACCACCTGAGTTACATTAACTATAGTCAACTAACTACCTAATCATAGTTAACTAACAATTCCTAACTACCATCAAAGACCTCAACCTTCTTACTTCTAACAAGTAGAGCTTAGTTATTTGTCCATTGATTTAATACTGATAGTTCTTTGTGAATTTTTAACCTCCTAAAAAATTACCAAAAATTCTATCACTAACCTACTTCTAATAACTTTTAGCAAAGTTCTTTATTTGCACTTGCTATTGTTGATTTGTAATATATAACTCTATGATGGCGCTGCATCACTAAATATTATTTGGTATAATGAATTTCCTGTTGATGAAAAGGAAGAGAAAAAGGAGACAGTTTCTGTACTTTGCGATGAATGGGCCTTTGTCTACGCTGAGCAACATCAATAATTAAGATTGCATTAAGTTCTTATCATTATATATATATATATATATATATATATATATATAACCCCTCTTACTATAAGAAGAAGTAGCACATCGAGATTTGGAAACTAAAATTACCAAATTCAGAATCATGAGTCTACAATCTAGAGAGAAGAAAAAAATTCCAATACTAATTGATGATAAAGTATCACGTGTATATGGCTATCTAGAACATAGATTAGATGGCCACAAGATTCTCTTTGCAAGGACTGGGTCGTGTCTTTGAGTCCTTTCTTTGACGAATTAAAAGAGAGGTTCTCAGAACACTCATTCATATAAAGCTATAATTATGAATATTTTGACAATAAAATTTCTAGAATAGGGATGACTCGTCTTAATTGTACTGAGTTATAAAAAAATATCATGTGTATATGGAAAAGTCATGCTATGACTTAAATTGTAGTTTTCAATAAATGAACAACCTCGATATCTATATGGCATTTAAAGTTTAATCACATGCTTTGCAGATGACCTCGTTTCCATCCTACTTCTTTTGCCATTGCACTCTATAAGGAATTGAGAGAAGTGGACTACAATTTTTGTCAACTGTTGCCTCAGAATAGATTCCAAATCACGAAGTAACTTAATCACATGAACACCAGCAGCCGAGTCCCAGCAATATATTGATTCAATTCAATGACTATTTAATTTCTTCTTTTTTTGGTTTCTCAAACATTAAGTTTATTAAATAATAGAGGCTTTTAATTTAAGAGTAGCCCTCATAAATAATCATTAACACTACCCTTCGCTATAGATCTTTCTATTCTCATAGGTAAATTACAATTTTTTGTGGTTGGTTTATTTTACATCCAAATAACTTGCTTACGAATTATAAAGTACAAGGGGTAAAGAGAGAAAACTTAAGAGTACAACCTATTTTTATTACTTAAAGTATTACTTCATTAATTTTCCCCCTTAATCAAACCAAATGCACCCTCAAAAAAATCGCTACTGTTGATATAGAAAATGTTTGGTGTTTTAGTTACCAGTCATACCAATCATAAGGAAAATCCTAAGAGATATTCTAAAAAGTTAACAAATCCTTATCTAACTATAATTCCTCTGCATTCAATAACAGTTCTAGCTAAAATTCTCCTCCCTAGTCTATTTTTCTTCGTACAACAAAAAGTTAGAGTAAGACAAATTGTTTTAACTTTGGTGGACTCAATCCTACCACACCCACATGGGTGGGGTAAAACAAAAAAATAAAAATTATTAGGAGTTTAGGACATAATCAACTTTTGATTTTGATACTATCGTGAAGATTTCGAAAAATTGAATCACTTAGTATATTAAATATTCTCAAATTGTTAATTGAATTTGAATTTAATAAGGTCAATATAAAATATTATCTATTTTTTGGTATATTTCCTATATTGCTAAGTTTATGCAATTTACAAGGAATTAATTGTTCTAGTACATACTAGGTGACTCAATTTTTCGAGATCTTCGCAATGGTAGTAAAATCAAAAGTTTATTTTGCTTCAAACTCTCAATAAAATGTTTATTCCTTTTTAGCCCACCCATTTGGGTGAGGTAGGATAGCAACCTCCTTTAACTTTAAGACAAAGTGTACTACAATTAGCAGATGCCAAACAATAAAAACTATCGATAAAAATGAAACCAAAACATTTTTGATCGATACATCTCAATCCTACCAATTCCTTCCGGGTCTTAGATCTTTTCTTATTACAGTGACTTCAATAATTTTCTAAGTTGTCATGCACCAACAAGTTGTCTTTTGCTTCGTACCAATTCCTTCCTGGTCTTAGATCTTTTCTTATTACAGTGACTTCAATAATTTTCTAAGTTGTCATGCACCAACAAGTTGTCTTTTGCTTTTATATTTCGCCCTATCCCATATAATGCATGAGATTTTGCATGATAACTTCCCTTTCTGAGCAGACACCACGGTGGATGCGGCAAGCAACATGTGCACCATAAAGTATTTTTCAAAATCAAGCTGTAAGTTCACATTGTAGGACTCGTTTAAACCACTCACTTTCTTCTTTCTTTCTGTTCCTGATTGACAACAAAATGCTAGTTATACCATTTTTTAATACATAGTTTATTCAACTATATATATAGGTATATACAATAGAAACTGAAAAGTAGAGGAGCCCTGAACTTCGATGCAGCCAGCCAGCCAGCAATACTATTTAATTTACAAATTTATGCCTAGATCTTATAAGAGTTATAGCATTGGAATACAATTGTTAGTATTTCCGAGATGTTATTTAGGCTCATTAGTCAAGTTCACATGAGAATTGAATTACTAATATATGTATATATATATATATATATATATATATATATTGAAATAATCACTAAAATTTTTAGTCTTCTGTAGATACCCGATATCTCGGTCCATGAATAATTAAGCCCATTAGTATCAAGGCCCACATCCCTAATATTGTCCTTGACCCTTTTAACCTTCAGATTCCTCTATAAATAGGCTCCACATGACAGGTAGAAGGGGTTTTCACTTTTCTCCAGTTTTAAGATTATCATTACCCATTCTCTAATACATCGGATAAGTACTAATTTAAGCATCGGAGCTCGGGTACAACAACCCGACCTTTGTTTTACTTCTTTACAGGTTACCCATTTCCAAGCTCCCTCAGCAATACCAAATCAAGCATCGTCATCTTCAATATTATATTATGTTTGAGAGAATTGCTATGTCGCGACTCCTAGAAATGGAGAGATAGCGTTACCATCCTCCTTAAAGATATTATTTTAGATAGAAGCAAGAAATATTTGGGCTTATTTCAAAGGTCTCATGAACAACAATGACCCAGCTTAAATCAAAATAATTAAACAATAGCTAAGGTATATAAACTAGGCTATATTGGAAAAATAGCATTTCACTTAAACTTTTTATCTATACTTTTTCGGTATGGTCCAATTTATGCCACTTATACTAGTGTTTAAATATTTTTACTCACATCGGGTCACTATAATTCATTAGAGTTTCATAATGAACCCATAAACATGGTTACGAGAAAGGAGAGGAAAGGAAAGAAGTAAATGTGTCATTTCCTTTGTTTAGAAGTTTAAAATTAAAAAAGGAAATGAAACCAAGAGGTAATCTCAAACCCTTGCATTCTTTTTTTGTCTCACTTTTGTGTTTCCCCAATTTGAAAGGTTTGGAGAGAAAAAAAAAGTTTATTATTATACCTCTATTTATTTCTTCAAATTCTTTTTCAAACACTATTTAGATAACGTTATTAAATATATTTACTTTATAAATAAAGGATAAATTTTTAAAATTATAAATATTTATTTATTTTTTTCTTTCATTTCCTCTATTTTTGCTCATTTTAATCATCCAAACAAATGAGAGAAAAACTCCTCTATTTCCCTTCCCTTCCTTTCCATCTCTTTCCTCTCCTCTCATTTCCTCTCTCCTCACTTCAAACTCTCAAACAAAGCCTTAAAAATGGAGGGTACAATCGCCCTGTTCCCTTTAAATCACTATTTTTGGTGAAATTAACCCCTAATTTCAGTGTTAATACAAAGCTTTTGAAAAAAAGAAAGTGACTTAATATGAGTATAATTTTCTTACAATTATTGAAGATATGGCAGCACATAATCCATTCATAAAATAGAAAATTAATTTCCAATTATTTTTGTGAACAAAAAAAAAGGTAATGCTAACAATAAAACATTTACATTTCCAACAAAGTGAGACTAAACAAGTGGCTTCATATAAATTCAAGTGAACTTATATAAACTTTTTCTTATTAAACTCATATAAGCTCACACTGGACATTTCATCTAAAAATTATATAAGTAGAATTATTATAATGAAAGAAACCATTCTTTGGATCCTGTATTGTATGTTGGGTAACATAAGTACCATTTATCTTCAAGAAAAAAACAAAGAAACAAAGTCAGTACCATTCTGAGTGGTCCAACTTCCAAATAATGCAGTATGTATGACTAAGAGATCTTCAAAATTGGGCCTTTTTCTTTTCAATTAAAATTTTCTAGTCACACAATTAAAGGGAATTTAATTTTGTAACATTTTTTTACTCATATCAAAGGATAAAACAAACTTTACCAGAAATAAAATAATATATATACAATCTTTTCATAGGACCTCATGGATACAACCAAGAGTACATGAAATCAATAATTGTCAAATGTCATTTAGAGTCCCCGTGGCCCCTTCATTGATGAGTTACCCTTACTGTATATAGGAGCCATGGCCAGAGCAGGAGCAGATCATACATCAAATAAAACAAATAGATACAAAATAAAACCCAGAATTTTACAGTAATCTTATACGCATATGGCAATATCTATATATATATATATATATATATATATATAACACAAGCAGAGCTAAGGCATGGTCTATTTGCACATTTAGTAAAGCTTGTAATTGTTGATGAGACCCAGAGAATTGGTAGTCATTGTAGCAACACTAACAACACTGCTATTGATCTTCTTCTGCAGAGAGGTTCTCACTTGCATCTCATCAAACTCATCTGTACAAGTACTTTCATCTGTTATTGCAGAACTTATCCATGTCTTAATGTTATCCCATTGATATTCATCATAGGAAGAACCATTCAAACTCTTCATGACACTCAGAGATTTGTCAATTTCATCCACAGTATCATCAATATTTTCTTTGCAATCCGTAATGACCTCAGTTTCTTGATATGTTAGACCCTTCAGATTGGATAGCTTTTTGATTGTGGAAAGTGCGTTTTTTGCTGCTTTCCGAGCCAGAGACAGAGATATCAGTGTGAGCCTTAGAGGGTTTGTTTTTATTTTGGATGCATAAGAGGAGAGGGAATTGTAGCAAAGTTTTGGGTAAGTGGTTGAATTGCAAGCTTTTTTAATGTATGCTTTGTAGATTTTGAGGGAATTAGTGGTGGCTGTTGAGTTGGATGATGCAGAGGCTGTGTGAAGGGTTGAGATGATGAATAAAAGGGTGAGAAGTGTTGTGAAAAGAAAGGGGCTAGAAATGGGATTTCTACAAGGAGTGTTGGGTGCCATCTCTCTATTTTCCTATTGCATGGGTTGGAGTGCAGATTAGACACTTTTATAGGCAAAGTATCATGTGGGATTTTTTTATGGCAAGTGGGAAGTTTGAAATTTTAAGCAATAATTTGAAAGCAAGAATGAGACAGGAAAGAGTGGGGGAAACAAAAATGCTTTATATTGAGTATATATTGGAGGGACTCCAACTCATTTTGTGCGTGAGCCTGAATTTAAAGCAGATGATAATAGTCAATAGAATAGATTATGGGAACTTCTCTAGATCGTACAAGATGGGATAGCACATGGGGATTTCGTAGTACTGTTTAAATAATGTAGATTCACAAAGAAGATCGTGATTATTATAAATACTATTAATTGAAAGGGCAAATAGGTTTGCACATGATTTTTAAATTGACTTCTGAAGAAATCATATCTTGGTTATTTTCTTTGATCAAAGATTTATGCCCCTAAAGCAACTAAGAGGAAATTATGAATCATCTCATAGAAAAAAAAAAAAAGATGATTAGTCAGTACAGTAGTGAGCTGAAAAGTTGATTAGTTAGTTGTCCCTTATACAATGGATACTAAAATATTATGGGAGAGAATATTCTATTGTGAATATCCCGTGTTTAAATTTTATTGGGATCGGGTGAGGTGAGATTATGAAAGAAAATATATTTTTCCTTGTTGTGTAGCCTTTAGTAAACCAAAAAATACTTTAATTTTGAAAATATTTGAGAAAAAATAAATATGTAAATAATAATTTGCTACATGAAAGATTAGGTTTTAGGTAGTACCTTGATCAGTTTTCTTTGGCGGCCTAACATTCGTTAAAAACCCTTGACCTTTATCTTCCATTAGATTTGTAGTTAACAATGGATGGAAATGTTAATATAACACGTTACTGATTCATTAAAGGCTTATGTGATGGAGAATTTTTTGTATAATTCATATATAACCCGTGACCTTGTTTTTGTTACTAAGTGAGTCTAAGTCAACTGAAATGACGACTTGGATATAGGCTTTACCATATATTTAACCACTTGCATATAACACCTATCAATGTTCTGTGGCTAGTGTAGTACTATACAGCAGTGCAAAAGATCACATGTTATATTTGGTTGACACGCAAGAATTTCTCTATGCATGTGATGACATGACAACCATGCACAAGAGATATGTTAAAGGATCAGGCTCCTTAAAAAACAACATTTTTGGATGTTTAGGTTGAAAGCAGCAGAAATGACCCAAATTGACAGTGTGTTTGGGGAATTTACGTTTAGCCATCAAAAGAAAACCTAACGAGGAATAGGAAAGCATTCAGGGAAGCACTTGTCATTGATGAAGGGTCTGCGAAGAAACAATATGCAAGAATGAGGGCTTATTGTGAATAGTTAAGGAGGAGTAACAAGAATTCAATAGTTTTGCTTTAGGTATAAGTTTTTGAGGGGTAGACCAATACTTTAAACAAGAAATGGAGATTGGATCGCTGTCATAGATTGGGCCAAAAAGGGGTTTTGGGCCTTGGCCCTAAGAGGTATCCGATTGAGGATATTGGACATTTGTGTGGTGGATATCTGATTAACCAGTGAAGGAAAATGTTTTATAGCCAGAATTTTGGTAAGTATAATATTGTAGACTTATAACGACTCTTAAATAAATATATGGTGCCAACCATTTTATTTCATCTAACAAACAGTGGACAGATTTATTTTTTGGCTTAATTACAATTTTGGTCATCCTATTTTAACTACTGAACTTTTTCGTTCATCTTCTTTAAAAATGAACTATTAAATCCCTATATATTCATAAAATGTATAATTTTAGTCTTTTAGTCTTTAAGTCAAAATTCTTAGGTTTATTTTAAGGTGTAAAGTTCTCTGATTCATAATCTCATCGTTCAGATTGAAGATCTACGTCATGTGAACTTTTTCATTAAATTTCAATTCAATCTAACGGTGAATGACTCTAGATTTTCGATTAGATAAAAACTTATGGTTTTGGTATTTTGGGCTGAGTTCCACCGTTAGATCGAGTCAAAATTTAGTGAAGAGGCTCACAAGACATAGCTCTTCAATCTGAACGGTGGGATTATAAATAAGAGAACTTTACACCTTGAAATAAACCTAAAAATTTTGACATAAAAACAAAAAGACCAAAATTGTACATTTTATGAATATAGAGAGACTCAATAATTCATTTTTAAAGAGGGGGACCAAAAAGTTCAAGTTGTTAAAATAGGAGGACTAAAATTACAATTAAGCCATATTTTTTTTGGCTAAATAGCATTACTCATTATAAGCAAAAAAAAAAAAAAATGCTTGGATTTTAAGTATCTAAGGTTTTATCTATCCTTGATCTTGTGTACTTTGATGGTTCATATGATTGCTTTAGATTGAGCTTAAAAATGAAGAGATTTGTATAGCAGTCACAAATTAAATTCTTAGAATTCCATTGCTGAATAAGCTTACAAGCCAGAGAGAGGCTCTGCTTTTGTTATATATAAAGAGAGCATTCAGAATCCTAGGGTTTTAATAGCTCTCGCCTTATTAGAAATAAAATTTGTGATATTGATATCACACCATCAATATATATACAAAGTTTGAGTGCCTATAGGAAGTAATCAAGATAAACGAGTCACTATTCAAATAGAGATGACCATGTGGACTTTGAAGGATAGCTATAAGCCTGTTTGGCCTAACACTAATAATAAAACTACCTCACCGCCACTATTTCTAACCTACAGTTGGCATGCCCTTTTCTTTTGTCTCTCATCCCTAACCTCTCAAATCCTTGCCATGTCCTGTGAAGCTTAACTCTGGAAGCCTTTAATGTAGAAATCAATTACTTCTTTTTGAAAAGAAAAATCTGTTATAATTGTATTATTTCAAGAGAAATGCTAGCAGTAGCGAATGTCATATTACTTCATACTAACTGAGATATTATTATTTCTATCCAAATTTAATTTAAGTGGATCAAATTAAAGTTAGATATTGTCATCTGTGTATGCAATAAGGTAATACAATAATTATAAGGAAAAAATATATTTTACCCTTTTAACTTAAGGTCATGTGCGATTTAATTGCATCACAAGCCATTTTGGGGTTATTTAGTAGTTAATGACATCACGTGCTGTGCACATAACAAATTCCATATTTCGACAGCCGTCTTGAATAAGATTTTTTTCATATATTTTGATAGTTAATGGAGATTTTCTATAACTTTTTAAACATTTGGAGTAAACTACCATGACCTTGAGTTGAATGGGTAAATTAAACTTTTCTCTAATTATTAATATGTAAGTACCATTACTCTCTTTTTTTTTTTGGAAGCTAAGTGTCATTTTTGAGAAACCTAGAAGAGATGAGTGTAATTTACTCAAATCCCGCCGCCCCCTTCCCAACCAAGCGATAGTGATGGGTTAGGGAGGTGAATATTTTGGATACTTTTCATCACGTCTTAGGGCTTAAACCTCTATCCATCATGTACCAATTTTTTTTCTCCAAAATAGGCATGATTAAATTATTAATTTTTTTTTCTGTGAGGCCATCAAAATTAGACGTGATTTCCATAAACTGACCACTTAAGCTAATAGTCATATCTACCAAGAAAATCATATTTGATAAATATATGAATAGAAAATTATTTCTGAAGCATTCAATTGCAAGAAAATTATTATTAAAATTTACTTGTATATATATATATATTTGGCCTCCAAGTAACTTTCAACATACTAATTACATGAAATATACATGTCCCCAAAAAGGAAAAAAAAACAAAGATAATAACATGACCATCCTCAATACATATTAACCTCCAATATTTGAACTTCTTGAATAGGTGAGGCCGTTGATGAAGGCCAAAGTATTACTAGTCATCCTTGCAACTTTTATAACACTCATTTCTATTCTATTCTTCACCTTTGGGCTTACCTTTTGTTCATTAAACCCTTCCATACAGGTATCTTCATCAGTGAGAGCAGCACTTACCCACGTTTGAATATTGCTAATTTGAAAGTCTCTGTCTTTCCCACCTAAGAGCTCCATGGAATGGAAAGATTGTCGTAGCTCGTAGACAGCATCCTTGAAGTTGTCAACGCAATCCTTCACAACTGCTACTTCTGTGCGTGTTAATTTGCTCTGCTTCAGCACCTTGGACATGGTAAAATACGCATGGCGAGTCGCGTTCAATGACAATGAGAGGGAGACTTTGCAGAGTTTTATATTGTCATTTTTAATTCTTGAGGCAAAAGGGTAAAGGGTGGTACGGCATAATACTGGGAATCTGGTGGTATTGCAAGCCTTTTGGATGTAGGTTTTGTAAACTGGATTAGAACTGGTGGTGGTTTTGGATTTGGTGCATCCAAAAGTGGAGCTGAGATTTGAGATGAAGAGAATTGTGATTAGGGTTATAAGGATGTGGTAATATAAAGTTGAACTTGGATGATTCATGGCTGTGATGTTGTCTCTATATTAATTTCGTGATGGGAGTGTAAGGATCTCAAGTTCTCAATTTATAGAAAGTTGGCTAGCGATCCAGTGCTAAGGGTGAGGGATTTGTTTAGTTTTTAGTTTGAAATTTTATGTGGCTATATTAAAAAGAAAAAAAAAATAAAGTCAGCTTGATATTCAGAAGACTCTCCCCTGGATAAATTGGACCGGGGTAAAGAAAATTTAGCTGAGAACTGGAATATCATGAATAGAAGACTGGCCATTTTGGAAGTGACTCTAGAGAAGACAAATTTAATTTCCAAGTTGGTGAGCTTGACCACTCTCTAAGCATATAAAATATTGACAAGTGAAGAATCTTTCATTCAACAAGGTTTTGCAGCTTATCTTCAAATTTTATTTTTATATCTATTAGAGAATTAATATTATCAAATTGGAAAAAAAAATTCAAAATTTTTTTGAATTTTATAAACTACTATCTTAGTATTTATATAGTTTAGTGGTACTGAAATTACTCTCAAGACTTGTAAGTTTTGTATTTAAATCTAAAATTATAATCAAAGTACCAAAAAAAAATTGATCTTGACTCCATCAAAATATAAGAAAGAGTAAGCTATATCTAACAACTGAATGACATTTGCAAATATTCTCCACTGAAATCTTCATCTATAATTAAAAAAAAAAAAAAAGTTGAAGATATATTCTAATTTCTAAACTTTGTGATTCCTTTTTTCACAATTGTTTGATCTTGGCTATTACAAGACATTCTAACAGTTATCACGTTGGAGCTTTGCTTTCATGAATGTCGGTAGGTCACCTCCATCCCTATATCACTAACAACTAATGGCCAAAAAGAAGTTAACAACTAGATTAAAATACTCATTGAAAATTAATAGACTAGAGATATTAAGCCGGTGACCTATACATATACTAGTTTACTTTTTAAGTCTCATTCCCAAGCTGAAAATGATGGCCTTTGGAAAATCCTAAGATGTCATGGTAGTAAAGTTCTGTGGAAAAAATTGTACATTAGGAAGGTATTAGCATATCCCTCTGAATCCAAATATTTGATCCTTATTATGTATTAGACATAGCATAATTGAGCCTTGACATATATAACAAAAATAAAAAGCAAATACAATTTATGGAACATGCTCTTAATTATAAGGTTGGTTTTCTCACTCTTTCCTCTGATTCAAATCTCCTTAATTACAAATGCAGTAACTATTTATCTATTGGTAAAAATAAAAAACTAAAGAAATAAACAAATACATAACAAAAACACTTCTAAACATGGATTCATATGGTTTGAGATTGTTGGAAGTGTGGGTTAATTTCACTCAATCCTTAGCCACATTTTGAAAAATCTGTGATAAAGGTTTTATTGAAGTGTGAAAAGTGTAGTATGCATAAGAGTAAATTCCTATTTTCGTCCTTGGGGTCATTTCCAATTTGGTTGCTATTACATTGTTCTCAATTTGGTCGCAATCAAATTCATTTTCTTTCAATGTGGGCCATCCATCAACCTATAGATGTGAAAACTGTAGTATGCATAAGAGTAAATTCCTATTTCCATCCTTGGGGTCATTTCTAATTTGGTCACTATTACATTGTTCCCAATTTGGTTCCTATCAAATTCATTTTTTTTTTTTCAATGTGCTCGGAAACATGAAAAGTCTCAGCTTGGGTTTAAATTCTGTTTGGCCCCATTTTGTTCTACAAACATACCACATCATACTCTAGGGTGCCACATAGAAGGATAATGATACATGTCAACAACTCCATTTAAGTATACTAATATCACATTAATAGAAGGGTCACATTAGAAAAAAAATTGAAATTGATACGGACCAAATTTAAAACAGCAATTTAACAAGGACCAAATTGAAAATGACCCCATTTGTGGGGGACCAAAGTAAGAGTTTAGTCTTAATTAAAAGAAGAGATCTATATGACTTCCATCCTATCTTTGTCATTGTTTCTCACTATATAACTGGATTTATCTTTTAAGTTAGAGACATCTCATCTTTTTTTTTTTTTTTTTTGTAACTCGATAATCTTGATCTAACACCATTTAGATGGAGCTAAATTTATCAAATTTGGGATAAATCATCTTTACTCTAAGAGTCTCGCTATCAAAGTACCTACAATTATATTTTTGTGTAGAGAATCACTTACAGAATTCTCTTTTTTTTTTCATTTAAATGAATAGACAAATCCTCAAAATTTGACCAAATACCAAAATTTTCCTCAATGTCTTCCACTAAAAGAATGGGATTCCTTCTTGTCACTTTCCTTTTCTCTAGTTTTTGTTTTTTCCTAGGAAATGTGAATAGTTCACTATCAATTGTAAATGCATTCAATGTCTGATAATGACTCAAGCCATAATCATTAAAGTTGTTTTGTATTTTGGTCTGAAATGTTCATAGTGTTAACTTTTATTTATTTATTTATTTATTTATTTTACTTTTACTTTTGACTACAAACTCATGTTAAAATATAAAACTTAGAAACTTTGATGACGATCTTAGTACCATCAAACTAACCAAAGGTAATCTTGAACAAAATTTCTTTCATACAACAGATATATAGGGCATCCACAGCTGAATAGTCCATAGGAAAATGACCGTGTAGCTGGGATGCTAAAACATGCAATTCAGAGAAAAGAAACCAAGCAATCTATAAGAAACTGATGCAAAATGCTAAGGGGGACTTTCCTATTGGTTGAAAATTTTAGTTCTATGTTCCGGAACTCCGAGATTCACATCTCATTAGAAACATATGAGATGGAAGGGAAAAAAAAAAGGAAGAAAGGAAACACAGCGCAATAGTTTCAAGCCCATTTTAATTACATCTCACACTGCACATATACCTGTTCCCAATATGAAAGAAAACCATAGAAAAATAGAAGTCTGATTTGGCTTTTGTCAGTACGAGAGATTGTTAATGAAATACAAAGCATTGCTAGTCATCCTTTCCGCATTCAAAATTTTCTTCCTTATTTGGTCCCTCACCGTGCCATCCAAATTCTGCTCATCAAACCCATCTGAGCATGTGCTATAATCAGTTATAGCAGCACTCACCCAAGTCTTGATGTTGCTCAACTGAAACTCTTTGTCGGTACCGTCTAAATACTCCATAGCTTTCAGAGACTGCAGCAACTCCTCAATGGAGTCCTTCGCATTGTCGAGACAATCTTGAACAACTGAAAATTCTGTTCCAGTCAAATTATTGTTGTACGATAGCTTTGTTATGGTGGAAGATGCGCTGTAAGCTGCTTTTAATGCGAGGGTGAGGGAGATGTTGCAGAGTTTAAAATTATCTCCTTCAATTTTTGAAGCGTAGGGAGATAAAGAGCTGTAGCATATTGATGGGTATGTAGTGGAATTGCAGGAGTATTTTATGTAGGTTACGAAGGTTTGGTTGTGAGGGATAGTGGTATTTTCCTTGGTTTTCGTGGAATTGGAAGGAATGATGATGGAGGAATTGGAAGGAATGGTGGTGGAATTGGAAGGAATAGTGGTGGAATTGGAAGAAATGACGGTGGAGGAATTGGAAGGAGTGATGGTGTAATTGGAAGGAATGGTGGTATTGCATGCTGATGCTGCCTTGATGTTAGAAATGCATAGAAGAGTGAAGATGAGAATTGTAAGAACTTGGTATGAAGATGGGCTTGATAATTTGTTGGCTTCCATATCTTGATCTCTCTCACTCTCTTTTCTCTTCTATTTGTGAATGTGATGTGAATACTTTCAAATTGACATTTTATAGGCAACTCTCAGGTGGTGTTTTGTATCCGTCAATAATTTAAGTTGCAAATAACAAAAGTAACAAGTTTTTTTTTTAATACAAAAGTAAAAAGATTTGATACAATACACACATGGAGATTTTCAGTTACGGATTAGTAACATCTGTCCGCAAATGGAATACGCAAATATTTTGTGTTCTTTTTCCATGATTAGCTTATAAACTATTATCCATTAAGAAGAAACCTTTTGTTTCTAGAATAGTGTCATGTTCACTGAATTTTCTTTTTTTTTTTTTAATGTAATTGTGCTGTTTACAACTTGCTCATGTGTATTATATCCCCCTAAGTTCATTTCTATATGCAAATTTGAGGATTAGTTTAAGTGAATTGTGAGTAATACATCAGCTGCTTTTACATTCACCTATGAAGTTGGGGAGATTGTTAGTTATAGGGTAAGGTGAGATCACTCCATTTTAAGATCAGAGTATGTCATGTGTCTCAGCGAGAACTTACATTATTATTATTATATGCTATTATTTTTTAGCATACTATAACGGATATTTGCATAAATTTTTAATGCAGTATATTTTATCTCCAAAATAAATTGATTAAATTTACTCAACAGTTAATAGACACAATTAGTTAAATTGATCAATTATTTTAAAAAAAAATTACAAATAAAATAAATCTTTCTCTGCAAGTCATACCTCATTTAATCATATGTCTAGCCTTTAGTTGTGAGATTTATTCCTCAAAATTCGTATTTCCTCTATATATTATACTTAGTAGTGAATGTTAATATAATATATATAAGTCAAAGCTGAAGATATAGCTAATTGTGTTCTTTCTTGTGGTCATTCAAAAGATTATTCACTGTAATTTGTAGATAATGACTTGGTCATGCCATGTTCTTAAAAAAAAAAAAAAAAAAGGAAAAACCATGTGAAGGTGNAAAAAAAAAAAAGGAATATCCATGTGAAGGTGACTTGTTGACTTTCTAATCAAAATGATTGAAGCCTTTGTGTGCAGAGATCAACCAAGAAAACCATTGTGTGTAGAGAAAGTGATCCCCATCAAAACAATATTTGGAATTAAAAGGAGAAGTTATATTAATTTACATTGACCAATGATATTGCCTTGTGAATCAAGCTATCATGTTTTGTTTTTTCCTTTACTTATTGTAGTATCTTTTGCACGTTGTGCATCCATTTTAGGTATTTTTTTTGTCTTGGTGCATAAGAATTACCTATGTCTATGTGAAGCTCACTTCCATTAGCAAGTACCATTATTGTTCAATCCTTATCCCAATTAAATGAAAGATGATTAATTAATCTTTTTAAATCATAATTAGTTATAAGGTACTACATAAGCATGTAGACCATAATGGCCTATATATGGCATTGATTTGTTTTTGCTTTTTCTTCTCAAGAAGAATATAGCACTTTGAAAAATATGCTAGCCATAATAGCCTAGAGATTTTTATTTTGTAACATTAGTGGCCTAGAGACTTTGTTTCGCTGTCAACAGCAAAATAATTAAAAAAAAAAATTCAAACAATAGAATATGCTCTAATTATTTTAATTATTTTTTTCTTTCTTTTCTGAACATGAATTTTTAATTTTTCTCCAAGTAAGAAAGTCAAATTTTGATATTTATAAAAAATAATAAGAAAGAAATTAAACAAATAAGAAAAATTCTGATATATGCTTATGGCGTTGATTTCTAGCCGGCATCTGACTAGGACAGGTAAGCGGGCCTATGATAAACCATGTGGCTATCCTACGCATTCATGACACGTGTCAAGTTCATTGTAATCTGACAGTTAAAAGTCAATAAAACCTCGATGAACGTGCGAGCACTTCACATGCGGAGCATTAACAGCCTATGTCATTGCGTGAAACGCTGCAGGAGGAATGGCGGTGTTTGTGGTCACCAATGTGGAGAAGAGTGTTAATGTTGTGAGTTTCTATCTCACGTAAGAATTTAATGATGTTCAAGCATAACGAAATTTTTATTTTTATATTATCAAGAAGATCTTAAAAAATTGATTTATTTAATATAAATTATATTCTTAAATTATTGATAAAATTTAAGTTTAAAAGGTTAAAAAAAGTATTAATCTTTTAATTTATTTTTAATATATTTTCTTTTTTTCTTTTTCTTTTTTGTCATGAATGTAGATCTTTTAAAGAGAATTGTATACTTTAGAGAGTAAAGTTTTAGAAAAATAAAGTATGATAAAAAAAAAATATAAGATTTTTTTTGTTACATGACGGTATAAAAATTTAAAGTTTCAACTTCTTATAAATTATATAAACCTTTCATCACTTGATTACATTTAGTAGTTTTTTACTATTAAAGTTATCATAAAGTTTATACACTTGAATTAAAATTTACAAATTTTTCAAAATAAGTCAATAATTCGCTCATTAATAACTCTTTGATTGTACTATCACTTTAAACGATGCTATAATCATTGTAGATCCACTTAAAATTTTTCTAGACAACTCAAATGTAACATTACCCTATAAATGTAAGATTTGATCAGAATTTATTGGCAGGCTATATTTTCTCCACTTTCTTTCAATCTTTCAGGACATGAGCATTGTCTTCTTCATTTTTAACATTAAACGGGAAATCTCTTATAAACTATTCAAAAGTTTCACTTCTAATGTACAAGTCATACATAGATTTAAAAACACGACTTAAATGTTTTTGTTTTTTTGGTTTTGATAATAAGGACCAACTTTTATATATAGAGACTAAGTTTCTCTTCAGTCAATCTTAAGAGTGCATCTCTACATTTGTATTTAGAAGAAAAATTCTCTTGAATGCTAGCCAAATGATTTTTCTTTGAGCGAGCTATGTTCACAATCTTTCAATGAAAACTACATTGGATGAATGGAAAAAATGATATTTATGGAATAGACAAAAAAAATGCATGACTTTTGATTTTTTGTTTTCAAATGAGCAAAACGAAAACTTTTATACTTTAATGAGAAAAAATTGTACAAAAAATATGATTTTTGCCTTATTGACGAATGAAGAAAGCTAATGATCCTTTTATTTCAAAAATGATGCACATAGGTTGAAGTGATGTGCAAATGCATATGACTTACTTTGAAACAACAATTAAAAAAAAAAAAAAAAAAAGCAAGACTTCAACCTCTTTTTGCTTATTCGAAAAATGAAAGGGTAAAAACATAAATGAAAAAATGAAAAAAAAAAAATGACACTCGATTTATTTCAAAAATAAACGAGGCACCGGACCTCTTATTTGAACGCAAGGAAAAAAAAAATAGAGATAACAGAAGACATGCTTCTCCATTGTCTTATAAATGGACCAGCCTTAAGCTTATGATTGCTAACCTAATAGTCAAGGTCTAACTTGTAAAGACGAGTATCTACCGTCAAATTACATGCATAATTTGACGATGGGTGCCAATATCCTTACAACCAATGAAGCAGGCCAAACTCTTTGGATTGACTTCAATTTAATTTCTAGACAATGAGAACGTGCATCTTGCGGCTGTAGCCACAACACTTGGTTGTCTAAATTATTTTCTTTAATTCACACTTAAACGACTTATGACTGAATTGTGCATAGTTTGTTGGAATACCTGCTTTCGGCATTGCATCATTTTATTCCATGGACAGTTGTGCTAGAATATACATATATACTTCTTGTATGAACAAATACGGTACATAACTGTTTAGGTTACTATTTTTGTGTTTCACAAGAATTGTGTTAGTTGCATTGTGAAAGGTTTGAAAGGACAAGATGGCATTGTAAAAGGTTTGAAAGGACAAGATGACATTTTTAATTTCATTATTGTACGGTATTTAGCAGCAAGCGTTAAATGGTGGAAAACATGGCCTCCAATCCGGTATAATGAACCTTAAGATGTGCAGCTAATGAAGACTTCCAGTTACTTGGGGATGCAATGTCAACGTCCTTTTTCAATGGCATAAAGAGAACAATAGTCAACTCCTCTTGGTTCATGAACAAATCAACTTCAGTTGACAATAGAAAATGGAATAAAGAAATATATGAAGATATGAATGTGGACGTTTTAAAGTGAGGGGTGCATTTCTTTAAGATAGTTTCGGAGAGATTTAGGGTTTGTTTGAGAGTTAAAATTGAGGAAAAATGAAAAGAAAGAAAATGAGTAAATGTGTCAATCTCTTTATTTGAGAATTCAAGATTAAAAAAGAGAAGAAAATCAATTGATAACCTCGAACTTTCACATTTCTTGTTTGCCTTCACTTTTTATGTTCTCCCAATTTGACAGATTTAGAGAAAAAAGATAAATAGTTTATTATTATACCTTTATTTATTTCTTCAGATTCTTTTTTAAATACTATTTAGATAACATTATTAAATCTTATATTAAATATATTTATATTATAAATAAATGATAAATTTGTAAAATTATAAATTTTTATTTATTCCTTTTTTTTCTCTCATTTTATTCATTTTAATCATCCAAACAAGGGAGAAAAAAATTCCTTTACTTCTTTCCTTTCATTTCCCTCCCTTTCCTCGTGTATCCTTCCCCTTCATTTCCCCTTCTACTACCAAACAAATCCTTAGTATTAGTGTGCTAAAACTGGCCTAAGAATACCTCAACTTTAGAGAATCTTAATCCATGTCACTTGCTGGTCATGATTGGGTTGACTCAATAATTGCCGAACATGATAAGAATAAGGTGAGGGCTAAGCTACCACGCCCTTTTGAGGGTGGTAGCACTACATCCCCTTTCAGTTGTGTGGGTTCGGGTGGGATTTATAACATGATTTTGGTGTCATTGCAAATAATTCAAAAAACTAGGTTACCTAATATATGTTAAAACACAGAATTCCTTATAAAATGTAATAATGACATGATATAAGAAAACATATCAAAAATTAAACTTAAAAAAGTTGTTTCCTTGCACGTTTTCTTATATTGTGTCGTTCTTGCATTTTATAAGAAACTGTGTGTTTTGACACATACTGTGTGACTGAATTTCTTATAGTGTATGTATGTATGTGTGTGTATTGAAATATAGATTGTCAAAAAAATTGAGATGCATTTAATATTGGTTTAAATGTACTATAGGTCCCTATAGTTTAGACGAATTTTGAATCAGGTCTTTATAATTTTTTTTTTCCTCTTTTAGGGTCCTTATAGTTTGAAATTTTTTTAATTTGATCATTGTCATCATTTCCAGTTATAACTCTGTCAGTTTAATGCTCATATGACAAATGACTTGTCTATCTGACAATAAAAGAAGCTGATGTGACGCCAAAATAGCACAAAAATTGTCACCTCATCATCTTTACCAACTTCAAACTTCAAGAGGAAAGATGATGAAGTGACAATTTTTGTGTCATTTTGGCACCACGTTAACTTCTTTTATTGACACATAGACAAGTTGTTTGCAATGCGAGCACTAAACTGACAGAGTTATAACTGAGAGTGATGGTAGGGACCCAATTAAAAAAAATTAAACTATAAGGACCCCAAAAGAAAAAAAAAATTATAGGGACTTAATTCAAATTTATCTAAACTATAGGGACCTGCAATATATTAAAACCCTTAATATTTCATGAATATTATAATGAGTAAAGTATATTTTTCATCCTTGAATTATTTTTTAAATATTACTTTAGTCTTTAATTTATTTTTGATGTCATTTTAGTACTCGAATAATCACTCTGCCTATCAAATTAGTCATTTATAAGCATCAAAAGTGATCATTAAAGGATTGATTTAATTGGCAAACAAAGTAATTATTTGAGAATTAAAGAGACACTAAAAATAAATTAAGAATTAAAATGACATTTAAAAAATAATTTAAGGACGAAAAATGTACAAAGCATCAATTCTATAATCACCTGTTTTACCCTAATCCTTTTTTACTTTGATGTGTTCATGTCCAAAACTTGGAAACAAAGATGTGTAAGCTCTGTCAAAAGAATATTATTAATTTTTTGTTACAATTTGGATTTGATCAATTGCTGTGTAATGTTATAGCCAAAAATAGAATTAGAAGAAAGAGACTGTGATTCTATTCGGAGTCTCTGACCAAAGACAGGAGATGGGATGAGACTGTTCCAAATGCATTAAAATTGAAGGATCAGTTGGTGTGACAATTAAAAAATGAAAGATATATTTTATTGGTTAAGAAAAAGAAACACTTCACTGTAGCAGTTAGATCATGTACCCTTCAATCCAGTTCTCCAGAAAAAAAAAAAAAAAAAAGTNAAAAAAAAAAAATGTGTGATACTTGATAAATTGGGATTATATTTTTCAATAGGGTTTGAAGTTGTGGTTGTGGTTGAGAAAAAAACATATCATTCTTGCAGTTATATTATGTACCTTTCACTCAGATCACCAGAAATATGTGTGATAAACATATCATGTGCAAAAAATGCCATTTGATCGTAACTTTTCTCATCATCCTTTTTTTTTTTTTTTTTTTTTTTTTTTTTTTTTTTTTTTTTGTGATTAACAAGGCAGAGAGATGTGGTACATATACATCTAATCTGCACTTTTAACTTGTGGACCCTGAAAACAACTTAGCACTCTGTGATTAATACGACTCCTAGAAATTGGCCAAGGCCATTGGCGAGAGGGTGTGGCCCAGGGGAAGGCTTTATTTGAAATCAATTTATGATTTTATGGCAGAAAATGGGGAAGGTAGTTCAAATCAAACAATGAGTACTGACACCAATAAATGCGTAATCAAGACGTGAAATTTCTTGCACCAAATTGAGTTCAAATCAAGGTGGTTCCACGCCATATAGACTTCTCCAATCAAAAAACTATTCTTGGACGTGATAATCTGAGTAACAGAGTATGCTTTTAAATGGTAACAGAGGTTGATTGAGTTAATAATAAAAATTAAAACACTATGCTTATAATTAAATTTTATGTTCAAATCTTGCAATTTTCTTTTGATAGATAATTTATAAATACTATTGTGAGCTCTCGTTAACTCATGTGATATATACTTTGATCTTAGAATGAGGTGCCATCCCTCACCGTAAAATTTTTATTCTTCAAAAAAAAAAAAAATATGCTTTTAGATTGAGTTGAATTTCGACAGACTTCTTTACATCCTAATTTTGTACACAAGATTACTTTTAATAAGACAAGAAGAAGAAAATCCACAGCGTAAACAATACATGTATATCTATTAAACGACTTCATTCTCTACTTCAATTATAAACAATTTGTACATAAAATACAAGCCATGGTCAAAATCTCAACACAGGCTTAAACGAGCCATTAACAGCAATGGTATCATAAATCAGAACTATACAGCTAAATATATACACATACAGTATTCCACGCATTTGGGTACCACGCATTACATAATTAACCAAAGCCAAGGTATAATCAATCAATTATGAAATCTAAAAGAGCTTGACCTACTAAGGTTTGTTTGGATAAACAGTTTAAATAAGCACTTACGGATACATCGATTATTGTAGGTGGCATGTCTAGACTTTAACTTGACCTACTTAACCATGGAATGAAGCTAGCTGATTTATCAAAGCCAAGGCATTGCTAGTCAATTGTGCAACCAGTACAATTAGCCGTCTCACTGTTGTCCTAACCTTTCCATTAGTGCCTTGGAACCCATCGGTACATGTAGTCTCGTCCGTCAAGGCAGCACTAACCCAAGTTTGCACATCACCGATAGTTAGATCAAAATTGGAGTTTCTAAGATGAGACATATCATTTATAGATCTTCGGAGTTCATAGACAGAGTCACTAAGCTCCTCCACACAGTCCTTTATGGCAGCAACCTCCCTTGGCTTCAAACCATGGCTCTTAGAAAGATTTAATATCAAAGCAGATGTTGCTTTTGCTGAAGCAAGAGTAACATTAAGGGCTGTACCAGTTAGAAGCACACGGTTTGTTTGGATGAAGGTAGCATGCTTTGCTAGAGAGCTAAAGCAGAGTCTTGGGTATATTGTGGCACCACAAGATGTTCTAATGAATTTAGTGCTGGCTTCTTGGTATGGTTTTTCAGCGGCTTTGGCTGCAATGGCTGGGTATAAGATGAAGCTAGAGGCTAATAAAATGAGAAGGGATGTAAAGAGCCTCATAGAAGAGAATGCTTCCATTTCTATCTTAATATGTTTTGTGGGTGAGAGAAAATGGAGAAGGAAGGTAGACTATTTATAGGACCAAGAGTGCAATCTATTTAGGTTTTTCTATTAGTCCTTCGAAATTCACATGATTAATTCATCCGGTCCATTAGAGAAGATTATTTTGAAAACTAATGGTTCAAATTCAAAATTAGCTCCAAGCTGAAATTTTCGGCTTTAATTTTAGAGTTAAATATCTTTTTATACTTAATTATTTATCAAATATCACTTTAATTTTTGATTTATTTTTTGTATCATTTTAGTTTTTCGAATAATCATTCGCCCACCAAATCAGTCATAAATGATCATTTTTTGTGCTTACAAAGTATTGATAGAGTGATTATTTGACTACTAAAATAACACAAAAAAAAATTAATAATTAAAGTGATATTTAAAAAATAATTTAAGAATAAAATAGATAATTTACTCTTAATTTTATTGAAGGTGAACCCAAGGGAGATTTTCCATTTGTGATTTATGGGTTCACCAAGGAAACGTAGTCTTGTGTATACTTTGCACAGTGAGTAGAATCTAAACTTACAAGATTTGCATGAACTTTTTTAAGTTAGGCTTTAATTTCACGAACTGCTTTAGATACATGCCCCAGCATAAATATAATTAATCTGTAAGAAGCATTATTGGTTCAATAATTTTCAAGTCTCTGATGTTCTTCGTTCCCTCGTAGAAACAGTGGCTGTCATTCGAGTAGTCTCATTCCCATCCTAATTAGTGTAAAATAAATTATCTAATATAAGTGTGGTCCAAATGTCATAGCAGAATTAGACACGTTTGTTACATCTAATGGCATATACTGATTGAAAATTACCCATCAAGTCTTAATTTGCGAGGTCCCACTTGAGAATAAAACCAGTTGCTGTAAGCATCAACTTCATTATAGGAATTCAAATTATAATCAACTTCTTTTGCTATCCAATTGCATTGTGTGACAAGACATGCTTCGGTGTCTCAAGTTTCACTTGGTATAAGACAAATCAAAATGAGTCAGACAACAAGAGTCAGTGTAGCTAACTAACTTAAATTATTGGTGAGGGAAAATGGGAAGGAAAATAGCCAATTTATTGGACAGAAATATGCAATCTATTAGGGTTTAATTTTCCTTTTAGTCCTTCTATATTCACACCGTTGATCAGTCACGGTATCCATGGAAGAAGATTTTTTAGAAAAATACTTGTTCAAACTGAAAGTTGGGTACAAACTAAAATTTTTAGCTTTGACTTTATTGAAAGGAAAATCTGAGGGAGATTTGATTTGATTTATCATTTCTCACTTCACTAATTAAATACACTAGAAAGAGAAAAAGCTCTAATTCAATAGAGCATGCGCTCCCAATCAGCAGGTCTGCTTACCCATTTTTCAGTTTGAATTCTCTTTGATTATAATTACAATCTCTATTTATCTACAGGTAAAAGGAAACAATTAAATACACTAGAAAAAGAGTAATGCTCGCATAATTAGATTTATACCATGCTGCATAGCTAGCATAATCTAATAAATTTAACAGGTCTGACATAAACTTCTTTTTAGACTAAAATATATTTTTCGTCATTAATTTATTTTTTGTGTTACTTTAATCCTCAGATAATTATATTATCCATCAAATCATTCCTCCGTAGAATAAAAAATAATCACTGATTTAGTGGGCAGAGTGATTATTTGAAGACTAAAGTGACACAAAAAATAAATCATAGGCAAAAGTGACATTTGAAAAATAATTCATAGACAAAAAAAGTATTTCACTCTTCTTTTTATTTAGCATAGATTATGCCAATTATATTTGAATGTAATACTAAATCTAATCAGTGCACAAAAAGTATTATTCCTTATATAATTGATGGGGTTCTTAGTTTCCCACTTTCCCACATAGAAACCGTCGCTATCCCAGGTCGACGAGTGAGTGTAAAATCTAAACCTTAAGTCATGGTTCGAATTTTCTAGCTAGGACTATTTGCCCACACGATCATTCATCTACTGACATATACTCCTTAAAAGTTCGAACATTTGTGTTACCATATATATAAAAAATCACACATAAATATGCTTCCACTTCTATTATTTAGGTTTTCTAAATTCATGATGCTCAATTTTAATCTGAGAAAATAATCATTTAGCTTTTGTTTTTTTGGTTATCAACAAATGGAGACAAAGTATGTGGTACATCCCATCTGCAACTGCTTTTAATTTGCTGTTTTCCATGATGGCAACGTATCCCTTATCAGTGATCAATATGAATGCTAGATATTCGGCATGGCCATTGGGTGCTATCTGGGTAGGCTATATTCGCACCGATATATTAAGGGCCAAATCATGATTGAAGATGAAGTAGTGAAGGCCTATGCTTAAACATTATTGCTATTTCTACGATTACAATAATGTGGATTAATTGATATCTACATTATCACCTTTGACCACTGTAGTTTAATTATCTAATCCCATGGTCCTTTGATATTTATCCACAATTTTGTGTTTTTTCTGGTCACACAATGATTGTTTCATTGTTCTCTTCCCACATAGTTGTATTGATTAGTAAGAGAACTAGTATGCATGTTTCCCTGTGCATTGCAATATATTATTGGTTGTGCCAAAATATGTATTAATATTCAACTATTACATTGTGTATTTGACTATGCCTATGTTGATGGCTAGGTCAGCATACGTTAGATATATGAGTAAATATATGCATAAATAATAGGCTTAATTGTAATTTTAGTCCTCTTATTTTAACAATTTGAATATTTTGGTCTTCCTTCTTTAAAAATGAACTATTGAGTCTCTCTATATTCATAAAATATACAATTTTGATTATTTTGTCTTTAAGTTAAAATTTATAGGTTTATTTCAAGGTGTAAAGTTCTCTTATTTATAATCCTACCATCTAGATTGAAGAGCTACGTCTTGTGAACATCCCCACTAAATTTCAGCTCGATCTAATGGTGAATGAGTCTAAATTTTTTGTTAAATGAAAATTTATAGTTTTGGTATTTTAGGATGAATCTCATCGTTAGATCAAACTGAAATTGAGTGAGGAGGTTCACAAGACGTAGTTCTTCAATCTGAACGGTGAGATTATGAATTATAGTACTTTATACCTTGAAATAAACTTAAAAATTTTGACTTAAAGATAAAAAGACCAAAATTGTACATTTTATGAATATAGAGGGACTCAATAGTTTATTTTTAAAGAGTAGGACCAAAAAATTTAAGTTATTAAAATAGAAGAATTAAAATTACAATTAAGCCTAAATAATACATGTGAGCTTAGGCCAAGTGTGTCAACAGCTCATGTCCAAGTTAGTGGTTGTACCGAGTAAGTAAAGTGCAATAAATGAAAATATGTAAAAAAGTGAGCATATATGTTGGAGAATAATATTTACAGCGAGGTAAGAGGTATGATGTTATTGAGGCTAGCTTGGGCCTAGTGTTATTAGGCTCCATTGGGCCTTAGAGAATTATTAGGTAATATTAGGGATGATCATTTCTTCTTATTTTTCTTATCAATTTTCAGAAACTCATACTTGTAATCTTCTTTTGTAGTTGGGGTATATAAACTATGAATTATAGACTCTGCGTACAGTACAAGGAAATAAAGTGGAAAATAGAATTATAGTGCTGCATTTTTTTGAAGGTCTAACTTCTAAAATCTGATTACTTTTACTTTTTTTAAATTAATCATCTTATATCCATAAACCGTTTGATTATTGCACCCTTTGTGATTTCTTATTTGTTACGTGTAATTTTCTTTTGGGATTTCGGATTGGTTTTTTCTCTTTGATTCCAGAGAGGTTTACTCTCAGCTTGAAGTACTCTCAACATGTCAGATTTCAGTGGCATGTTATAATAGTTCGTTTTCTATGAAAAAATTAGTTTAATGTTCTCATTATCTTATAATGGTCACTTTATTATTGATTTGGCCAACACTTTATTATTTATCGACTGATGCCATTTCATTTGTTTTTGTTTTCTATAATCTAAAGAGAAGGTGGAGTTTGAATTCAACTACTAGAGGTATTTGATGGGCTTAACTATTGCAACGTTCTTTTTGGAGCGCGATGCGGAGCAGTAAAATCTCCAATGAGAAGAATAAAAAAAATAAGGTATATGATATGATATGCAATAAATGCAAGATAATTGAGTCGCTAATAACCATTTTATTTCATTTTCAAACAAATGAAGCGGTGCGATTGAACATCTAAAAAAAAAAAAAGAAATGTCTACATTTTCAGAGTTTGAATTTAGGAGTTGACTACTTGTAGAGAATATATCAGCACCATAAATTGCTTGTTCTTAGAACAATTACCCATTTAATCACTTGTTATTTTTTTTAATTAAATTAAATTTTTTCTAACATTATGTTTCAAAATAAATTAATACTTTGTTAAGCCCTGCTAGGACTTCTGGCAAAACCTAAAAGACGCCTTAAGACTATTGGTTAAAGACAATGATTCTCATTACAATCCTCCCCTAATCTATTCTATTATAGACAATTTTAGCCTCTTATTAACTAAGTAATAACTAGAAAATGAACGTAAAATACAATTTATTATACATGTTTAAAAAAAAATAAGTTTGAGATTTGTGGCAAAAGATTTTTTTATTAGAGGTTTTTCTTTAAGTTCACTAGCATATATAGAAAGACGAAAGTGATACTTCTCATCTCAAAAATGTCAAAACATTGTCATCATTATGGTTAATTTTGATTATTCTCTCGTCAGTACTTTTAACCCACATCTTAAGGTAAATGCAATTAGGATATTATGCTTAGTGTTTAATTTTGGAAAAAAGTATGCATAGAAAAGAATTTTATCAGGGGTTGACTTCAGCTCTGAAAGTACTTCTGGCAAAACTAGAGAGATCCATTTTCCTCTTTTTTGGGAATGTCAAAACATTGTCATCATTATCGTTAATTTTGATTATTCCATTGCCGGTAATCTTATTTTAACATAAGTAAAAATACTGATAAAATGCAATAAATGACAAAGATATAGTAATTGAAGAAATAAAATCAATATTGAAAATTTCATTGCCTATGCTAGTGCTTCTAGCATAACCCAAAAATTGTCCCTCACCTCAAAAAAATTAAGAAAAATCATCAACACAATTATTCCCTTAGTTTGTCGTAGGGATTTGATTTGATTTACAAAAATAATTAAGTATAATATGAAATGAATACAACATGTAAAATAAATAAAATTAAATAAACTAGGACTCTGAAGATAAAATAAAAGTGACAATAACAATAAGTAAAAAATAAATAAATAAATAAATAAAGATTATAAAATAAATAAATAAATTAGAATAGCCCAAAACAAACAAGGATCCTAAACAAACAAACAAAAATCTAAAATAAAAAAGCCTAACCAAATACATCAAATACTATAACTCATAAATATAAGATAAACTAAAAGATAATATAGCCCAATTAAAAAAAAAAAAAAAGTCTAATCCCAACAAGAAAAAAAATAGAAATAAAATATACAAATGGGTAGGCCCAACTCGGACCAGCCCAATCAACAAAAAGAATAGAACAAAATGACCAAAAATGGCCCAAACTAAGAATAATAAAAGGAAACAAAAAAAATAAAACATAATACCTAATTGATATTCGGCCCAGAAAATCCAAGGCCCAATTCAAAAATAAAACAAAAAAAGAATCTAAAACAGAATAAACCCAATGGGTCAGTCTAACAACAAAAAGATAAAATGATACAGATAAGAGGATTGGCTTGATCCGTGGATTTAATTCAGTTGACAATAAAACCCAAGAATACCTCAAATGAGCAAGGCCCAAACACTAACTCCATAACTGAAATAACAACCCATCATAGCCAAAATAAAGAAAACTAGATAGCCCAAACGAACTTAATTCAAAAAAGAAAATGAGTTAATTAGCCAAAACTTAAAATGCACAAACAAAGAATAAGGAAACGAGATGAGAGAGAGGGGATACGCGATAAGGAAGAAAGGCAAGAGACAGACGAAGAGGGGAACGCAGAACTCCATAGATTCGGCCTTACTCCACTGTAAATCATGGCAAAGGTAAGGAATCTCATTCAAACTCTCAAAATTTGTGTCTTTCTTCCCCTCTGCACCTCGGTTTCTATCTCTGAAAAGGAGTTTCTCTCTCTAACTTGGATTCTCCCTCTAACTCGGTTTTTCTCTTTCTAACTCAGCTTCTATTGTGCTCCATCTCTGATTTCATGCATGAACCTAATAAAAAAATTTCTAAGTTTTCTCTGTTTTGCTAAAATTTTCTAGCTTCTATTTCTATTGTGCTCCATCTCTGATTTCCAGCCAATACAAAATAATTCCAACATGCTTATTTCTTTTTTGTATAAAGAATATTTACTTTTGATATCAAACAAAGAATCCCTCTACACTTAAATATTATGGACAACCTCCAAAGAGATTTCCTTGACGGTGTGCAGAAAATAATACAATAGTTGGACAGAATATTTTAAAAGTTCTGATCAACACCATCAATTCTTGTCTCATAAAAATCCACCATTGAAGATCTCTTGCCAGGGGAGCTAACATATCCATAGCTGAACTTGCCATTCTGACTGTGGACAAAGATAACAACAACTTTAGCTTTTGAATCATCTAATGAAGTCTCATTCGTAAGTATTGTAATAAAAGGAAATGCCAGAGAATTTCAAGTTCAATAAAGCAGTATTAAATCAGGAGACCATATAAAATAGAATATGAAACTTTCCAATTTGTATGTGCCTAAAATAATTTACGAGACCATAGAAGGAACGAAAACATGGAAAAGAGCACAGACAACTTAAGCAGGAAACGAGAAGAGTACAGGAAGTTCCAGTAGCTTGTTTAGGCGGGAAATTGAGAAAAGAGCAGTGGCAATTGAACAGAAATGATGGTCTGTATGAGGTAAAAAAGCTCTGAATTGAACAGAAACAAAGCCATATTGATCCATCAACTACTCTTGAGACAATATAAAAAAAATGTTTATGTAAGGAAGTAAAGCTTATACAAATGGAAATTTTAACTTTTTTGGTACATTGAAATGAAATGAAATGAAAATTTTAACTGATTGTCATGTAATTCTATTAAATTATCCACTGTTTATGCTTGTCCCTTCCCATTTTGATATGTTGGCAATTGAACCCAAGACCTCTACCTAAAATCTTACCCGACCACCTAAGAAAACTGTAATTTTTCTTTCTTGGAAAAGGGAAAATGAATTTCTCAAAACAACAATTGGTGGGTTATCTTTCCTTTCCAGGTTTTATTGCTTTTTGATGGAGCACTTTGCAATTTCAATGTCTTTAAAGAATTGGCTTATGCCTGTGCAGCCTATATCAATATAGTTTTGTTTGATGCTCATTTACTGCAATCCTATTATGATACTGTCTTCATTCTCAGTTATACATTTACTTTGTGGGATGGTAACTAGTAGACACTCCTCAAGTTGTCCATGTACACAAAGAGGAATAAATTTAGCAATTCTGCTCAAAGTTTCTAACATAAAATAAGACTTAAAATTTTGTAACTAATGAAGAAAAGAGAAAATCCTGAGAATAAGAACAGAACCTTTCAAAGGATAGATTTATCACCTTACCACAGCCTTCATGAGGACAAAAAAATCCCTCTCCCCTCTGTATGAATGAGAAAATGTCTTTTCAACTTTGAGCTATCCAAAAATTTCTGCAATGCAGACAGACAACTCTTATAGTCTTATTGCTCCTGAATAGACCACTTATTGGGAAAGGAATAGGAAAATATCATAATATACGTAAGCCACACGAATACTTAATATACAAGGTTTCTCACCACAAAAGAAACACAATGCCCACCAAAATTTTGATATACAAGTATGTATGGAAGTGTTTGAAACGTTTCCAAAGTAAATTTGAAAATTTTACTTAGTATGACAATGACAACAATTACAATACCCTTTTAGAAAACATATGAGAAGTCTTTTAGATCTTAAACTTTCTTCAGTGTTAGGCAGATATAACTAAAGTTGAAAATCTTTATGGCTATAAAGGACCAGGCAATCCTTTAATAACCATAAATGTAAGTATTGTACTTTTTGCAATTAAGCTGCTTTTTCCTACAATAATGAATGACAAACCCATTTATCTACAGGGGAGGAACTAAAGAAGAACTGAAAAGGCACCACCTTAAACCAGACAGGGAATAGAAAAAACTATACATATCCATGCCTCATACTTTAGCATGCCAAGCCACCAGCAAATAGAGGAAAGAATGTTACATTAGAAACTGGGAAAATTGAAGCCAGAGAGGCAGATATACATGGTCATTTTTAGCAACTTTCCAATCCTAATGTAAAACTACAAAATTATTAGTCAACACCTAGTACCACTGTACCAGGGATATATAGCTTAACTAAATAAAATTTAGTAAAACAGGATGCAAGAAATGGAATGACTAAATCAACAAATGGGACAAGTATATTATAGAATCTAGGGAAAGATAATCAAGATTGTCAATCAAAAGAACACAGGAGAGCAAGGAAATAAGTCCAATCCCTGCACATCCAGGATGTAGAACAATGGTATATCTAGCACGTTATATGGAATTACAATGTAAAGTGCTGTTGTGGTCACAATGTATCATTAAAACTGCCCATACAAGTTCCAGGATTACGTAGTTTAACTAATTGTTCAACAATCGGTAATCTTTTACCTAACTGCCAACAAAACCACAAATTTCTATGCAACAAAAAATCTAAGAATTTTCATTGGCACACCTTTACACCAAAAAAAAAAAGGGTAATAATCCGCAACATTTTCATATAAATAAAATGTTCTAGCCAAGGAATACATTCTAATGGCAGAAGAAAGGAATTGACCACAAACACAGGAAGCTTTTTCCTCCTTATCCTTTAGGTTCTCTATCCATCCCTTTTTCTTCTTTTGTATTTGAATTTGATACCTTTCTATCCCTGTATGTAGAATTCTGCCCCTCTAAATCCATCAAGCTTCAAAAGCGTTTCCTATACATTTACTGTGTTCCATGCTCCTTGCAAAATGAAAATATCCTTATAAGTTTGGGCATTAATTAAAAGGCAATAGTTGTTAATTATTCTTTCATTTCTTTTTAGTCAAGCCTTTTGAGCAATGCAATATATAAAGCTAGAAAGCAAAAGAGAAAATTTTATCAATCAAATGGACAGAAACAGTAGCTATAAGTTGAGTGCGGCGGTTACAGTAGCAGACAGTTACAAATGGATGAATTGAAACTCAAGAATGATATCTTCCGGGTGCCAGTGATTGGAAATTGATAGACAGAGATAGTGGGGGAAAGCAAACAGATCTCTACCTGCCTAAGGTCTCCATTAAGACAATGAAAAAGATAGAAGTACAGAGAGGTGAATTCCCACATTCAAGGATCGAAAAAAAAGGCCAAATCCAGCCCAGACTGAAGGTGTCAATTGCTAAAAGCTACTGTAAGATCAAGAATTTGTCACATACACTTTACCATAAGGGCACGAAACTGAAATACATTAACATTTGACAATTCATACTCTCAAAACACCAAAAAATTCCAAGTGCATTTTGACAAAGATCTCGATCATGCAGCTTTAAAGCCGGAAGCTTGACCAGACACGGTTTTCATTTTCGACCTTATATCAAATCATAACCTTTGTATTATATAAATTGATGGCATCTATGCAAAAACTATGAGGGTAATTTCTAAATGCTAAGGGAGACCAAGCAAAGGGGTTGCCAAGGATTAGGGGAAAGTTTTGATTCAGTCCCATGAGAGCTAAACCAAAATAGATTACCCAAAAGAAAAGAGAAATGAATTAGGATAGAACTAAAATAGAAGTGTAGAGAGAGAAAGGGAATTTTGGATAGACCACCTACCTAAAGGAGTAGAACCAAGCCTTGCAACTCTTTACCACTCTTGAACGCTAGCTGCGCTTGCTACCAGAGTCACCGGAAACTGCCTTCCGCAGCCACACTTCAAGTCTTGCAGGTAGAGGGGAAAGAAAGAATAGAGCTCTCGGTGAAGGAGGAGAAAGAAAATGGGAAAAATGGGAAGAGGGAAGAGGAAGACCGAATGGGCATATGTTCGCAAAATTACAACGGTAATTTCTAGGAATTTATCGTTGGAACTCGCATGAAATTAAAAAAAAAAATTGATTTTCTGGTTGGTGAAAAGGTTCGGATTACTCAAACTAATTCTGATAGTATATTTTGTTGGAATTTAAAAAAAAAAATTATCTTTCGTATTTGAAATTTTGTTAAAATTTTTAGAAAATGTTACATATTGAAATTATCATTGGAATTTTTCAAAAATTTTAACGGAATTTTGTTCTGTTAGAAAACACATTTTTTTCTAGTGAGGGTAACAATGTCCTTACTATTAGATATAAAAACTATTCATGCATCTTCACCTAACAGCTTAAGTTTTTAGGTTGAATCGATTCTTGACATGGTATCAAAGTCTCTTTAACCAAGCGATTAGGCCATCCCTTTTTTAATTAAATTGAAATTTCAATACAAGGTATAAGTGGGCATATGTGTTGTTCACACTTTAAGCCCAAATGACTTTCACGTGCGGGGGCATATAAAAACTATTTATGAGCTTTCACCTAACAACTTAAACTTTTAAGTTGAATCGATTTTTGACATAGTTTCAAAGCTTTTTTGACCAATAAAATCATTAATGGACATTCATCTAACAACTTAAGCTTTTAAGTTGAATTGATTTTTAACACTTACTACAAGTTTATCTCTACCCTTCTCTCTTTAACTCTAACGAAGTCATTTTCTCTCAAGAATCCCCTCAAATCTATTGCTCAGAGACCCTCTCCCTCAATGACATTGATTTGAGCATCAGAGGAGATGTCGGAGCTTCGGCTCTAGCCTCCCCTATCTGTACTTTTTCTCTTGTAAAGGCCCTTCATATGCTGTTTATCAACAAGATCCGTTTTATTCTGATTATTTCTGTTAAGCATTTTTTTTTTTTATTTCAATTTTTCGTGGTGCCTTGGTGTTGCTTTCAAAGTTTTCTGTAAGAAATAATGCAATTGTTTGGTTTTGTGGAGTTGAATATTGATGTCCTCAGGATTGGAAACATGGACAAAGGACCCAATTGTTTAAAATATTTGGACCATAATTTAATCTGTCCGCTCATACCTTCATTTTAGTATGTCCAAGAAAACATGATTAGATGTTCAAAATACATAAAACATAAAAAGGAGGATGTAAATCATAAATATAGTTGGTAGCTTTCATCAACTGTTTTGCTCAAAACTTTCAATGCCTTGGTGGGAATAATGCCTAGTAATAGAAAAAAAAAAAAAAAAAACTTCCCTTGCAATGATAATAGCTTCCTCATATCATTTTTATACTTATATAATCTTAGTATATGAGTCTATAGTTAAATCTGCATCTTACAAACCTTTTCTTTTTTTTTTAATTTTCTTTATGAACATCTCAAATTTGGGCAACTAATTTCTTGGAAGTTTGGACTTTGGACAAGAAGTAATATTTAAATTCAACCCAACATCCAAAAAGGGCCTAAAGAAAATTTTTGTAACAATAAAGAAAAATAGAGGATAGGGCTAGCGGGCTCGCCCATTTAGCAGTTGGGCTAGGCTAGCAATTTGTTAGTCAATTTAAATTCAGGTTGCCCAGCCTGGCCCAAATAGGACAAGTTAGCTTGTTTTAACAGCTCTGCTCACAGAGCCCACGCATAAGTAGAAGTTAGCACTCTACTCATTCTCTAACTCCAATTCTTGAAGTAACCCCGATGTTTAAGACTAAATTTTAAGCTCACAAAAAATTGAGTGACGCAATTTAGGTCAAAACAAAAGTTCATTATGCACCAAACTTCTAGTGAAAGGTGTTTTTCGATTTACTCCTACCACGTAAGTAAGGTAGCTTAGAATGCTCCGAATATAAAATTACAGGTGATAATTTTTGACACTACACACATTTTTCAAGTTAAGGTTAGTCTTATACAGGTTTGAGTTGGTATTGGGTTGGATTCGAATAACCCAAATTGTTAATGGGTTGACCCCCATGACTTGATATGACATGTTAGGAGAGAAAAAGAAAATCGCTCGACTCGTTCACCTTGTTAATAACTCGCTTAATCCATTAATGACCCGTTCAACCTATCAAAGAACTAATAAAATTCCACACAACCCACCTGATTCTTAAACATTTAGTTATTAGGGTAAATTCGAACACAACTCATGTAACTTGAAAATAAATAAGTTATGATATAGTTACACAATAAGTTATTCATATCGTGTTCAGGTCAGCCCTAATCAAGTTTGGACCATTGATTATTTTGACCCGAACACAACCCACCAACCCGTTTTTCCAATGCAATATGGTCCCGTTACTACAACCTATTTCCATGACCACTTTATGTCACGAGCAGCATTCAATGTAGTGGCTAGCATTCGTCCAACGCCCATAGATGCCGTGTACCAATTTAAAACGTAGTGGGGACCGGGTTAACACCCTAGAAGCACCGGCCACAACAATAATTTTAATTTGTTCTACAATTATTAAGATTTGTGAGTTGGTACAACATTAACTTATTCTACAATTATTGAGATTTGTGACTTGGTGATGCTCATGTTGGTATTTGGTTTGTTTCTAGCATTGGCTCAGATACCATTCACTGTGATTCCTCCATCAACAGAAATAATTTGTCCAGTTATGTAGGAAGCTGCAGGTAAGCAGAGGAAGGCCACAGCAGAAGACACCTCATTCGGCTCTGCAATTCGTCCAAGAGGGGCTCTTGAAGTAAAAGCTTCATGAAGAGCTTCATCTTGGAGGACCTACAAGAAAATATGCAAATCACTACTACAACATAATCAACCGAACCAGAGCAATCAAAATAGAATTAGGTTGTGTTTGGATTAGGTATTTGCCAAATTATTGTGTATTTCAAATACATGTATTTGAAATGCAACATTTCAAATACATGTATTTATAAAATACCTTGTTTAGATACACTATATTATAAAAAGAGTAATTTAACACCAATATTCAAAACTATTGATAAACATTACAAAATCCATTCAAATCACATTCTTTAATCAATAAAAAAAAAATATAAGAAAAAAAAAATATAGTCCAAAATTTGGTCCCTTTGATCCATAGAAAGCCTCTTTAAGGTACCCTTTCTCTAGTCCAAGATTCTCACATAATAAGTCTAGCAGATCTTCTGGTAGTTTCTCTAGCTTCTTAGCAAATTCCTTCATCACCACTCTGCATCATTTTTTGAAATGCTTTAATATAAGAAAAATCAGTAAAAAAAAATTGGGAGTTGGGTGGGGGTGTTGGGGGAGAAAGAAAGAGGGTTGATGGAGTGAATTTGAAATACATTCTAATTTGAGTGAATTTGAAATACACTATATTGAGACTTTGAAAGTCACTATAAGAATACACTTGAATTTTAAAAATACCTTAAAAAATTACACAAACAAGGTAATTCAAAATTAGCATTTCAATTACACTCTACAAATACATTACACTCTACAAATACCCCATCTAAACACACCCTTAGTGAAATCACTAAATATAGTCTAACGGTGAAGAATTTGAGTAATTAATAAAAAAAAGTCAAAGATTTGAACCTATATGCTATCATATAACAAAAAAAAAAAAAAAAAACTCAATAAAAAGAATACTAAAGAAAAAATAGAATTACCCATTTATCAGTGAGGGGAGTTCTGGTTGTCCCCGGTGCAACACAGTTAGTCCTTATATTGTCTTTTGCCCATTCACATGCTCAATTTTTTGTCAATTGATTCATTGCTCCTGCATATATCAAACCCATGAAATTAGCACCCGTCTTTGTCTTGGAAAAATTGTCTATCCGACCTATTCTAGTTCTGAGTTTCCAATACAACTTTCACTTAAAATTAGCCAAGAAGGAAGAGGAAGAAGAGAGAAAATAAGCAGGATGAGTGTGATGTGCAAATGACTAATTTTGATTGACAAAAATATTAAAAGCTTTTATTGGTAGAAATTTTTACAAGTAAAAAAAATAAGTCCTTTGACATAAAAAAATATTCTCTAGAATCAACATATAAGAATCTTACAAAGACTAAAGGCAGCTCATATTGATCCTACAGAAATTTTTTTAGTGCCAAAGGATTGTTTTTTGTATGTGTAAAAATTTTCACCCATAAAATCTTTTCCTTGTTACCCCACCTTTAGTACCGATCTGAAAATTTTCCCTTTTCCTCTTCACCACGGCGAACACAAAAGAAATTATGAGATACCTTTCGTGGCACTATATATGCTTCCAATATTCAATGAAACCACACCAGCAATGGAGGATATCAAAACTGTGCTTGCAGCTCCTGAAGCTTTAAGAAGAGGATGTGCCAATTGGCTCATGTGGTAAGCAGGTTCAAGATTGGTACTCACTATAAATGAAAAGTCTTCAGCCGTGAAGTCTACGGTCTGTTTCCTTATGTTTGTCCCCACGTTGTTTACCTAAATCCATACAACAGATAATGAAAATTCAATGATAACGTTGTCTGTGTGTCTTGCTGCAGTATATCTGAAATTCTTTCAATTCTAATCTTCATTGGAAAAAATCAAAGAACTTTATTGGAATGCCAATATTACTCACAAGGATGTTGAGTTTGCCATGAAAAAGAGATAAAACTCTGGCTATGAGCTCCTCTCTTTGGGGACGAGAGGCCATACCAAACACTGAACCAGTAACTTGATATCCCTTTGTTGCCCATTCATGTAAGCTTTGATTAAGTTGAGTCTCATCCCTTCCACAAGTGTGCACTCTTGCCCCTAGCTCTGCCAACTCCTCTACAATAGCATACCTAGCACATAAATATTATGAACAACAGATTCAATCAAAAAATTTAAGTTATTAGGTGAAAATACAAAAATAATTTTATATTTAACATGTCTCTTATACGAAAGCTTTTTGAGCTTAAAATGTGAACAAAATACATATACACTTATACTATATGCTGAAATTTTAATTTAATTAAAAAAGCAAAACAAAAAGATTTAATCTCATGATATCATGTCAATAACCTATTTAACCCAAAAACTTAAGTTATTAGGTAAAAATTTATAAATGATTTTATATCTAACAGATATATTATGTAGTATTAGAGTAAATAAACAAAGTAAACAAACAAATTAACACTAACACGAAAACCCTAAAATCTATGTTCCCGTTTAAATCATTAGAGAGCTTTTCCTTTCAACATAGATCACCAAAAGTTATAAACTTTACAAAGCTATCTAGCTTGATCTAAACAGGGAAAGCTAGATACGGAGAAAGAGAGGTACCCAATTCCTTTGGTTCCAACGGTGACGAGTGCAGTCATTCCCTGAACTGACCACCTACTTCTTTTGCTATCCATGTCTGCCTTGGCAATTGTATCACTATCTAATTAAGCACTAAGTAACAATAATATATAGTCGATGCTTACAGTCTTCCTTCCACCTTATCTTGTCGATTTTGGCGTTATATGGTGAGGTTACCCCACAGATGTCGCATGTGAGCTGCAAATTTGCAATTGAACACGGCAAGTTCCACTCATTTTCTCATAAAATTATAGAAGTGCTATTTACATATTTGCACATATAAATATTCTTTACATGACACTAAATTATTGCGTAATTTAATTAGATTAATTTAAACTTTAATTAGACCTGCAGTAAACCAATTTAAATATTTTATTAGAGCTCATATTTGACACTATCATTTCACATAGAAAATGTTATTAAAAAACGCATTTGCTTTTAAAATTTCTTAATCTTTTCGTGCAAGTATGAAAACTGAGTTCAATGGTTCCCAATTTATATTAAGAAGGTAAAAAATAAAAATGTGTATGTCATGTGGGGGACTTGCTAGCTTTCGTTTTTGTTTTTGTTTTCTCTGTTTCTTAGAAGTAAACAGGGACTTGCTAGCTTTCTTAAAGGGCTAATGGTGGTAACTTTACCGAGAAAAAACCACGTGGCCACCGTCGTGAATACGACGGAATAGGAAGACAAGTTGGTCACGGTCTTTTTGACGGTTTGAAATTATTTATTTATCTAATTATTTATTATTATAAATGATACGGATACTATAAACATAAATATAATTTAAATTTTATATTTTAAAAGTTTCATATTAATTTTAAAAATTTATTAATTAAAATAAATAATATAATAATACAAATTATTTTAATTATTATTTTTATTTATAATATAAATATTTCTTATGATATTTAATAGGTGATTGTTAAACTACCCAAGAGAATAGTGTTACTTTTTTAAGTTTGGATATGACTTACCTTTTGAAATTGACATCATACAAATATATCAAAAAATTGTGCCACGTATTATAGGTCAAATTTTAAAATAGTTGATAGAATTTAAAATTAATTTTATAAAAAAAAATTATTACTCAGCTATTATTAATTTGACATTTTTTTTGTATATTACACTATTTATGTATTTTACAAGAAATTAACCATTTTAACGCACATTAAGTAATACTTTTTTTGAAATCTTTATATTGACACTAATTTCAAGCTGTAAGTCCCACCAAAATCCCTTCAAATAAAAAGTGTACAACATTAACTTATTCTACAACTATTAAGATTTGTAGGTTGGTACAACATTAACTTATTCTACTATTATTGAGATTTGTGATATGATGATGCTGATTTGGGTATTTGGCTTGTTTCTGGCATTGGCTCAGATGCCATTCACTGTGATTCCTCCATCAACAGAAATAATTTGTCCAGTTATGTAGGAAGCTGCAGGTAAGCAGAGGAAGGCCACAGCAGAAGACACCTCATTCGGCTCTCCAATTCGTCCAAGAGGGGCTCTTGAAGTAAAATTCTCAAGACAGGTTTTATCTTTGAGCATCTACAAGGAATTATTCAAATCAGGACCTCATCAACAGAATCAGATAAATTAAAACAGACTCAGTGAAAATTATCATAAAGAAGAAAATTTACCAATTCAGCGAGCGGGGTTCTAATAGGTCCTGGTGCAACACAATTAGTCCTGATATTGTCTTTTGCCCATTCACATGCTAAATTTTTTGTCAGTTGATTCATTGCTCCTGCATATAGCAAATTTTATGGTCAGTTCAGAACCAATGAAATTAGCACCCCTTTTTTCCTTGGAAAAATTTTCAATCATATTGTAGTATTGAGTATTATAATACTATCACTTAAAGTTAGCCATGTAAAAAGAGCGAGATCAGAGAGAATGAGTGGAAGGAGACGAAGAGAGAATGTGATGTGAAAATGGCTAAAATGAGATACCTTTGGTGGCAGCATATATGCTTCCAACAGTTTTTATGGAAGTCACACCGGCAATGGAGGATATGAAAACGATGCTTGCAGCTCCTGAAGCTTTAAGAAGAGGATGTGCCAGTTGGCTCATGTGGTAAGCAGATTCAAGATTGGTACTCAGTAGAAATGAGAAATCTTCAGCTGTATATTCTTCTGTCTGTTTCCATATGTACGTGCCCACATTGTTTATCTAAATCCATACAACAAACAACGAAAAATAGATCAAAACGTTGTGTCTCTGTGTGTGTCCTTAAGTGATGCTGAATTTTAAAAGACCAGCAACATATGCTGGAAAAACAAAGAACTTAATTTGAATGCCAATATTCCAATTGATTAATGATTACTCACAAGGATGTTGAGTTTGCCATTAAACAGAGATGAAACTCTGGTTATGAGCTCCTCTCTTTGGGGACGAGAGGCCATATCACACACTGAACCAGTAACTTGATATCCCTTTGTTTTCCATTGATGTAAGCATTCATTAAGTTGAGCTTCATTCCTTGAACAGGTGTGTACTTTTGCCCCTAGCTCTGCCAATTCCTCTACAATAGCATATCTAGCATATACATATACACCATGTAGTATTAATATTATAAATAACCGAATTAACACTAAGACGAAAACCTAACAATCTATGTTGCTGTTGAAATCAATAGAGTTTATTCTTTTCACATAGGTCACCAATCTCCGTTAACTTGGCTAATATTTTCGATATATGATTGTTGATGGGTTTCACTTACAAACTTTACAAAGCAATCTAGCTTGAACTCAAACTCAGAGAGAGAGAGAGAGGGGTACCCAATTCCTTTGGTTCCACCGGTGACGAGAGCAGTCATTCCCTGAAGATTCCACCTACCGCTTGTGCTATCCATGTCTGCCTTCTCCACTGTATCTAAACACACTAAGTAACTATAGCCTTATCAATAACCTTATCAATATCACGTGGTTATGTATTAACGTTATATAGTGAGGTCACTGCGCAAATGTCAGTTGCAAATTTGCAACTTAATACGGCTTTCTCATATAAAACTATGGTGGTGCTATTTCTACGCCTAAATACAAATATTCTCTACAATTATATCTGATATAACATAATTCATCTATTAATCTTTTTAAAAAATTTAAAATGTTAAGTTTAAATTCATATTTCTCATATGTAACACTGTCACTCGTGAAAGTTGCTGATTTGCTAGCTTGGTAGTAAGTTTACCAAGAGAAATACGTGGAGGTGAGCAAACCACGTGGTTGTGGGGTCATGAACAGGTAAGAAGAACATAAGTTAGTTTAGGTGGTAAAAATTGAAGTACATATCTTGTAACTTGTAAGGTTTGTATTTGATTGCCAGTGTCAGGTGTATTATAAATCTTTGCTGAGACGTGTACTTTGACCTTAAAATAGAATAGTCTCCTCTTACTCTAAACTTTTCCTAATCAAATATTATCATTTTAAAAAAGAGTTATGATACAAGAAATACTTAGGTACGCTCCAAGTATTACTTCCAAAGGTATAGAAAAGTGAATTCTTCATGTGAGTTTTATAAGTGGGGGTGCACTCACTTGTAGAAGTACAACTATGGGCCTACCTAAGTAACATTTCTTTCAAAAACATGAAAGAAGATTGTTAATTACCAAAATAGAAAAATGACCACTGGTCAAAAGGTTCAATAAATGCTCATTGTAAATGAGAATGACATGATCACTATTGGCTCTGAAAGAGAAGGCTGGTTCTAGTCTATATGCCAGGAAAGTAACATGGAGGAGAAGCATAAACTGGTGTTCCCTATGAATTTCAAGAAGATTTTGGCTTTGCAGAGAAAGAACCAAGCTGCGACCAACACTGCCGCTACTCCAAAGGCCAAGTCGACTAAGAAAACATAGACAACTAAGAAGGTTGCAAAGCCTGCAAGGTGCAGAAGATGATCCCTGTGCAAAGTCCAAAGTGCCAAAGTTTAATAGCTCTCTATGTTGATACCCAAATTTATTAAAAAAAAAAAAAGAATAATTAAAAATTTTAAATAAATATATATATTAAAAAAATTAAAAAAAAAAACAAGTAATGATCTATTGTAGTCCTAACTCTTGGGCGGCAATCCAGCTTTCGGCAAAATGCTGCTTTTCACTAGTCCGATGCCACCCACCCTACCAATGCCCCTTGCACCTTGCAAAAGGAAACAAAAAGCCCACATCAATGTAGCTAGCACAAAACTCCAACTATAAAAGCCTCACAAAACAAAGCAAAAAAAAGAGAAAACTAGAATTCACACACAATAGGGAAGTCCTGAGATAATAATAATAATAAAAAATTTGAGAGGGGTACTAAAAAAATTCGTAGCACCAAAAAGAGAAAAATTTCTACTAATTAAGGTACTAACATTTTTTCCATTGGTCATTCTTTATGTTAAATTTCCACTTGTTGCACTCACATAGAGCACTTATGGTATACACACTTCATACTCACTCACAATAACATATTACCATTTTCTATTTAGTTTGTCAGTTTCTGGGTATAAGAATTAACTTTAAATTTCAAAGAATAAGAAATAGAAATAGAGAGCCGTTCCTATTCACCCCCAATTTTTAGAGAGATAAAACCTAGAAATAATTTTAAAAGGTTCAGGCATAATTAGAGAGATAAAGCCAAATTAGGAGCAAAGAGGGGGAAGGGTGGCAACGGTTTCCACCCTGTCCCCAATTTCTTCCATTTGTAGAAAGAGAAACAAGGTTTAGAGAGAGAAACAAAGGGGGAAACCAAATTGAGAGAGAAATAAAAACCAAGGAAGAAGGTAAATCGAAAATAGAGAGAAAGCGTATGAAGTTTTCACCTTAGGACTCCTTGCTTAGGCGAGTAGCGACTGGTTTCTTCCTCTGGAGAGGTGGGGAAGGGAGGTTCCCCTCTTGCGTTTCTTCTTGTTTGAAGTTCTGTTTTTTTGTTTGTTTCTCTCCATTATTTTCATTGTTTTATGGAGGTTTCTTACATAGAAATAACCAATAAATGCATGTGTACAAGTTAATTGTTTTTAAGTTTGTTTAAAATATTAAATAAATTATATTTTATATTTAATAAAATATGAAAATTATGTATGATTGCCACGTCAGTGTAATATGACATACTCATGTAAGATCATAGAATCCCCGTTGTTTTATTAGGGATGAAGCCATTTCCTTTTATTAATTCTGTTTAGTTAATTTGTTTAGAGCTTTTTTATTTGGCTGGGTTTTATGTTGTTTTGTCTTAGTTTTGTTACTTGGGTTATTATTTCAGATTTTCGTTTGGGCCTTCTTTGTTTGGGTTTTCTATTAGTTACATTTTGTTATTTCAGATTGGTTGTTTTGATGTGAGGAATGTTATGTTTTTCTTGGGCTAGACTGAACTATTTTCGGTTTAGGCCATTACTTGGGATATTTCGTTTTGGGCTAGGTCTGTCCTTTTATTTTGGTTTGGGTTAGAGTGTTTGATTTTTCTGGACTTATGTGTTTGCTAGACTAGGCTCACAAATTAGGCTAGCAGCCCAACTTGTTTTTTTTTTTTTTTTTATTTTTTTTTATCTTCTTAACTTTTTGTTTTAGTGTTATTTTGATTAGGCCTAGTATTAATGTTAGTCTTTTAATTTCTTTTGATGAAAGACCTATTAATAATGTGCAAATTAGTTATTGTTTAGTGATTAAGTTTAATTATTATTATTATTATTATTATTTATATATAAGCATGCTTTTAATTTTTTTTATTTACCCTGTGTGTTATGTTGTCATGATTTTTTCATTTTACCTTATGAATGAAATAAAATCAAAGCTCGACGACGAATTAAATTAGGGAATAATGATGTTGACAATTTTTCCTAATGTTCTTGATGTAAGGGATAAATTTATTGGTTATGCCAGAGGTACTAGTACGACCGATGAAATTCCCAATATCGCTTTTATAATTACTGTTTCTCTAGCATTTATCTGTTACATTGTAATTCATCTTATTACATTTTGTCATTATATTTACTTATGCAAGAATAAGATTATTGACGAAGGAATAATAAAACTTAGTTATGATGATGACGATATTTTGATATTTCAGAGGTAAATGGATTCTCTAGTTTTGCTAGAGGTACTGGTGAAACTTGAGACTAATCCTTGATAAAAATCTTTTTCGATACATAAGTTTTCCAAAAAAAAAAGAATCTTTTCTAAGTATAATATTTTGATTTCAATTACCCTAATGAGGGTCAAAAGGTACCGACAAGGGAATAGTTAATAATAATTGTGATGACAACGATTCCTTGACATTTCAAAGGTTAAGAGCGTCACTTTCTTCTTTCTAGATGTATTGGTGGATTTAAAGAAAGATTTCCGATAAAAATCTTTCACCACAAATCTCAAATCCATTTTTTTAATATGCATAATAAATTGTATTTTTCGTACATTTTCTAATTATTACGTAGATAATGAAAATGTTAAAATTTGCTTATGACGGAATAGATTGGGAGGAGGATTATAATGTCAATCACAAACTCTACCTAATAGTCTTGAGGCCTCTTTTAGGTTTTGTCATAAGTGCTGGCAGGACCTAATAAAGCATTAATTAATTTATTTTAAAATATAATGTTATGACCAATTTAATTTATTTAGAAAAGATAACAATCAATTAAATAGGTAACCGTTCTAAGAACAGATGTTGTAGGGTGCTAATACCTTCCCTACACATAATCAACCTCCGAATCCAAACTCTAAATGTAGACCAAATTTTTTAGGTGTCTAATCACACCATTCCATTTGTTTAAAAATGGAATAAAATGATTGGTGACGCTATTCTCTTTCTTGCATATCATACACCTTATCTTTTATTCATCTTGTGGGGGTTTCGTTGCTTCGCATTGTGCTCTAAAAGGGACGTTGCGACACTCTAGACTTATACAAACCCTTTCAAGTGGGATTATAATTACTATTTAATATTATTATTAGGAACAACTAGTCTATGGTTGATACAGGAAATGACAATGTGTATGGAAAAGGTCTTAATTGTATTCATCTATATAAGTGTATATATATACAAGAGCCCTAGACATTTGAATTCAAAAGAATGATAAACTAAACCTAGAAATATCAGTTGTTGTTATAGAGTTTGTTACATGGAATCTTTGACTAAGTATTCTCTAATATTCCTTTATGCCCCCTCAAGATGGTGGAGGGTTCTACGACGCCAATCTTGGAACACAGTGTCTAAAATCTTGCACTTGGGAATGGTTTAGTGAGTAGGTTAGTAAGTTGATGGGAAGATGGAATGTGAGAGAGACACATAGTGTTTTGTTGGAGACAAGATCCCTGACAAAATGGTAATCAATGGAGAGATGCTTCATTTTAGAGTGGAAGACAGGGTTAGCACACAAGTAAATGGCACCAAGATCCTTGATTTTTGTTTCTTAAAACTTCAAGATATGGGGTTATTACCAAGATAGGCGATGTATGCTCTAGTGGAACGCCTATCACTTACATCACCTGCACAATAAGCGGTGAGTAGAAATTGCTTAGTAGGACGAAGCAAGATGCCATAAGTGACGGTGGATATCAAATACCTTAAGAGATGTTTCAATGCTTGCAGTTGAATATCAGTGGGTGATTGTATGAATTGCACCAACTTGTAAACTGGGTAAGCAACATTTGGGCGATTGTGAGTGCTAAGTACTGAAGAGAGCCCATTAGCCGATGTTAAACAATGGCATTAGTGGATGTATTAGGCAGAGAAAGATTAGTGGAAATTGCCATAGGCATGCTCACTGGCTTAGCACCCATCATGTTGGCTTTTTCTAAGAGATCCCAGACATACTTATGCTATGTGATGAACAACTCCTTTTTTTGTGGGCAGCTTAGTGGAAGTTGCCATGGGCGTGTTCACTGGCTTGACACCCATCATGTTGGCTTTTTCCAAGAGATTCCAAACATACTTGTGTTGTGTGATGAACAACCCCTTTTCTATGGGCAGCAACTCAAAACCTAGAAAGTAATTAGGAAACCCAAGATCTTTTAGAGAGAAAGCATTAGCAAGGGCAACCAAAAATTGCTTAAGAAAAGTAGAGTTATTCCCTGTAAGGAAGAGTCATCCACATAAATAAGGAAATAGGGTAGTGTAGTACCTTTATGTTAGATAAATAGAGAGGCATCAATCTTAGAGTTGAGAAAGCCATATGAGAGTAAAAATTGCCGAAGGGAATGGTACCATGCATGTGGGGCCTGCTTGAGGCCACATAATGTTTTCCTTAATCGAAAAACATGTGAAGGATATTGAGAGTTAAAAAAACCTGGAAGTTGCTGTATGTAAATAATTTCATAAAGATTGCCTTGTAGAAAGGCATTATTGACATCGATTTGGCGAATAGACCAACCAAAGGAAAAAGCCACAATGAGAAGTATCTTGATAGTTTGGGGGTTTCATAACTGGGCTAAATGTATCAAAATAGTCCACACCTGGCCATTGATGATAACCTTTTGCCACTAATCTAGCCTTGTACCAAGAAATAGAGCCATCCAAATTCCACTTTACATGAAATACCCATTTGTTTCCTATGACATTGAAGAAGGGATGATGTTTGACAAGTTCCTAAATGCCATTGGTCATGAGAGCATTAAACTCATCAGATATGACTTGTGTCTAGTGAGGAGACTTCATGGCCTAAGAGACACAAGTGGGTTCAATGGCTTAAGGTATAGGGTATTTAGACATAGTATATAGTTGTTTGGGCTAGTGGATATTATTTTCGGATTAAGTAAGCATGAGGTGCTTGATGGTTATGGATGAAGGTACTGTGTGGTTGTCAAGCCATGTAGACCTAGGCACATCTACTATTGTAGAGCAAGAGAGCGAGGGATGAGGTGATGTAATGGTTATTAGAAAAGATGATGGGACATTGGGAGAGGGGGCCATCAAATTGGGAAAAATTAAGTGAGAGGATGTATTATATGATGAGAGTGTATGAGGAGAGTTGATGTTTGAATTTGGAACAAGGAGGGAAGTTTGAAGGATGTCAGTTGTAGTGGGACTCTGAAAGTTGCGAAAATCATGTGGTGGTGGCTGAAGGGATTCAGTTATAACAAGGGAAGTAGAGTTTGAGCTTGAGATATTAGGAAAGGAGAAGATTCCTCTAAGAATTGAACATGTCTTGAGAGGTAAAATTTGTGAGTTCGAATTTGAGAACAAATGAAGGCACTTTGGGATGGAGAATACCCTAAGAAAATGCAAGGAGAGTGTAGACACCATATTTTTTCTAGGGGTGTTACCCATTTTTCAAGAAAAAAGAGAAAAGAGACAAAAGTTATTTTTTAATTTTTGTTTTCAAGTGAGAAATCTAATTTTAAAGTCTTTTAGGCATCTTTTAGCTTTTGGATCAAAGTTTTGGTCTTTGGGCATTGGCCTACATCATTTTAACCCAAATTAAAAGGCCCTTTAGTTCGTTTTCTTTAAATTTGAGTTTGGGACTTCTTAGCCCATTTGATTTTCTTCAAATACTTTGTTTGACCATAAAAATTATAATTTTTTGAGCTTTTAGTGATTTTGGGTCAAAACTCATGTTTTAAAGCTTGCCTATTTTGCTAAAACCCTAATTTGCGAGCCTTTAGCTCTACTCGATTTTTTTTTTCAAATTTTTTTGTCCAAATAAATGAAAAATAATTCCTGGACTATTTAATATATTTGAGATTTTATTTGGGTCCAAGGTTGAGCCCTTTAAGCCCACTTTGACCTAATTGGGCTCAATTGGCCCATTAGGTTTTTATGGCTTTTATTTTTAATAAAAAATAAAAATAACTTTGTAGGAATTTTGGAGGTAATTTTTGGTCAAGCTAAGGGAGAAGGGTTTCATTAAGGATTTGGAAAAATAACAAGAGAATGGATGTTGCATGTACCTTGCAAGTGCTAAGGAAAGTGTCAAGAAGCTCCCTTTTAGGGTTTCTTGTTTTATTAAAAAAAAAAAGGATTAATATGATTAAAAATATGAAAGGAGGTCAGCTAGGGTTTAAGGAATATTTTCAAGCATAAGTGAAAAGATCTAGCCTAAAGGAAGCTTTATGGAAATTGCTTGTGGAAGGAAATTTTAGGAAAATTGCTAATAGGAACTTCTTAACATTATTTTTGCATGAAATAAAAATATAAATTGGACCTAAACTCTTCAGTGATCAATGATCTTAAAATTTTATGTCTTTCATCTTATCAAATAAAACGATTTCTTTTACTTTTAATTGAGAGAAAAATATGGGCTTCTATCTAAAGATATATTTGTTTATTAATTGTATGGGCGTTGGATCCACTACGGGTATACCTACAACATATTATTACTAGATCTTACTAGATCTTCGTATAATCATGTTAAAAAATGAAAACAAAGCATGATACCAATTCAAAGATACATACATACACGTTATAGAACTGAAAAGAAAAGAAAAAAAGTAGAAACAAAAATTATAATGGTCGTCCCCTTCTCTTTAATTATTCCATTCATAATCTTTATCAAAGTAATGGGCTTAAAGCCTTAAATCAAATCATATCCAAAATATAGGCTTCATAAAACCCATCAAGAATTACCCACTTGGACAATAGAACAGCCTAAAGCTAATCAATTTTTGATTATAAAATAGATTGAAAATTAATATAAGATATCTGTCACAACATACCTGAAGGTCGCTACAACGTAGATGTCAAACTTTTAAAAAAGATTAATTTTTGAAAAAAAAAAAAAAAACTTAGAGTCACCACCAATTGTATTAAGAAAAATAGGAAAAAATTAAAAAATCTCGTTTTGAATTTTAAAAATGATCTGCGAACCAAAGAGAGTTCGAGAGTCTATTATGTGTAGGGAAGATGTTAAGCATCCCATAATACCCATCTAATAAACGGTTACCTGAAATTAATTGTGCAAATTAGTTATGGCCAACAATGTATTTGTATTATATTTAAACAATTAATATACATATACATATATAAATAAGAAAACTAATGAATGTAAAAAAAATGTCTCAAGTTAGCTTCAGTGTCTCTCCTAATAGAAGTAGAGAGCTTCGTGAGCCAATGAGCAGCATGAGCCATTATTATGATATATAAGAGAATACAAAACTATAAATGAAATTATCCTTTTTGTTTTTTAGGAATAAAATGAAGTGAGGAGTTTATTTGAAATCACACTTGACTTGCTTCCTCTACAAGCTCCTATGTACCATAATTAGGGATCAAAACTTTCGTAGTTCTTTTTAGAAAACAAAAGAAATAAGTTTTTTTTAGAACAAGGAAAACACTTTTCTTTTCAAAAAACTTTTCTTTTTGTTCTTTTCTTTGATTTAAATAAGTGGCAAAAATCAAATGAATACTTGAAACCAAAAGGAAATAAACCTGTTTGCTTTGGTCATTTTATGTTTTTATTTTCAGTGAAAATAAAAAATAAGTCTGAAAATGTGTTTGGTTGAGTTTAATGTAAATGTTTTGCTAAAAATATTTCTTAAATTCGGCCCAAATCTAGAAACGTGAAAAAGTTGTTTCCAATGTTTCCTTCTCAAATATTTGAAAATAAGAAATGAAAAAGTGAAAACACAGTGACAATTTTGAAATTATAATAAAAACAATGGAAAATGTGGTAGCAATCTTGTAATTATAATGAAAATGGGTTTTAAGTGAAACATTCTTCTCTTTGTTCACAATAGGCAAGTGTTCTTCTCTTTGTACATGTCGCAACATCCTTTTCGGGGGTACGACGACGCGAGGCGGTGAAAAGAATAATAAGTGTAAAATTGTAAATTTATAAAGTTTTTTAATTAAAAAAAATGATTGGAGAAAATTAATGGAGTCGCCACCAATCAATTTAAGGCATGATTGGATGACTATAAAAAAAAGTTTGGTCTACGTTATCAAAGTTCGGGTAAGAGAGTTGATTACATGTAGGGAAGGTGTTAGCACCCTACGACGCCCGTTCTAGCGAACGGTTACCAATTTAATTTTATGTCATCTAAAAAAATTGTTGAATGAAATTGGTCATTAAAATAGATTAATGTGTTATTAAGTCCTACCAGTACCTCTGGTAAAACTTAGAAAGACGCCTCAAGACTATTGGGTAGAGTTTGTGATTGTCACTACAATCCTTTCCTAATTTATTCCGTCATAGGCAATTTTTAGCAACCTTACAAACTAAGTGATAACTAAATACAAGAAAGGTAATTTATTATGTGTTCAAGAAATGAGTTTGAGTTTCGCGGTAAAAGATTTTTATTAGAGATCTCTCTTTAAGTCCACAAGTACATCTGAAAAGACTAAAGTGACACTCTTTACCTCTAGAATGTCAAAGTGTCGCCATCATTATGGCTAATTTTGATTATTCCCTCGTCGGTAATCTTATTCCAGCGTGAATAATGATAAAATAATATAAAATGCAATGTAAAGTGTCAAAATATAATAAATAAAATAACCAAAGCAATATTGAAATTTTCATTAGTCACTTCAGTACCTCTGACATAACTAATGAATTATTCTTCACTTCAGGAATATTAAGAAAAATTGTCAACACAATTATTTCCTAATTTAATCCGTCGTCGGGCTTTAACTTTATTTACAAACAAAATTAACATATTAACAAAATAAATAAAATAATAATAAGGTAATAATTTAGTGGGCTAAACTATGAATTAATAATAACTACAACAAAAGAGACTTATTCAAATTATTAAAGTCTAAACTCATTAATAACAAGCAAACATTAAGAAATTATGGAGTAATTTGAGAAATTCGGCCCACTTCATGGGTTGATCCAATAATGACAAAAGATAATAAAAAGAGAATAAAAACAAAAATAATAAAAAAAAAAGGACAAAGGGAGCCACATGACCGGATTCTAAGTGAAAGCAATTAAAAAAAGTAAAAACAAAAGCAAAAAATGAAACAGTGCATTGAAAAGTCAAACACACAAATTGAAAAGGGAAAAGAAAGAAACAAGAACCAGAGAAGGGGGAACAGCGATGGAGGAGAAAACAAGAAGCAGAGGGTGGAGAAAATACAGAAATCTCATGGGCTCAGCTTTATTTCTCAACAATCAGTGACAATGGTAAGAAATTTCACTCTCTATTTCTCTAAACTTCTTTATAACTCTCTCTAAAAAAGAATTTAAGAAATTGGGGTGGGATTTGATTTTTCTCTATGATGGTGTCTCTGTTTGGTGATGTTTCTTTCTCTAGATTGGGTGCTAATGGAAATGGGGTGGAGCCACTGCCATTGACAGTGCCAACCCCTTTGCTGCCTAAAAACAAAAATGTAAAACAAATAGCTAATAATTTTCCTTTTTTTTTATTAAATTCGTGAGAAGAAATTAGCATGAAAAGAATGATGAAATAGTGTTAATACCTGGACTGATAAATTTTTTGGAGTTTCTCTTTTGTGTTACCTCTGGTTGCTATTTCGTGTTCTCTTTTTTGTGCTTCTCCGAAAATTCCCTCCTCCTCCTCCTCTGGTCTATGTCTCCCTTTATAGCTGAAGAATTGTGCAAGTTGCACTGATGTGATTTTCCTGTTTCCTCTTTTCAAGTTGCAAGAGGCATGGTTGGAAGGAGTGGTGCCGAAGTGATGAACAGCAGCTGGGTTGCTGCCTTGCATGTGGTCTCACAGAGCACTCATTTTTTCTTTGCTTTTTTATTTATTTATTTATTATTGTTCTTTTTTAATAATAATAATTTTTTTTTGTATTTTTGTATTCTTTAAGTTATTATCATTGTAAGTATTTTAAACACTTTATTATTATTATTTTTTTTGTATTTGTTCTTTATAAGTTGATTAGGACAAAATGGAGTATCAACAGTACAGTTCAAGCTTCATGAACTAGAAGCAAGCAAGCCAAGGCAAAAGAGTTTGAATATTTGTGCTTTGCTCCAGGTTTATCTCATCTCTTTTTATTATCTTTAATAGAAGTTGATTTAACATTAATGCTTTGTAAGCTAAATGGAGAGGAAATTTTATGGTATTCAATTCATTTTACTCTTTTGCTGTAAACAAAGTATAGTAGTTTTTTTTTTTTTTTTTTTTTTTTTTTTTTATTAGTTCTGCTATTTTTGCGGAAAATTTCTAATGAATGTGTTCCTATTTTGTATATCATGAGCAATGCATGAAAAAGTCCCAAGTTTCTGTTTCAAAGCTTCAAAGCTAGAAGCACAGTTCTAGAAGTAGAGGCAATTCATGAGCCTGACGTTCTTAAGGTGCTTATTAAGGGAATGATATTTATTGAATTGAAACTCAAGTGGGCAAGGGAGGGTTGGTAAATGTAGAAGATTGATGATTGTATTATATGGTTGTGCACACCATCTCTTTGGTTATGGGTCTCACTGACTGCTTGCTCTCTTTGGTTCTCAGCGTAACTTGTAAACATTATCCATGAGGCTCTATGATGGATTCAGAAGTTACGTAGATTGGTTTTTTATACCGATTTCTACTGCTTTGTTGCGGTTTTGAGCTATGTTTACACTAGCAATATGTGAGTCAAATACTATTAAAACCTTTTTGTTAAAGCTTGGATTCATTTGAGAATGATGCTCTTGTTAATCTCCAATATATTGGTGGGTTGTATGTTTTTGGTGAGGATTTGTTTATAGAGTAAAATATCTTTTTCTTCCTTTAAAAAATGTTGTTAGTGACAATTTAATCTTTTATTAATTTTTAGTGACAATTAAGTTTTTAAATTTTTATTTTGTCAATTTAATCTTCAGCTAAGGTCCGTTAGTGAGAATTAATAGAAATTGTCACGTGGCACATTTAATATTGACGTGTCCGTTATGTACTGATATGACACATTAAAAAAAAAACTCCTCTTCTCTCGTTATGTGCTCTGTCTCTCTCATCGCTTAATGACCCAGAAACTGGAGTCTCATCCAAAGACATTGTCATCTCAGAAAACCACTCCATTTCTGCTCATCTTTACCTTCCAAAATTGACCCAACACCATGAACACAAAAAAGTTCCCATCTTGGTCTATTTCCATGGCGGAGGGTTCTTCATTGAATCTGCCTTCTCCAAGCTCTACCACACCTACTTCACCAAATTCGTTTCTCAAATTGAAGTTATAGTTGTTTCTGTGGAGTACAGACTCGCTCCAGAGCACCTTCTTCCTGCAGCTTACCATGATTCCTGGGAAGCTCTCAAATGGGTCGCCACCCATTCGACGAAAAACCCCGCCGACGATGAGCCATGGCTAATCAATCATGGTGATTTCAACAAAGTTTTTATTTGGGGTGACAGTGCTGGTGATAATATAGTGCATAACATCTCCCTGCGTGCTGGGGATGAGAAATTGCCTGGTGGGGTGAAATTATTAGGTGCTTTCTTTGCCCATCCTTATTTTTTCGGTTCAAAACCGATTGGGTCTGAACCTGTTACAAGGCATGAGCAGAGCTTGAACTATGTGGTGTGGAGTTTTGTGTACCCTTCTGCTCCTGGTGGGATTGATAACCCCATGATCAACCCTGTGGCTCCTGGGGAACTTAGCTTGGCTAGACTTGAATGTTCTAAGTTGCTTGTGTGTGTTGCTGGTAATGATAGCTTGAGGGACAGAGGGGTTTTGTACCATGAGGCTGTGAAGAAGAGTGGTTGGAAAGAGGAGCTGGAACTGTTTGAACGGAAAGGGGAAGATCATGACTATCATATCTTCTATCCTGATTCTGAGAATGGCAAGAAGATGATGAAACGCTTGGCTTCGTTTCTCCTGGAGTATAGCATTGCTTAATCTGTCGAACTTGGTACGAAATCACAACAGCTTTATGAATAATAATAATAATAATAGGGCGTATCTCACTTATTTTGCTCTGCTTGAATTCTACTTGTTGAAACTCGCTCAAGAATAATTACAAACAGAGGAGAGTCAATTCTTGAAAATCTATGTTTGAAATGCTTTGTTCATGAACTGTGAGGGAGAAATCTATCAGCCATGGTGTGAGTTTGTGTTGTGTGTGTGTACCCTGCTGGAAATCTTTTGTCGTTTTGCTGTGAGTCAATAAGAGAGAGAGAAATGAGAGAGAGGAATTTTTTTTAAAATTTTTAATGTGCCACAACAACGTTTAACGTGCCACATGACAGAAGAAATAAATATTCAAAGAGCACTAAAAATTAATATAGAACTAAATTATCACTAACAACATTTTTCGAAAAAAGGGTTTTAACCTTGACAGGCCTTTACAAGTTTCTTTGCGAGCTCTTCTACTTCAGAACATTGATTATTTTGGAACAAATTCTTACAAATTTTTTCTCCTTCTCCTTCTTCAAATTGAGGAAATTTATTTATTCGGAATAATTGCTTAACGAAAAGAACCAGACTTTCCGTTGCATCGAGTTTTTTGATACGTTGGGGAGAAGAGTTTGCATGACGAGCAACGCTATTTATGCGAGTGGTGATCAGTATTCTGCATCCTTCTGATTTATCACCTGGCAAAGCATCTTTCACCATGTTCCATGTTGAGTATCCCACATATCGTCAAAAACTGTAAGATACTTCTTCCCCTCCAAATAGTTTGACAAGATTCTCTTCAGACATTCGCTATTCATATTTCTCAGATACTCAGACATTCCATCCTTTATTTCCCGTTGGCTCTCTTCTAGTAAAACTTCCATCTCCTTGGAGCCAAAATCCCATTTCTCTCTCAGGTAGTCCTCCAATATAGGGGGGATAGGGGGGAGTCTAGATGCTTTCCTTCTTTCAAGTTTTTTACTACAGAAACACCCACATGTTGTTTTAGCTCTTTCTAAATTGTTGTGGCTCCATTTATCGATACCCTTCAGATTTTCGAGGAAAGGATCCACTATCACTCCCCATACAATTTGACACAGCAAGTCAGTGTTTCTCTTCTCCAGATTTATCCAGGCACGAAATTTAAAGTGAGAAGTTACCCGATTATCATTATAGAGTTTCTTGGCCAGTGCTGTCTTGCCTGCGCCACCCATGCCTATAATGGAAATAACACGGAGCTCCAAGCCCCCTCTCATGAGCTCATTCACCAAATCTTCACACTCTTGCACAAAGCCTACACCATTTTCCTCAACATCCCTTCTCAGTTCTTGCAACGCCTTCTCTTCCGCTTCTGCGTCTTTCACAAGGGCTGCAACATTTGTTTCCTCAAGATTCTTGCTCAGTCTTTGCAACATTATCAGAGTGTTTACATTGTCGGCTTTGTTCCCACGGTCAAATTCCTTTTCATTTGCCAAGGCCTCTGAAATTATGTTGTCAACTTTTTGAGCCTCATCTGCTACTTCTTTAATCTCACGGGCGTGCTCTCGGCTGTGGTAGTACTTCTTGTTAGTTTTCATACGTAGAAGGTTTTGAGAGAAGAAGAAGAGCTGAAGTAAAATGCTTAGTTAGATTTTCATTCACATTTTCACATCATATAACAAATGCTTTACAAAAGTAGACCACAAGGTAAGGTCTACCATACCTTAACTCCTCAAAATAAGCATAAACATAGAAATTCACCTAACCTCACCAACCACAGTTGATGTTATCAAAATAAACAAAATACTAGGCTATTAGAGTATCTAGAAAAATCTTGCTTCAACACTCCTCCACAAGATTTTTCTTGGAGACTCCTAGTCTTTCCCTTAATTCTTGCACTTTGCTTCTAGGCAATCCTTTAGTAAGAATATCTGCAAGTTGTTCATTTGAGCTGCGGTGGACTAGTTCAACTTCACCATCTCTTTCAGCTTGTCTTATCGCATGCACTTTCACATTTATATGTTTTGTTTTACCATGGTGACTAGGATTCTTAGCCATAGCTACAGCTGACTTGTTATCACACCATATAACAGTTGGTTTGTCTTGAGTCTGGCCTAAATCCTTAAGAACTTTCCTCAACCATATTGCTTGATTTGAGGCAGCAGCTGCTGAAACATATTCTGCCTCTGCACTTGATTGTGCAACACAATCTTGCTTCTTTGAGCTCCATGAAAAACATCCTGAACCAAGAGAGAATAAATAGCCTGAAGTGCTCTTCATGTCATCCACACTTCCAGCCCAATCACTATCACAATAGCCTTGAAGATCTCCCTTATCAGCTGTTGTATAGAAAATGCCATGATCCACAGTCCCTTTAATGTATCTCAAGACTCTTTTAGCAGCTCCAAAATGTTTTTGAGTTGGTGCTTGCATAAACCTTGACAGTAAGCTTGTTGGAAACATCAAATCTGGCCTTGTTGCTGTTAAATAAAGTAAACTCCCAATCAGACTTCTATAAGTTGAAGCATCAGCTAATTCTGAACCATCATTCTTTGACAATTTATTGTTGACAACCAGTGGTGTATCTACTGGTTTGCACTGTTCCATATGAAATTTCTTCAGTAGATCTCTTGCATATTTTTCTTGAGAAACAAAGATACCATTCTCTAATTGATTTATCTCCATTCCCAAGAAATAATTCATTTCTCCCAAATCTGTCATCTCAAACTCTTGCTGCATATCAGCTTTAAACTTCACTATTGCTTCATGATCATTTCCTGTTACAAGTAAGTCATCTACATATAAGGAGATAATCACAACACCACCATTCTCCAAAGCTTTTACATACAAGGCAGCTTCATTTGGACTCCTCTGAAAACCAGCACCCATCAAGTAATCATCCATTCTACTATACCAAGCTCTAGGAGCCTGTTTTAAGCCATATAAGGCTTTATGCAGCTTGAGTATTTTCCCTTCATTCCCTTCAACTATAAAACCTTGTGGCTGATCCACATACACCTCTTCTTCAAGAACTCCATTCAAGAAGGCTGACTTGACATCCAAATGGAAAATCTTCCATTTGTTTTGAGCTGCCAAGGCTAACAACAATCTGATTGTGTCATGTCTTGCTACAGGTGCAAAAGTATCATGAAAATCAACTCCAGCCACTTGAGAATAACCCTTTGCTACGAGCCTTGCTTTATGCTTGTTCACTGTGCCATCAGGATTTAACTTGAGCTTGTAAACCCATTTCAGCCCAATGATAGACTTGTTTGATGGTCTATCCACAAGCTCCCAAGTTCTGTTCTTCTCAATAGCTTGAATTTCTTCTTGCATTGCTTTTCTCCACACAGCATGATTAGAGGCTTCTTCATAAGTTGATGGTTCAACTACTACAAAATTACATCTCTCATAAACTTCTGCTAATGACTTTGTCTTCAAAACTGGACTGTCTGTAGTATTTTCAACAGTAACATCTTGGACAGGTTCAGCTTGTGTGTGAGTTGCTTCACTGTTCGGTTTGGAGAAGCCTTCATCCCTTATCACCTTTTCATTCTTCCAGTCCCAATGAGCACCTTCATCAACAATGACATCCCTACTCACCATTAATTGTTGTGTTTCCAAATTATAAATTCTATAACCCTTTGATTTTTCTGCATAACCCAAGAAGACTCCCAATTCACTCTTCTTGTCAAACTTGGTTCTTTTAACAGCAGGTACATGAGCATAACAGATGGAACCAAACACTTTTAAATGCTTTGCAGTAGGTTTAGCTCCTGACCATGCTTCAATAGGTGTTAAACCATGCACAGACTTAGTTGGTAGTCTGTTTAGAAGATAAACAGCCGTGTATACAGCTTCTGCCCAGAACATCTGAGGCAATTCCTTCTCCAACAGCAAACATCTAGCCATTTCTACCACAGTCCTGTTCTTCCTTTCACATACACCATTTTGTTGTGGTGTATATGGGACTGTTAGCTGCTGGTTGATACCTTCACCTGCACAAAATTCTTGAAATTCAGCTGAAGTATACTCTTTCCCATTGTCTGATCTCAACTGCTTAATCTTGCAACCAGATTGTACTTCCACCATTCTCTTGAACATCTTAAAAATCTGTGAAACTTGAGACTTGCTTTTAATAAAGTAAACCCATGTCATTCTTGTCAAGTCATCAATAAAAAGAATGAAATATTTATTCTGCCCAACTGACAGATTTTTCATAGGACCACAAATATCTGTGTGAACAAGTTCAAGTTTCTCCTTTGCTCTCCATTCAGCTTCATTTGGAAATGATTCCCTATGTTGTTTTCCAAATTGACAAACCTTGCATACTGAGTTTAACTCACTAACAGCTGGTAAATCTCTAGTTAAATACTCTGAATGCATGAGTTTCAATGATCCTAAATTAACATGCCCAAACCTATTGTGCCAAAGTTGTGTCTCATCTACTTTAGCAAAATTGGCTTGGTTTAATACAACATTCAGATTTAGAGGAAAGGTTTTTTCTACCATTTTCACCATTGCAATCTCAACTCCTTTTTCATCAAACACTTTACAACATTCATCCTTAAACAGCAAAGAATATCCATGATTCACCATTTGAGTAACACTAAGTAGATTCTGAGCAAGACAGGGAATATATAACACATCATGAATATACCTGACACCTTTTTTTGTTTGTACAGCAACTGATCCTTTCCCTTCAGCTTCAACTATCTCTCCATTACCAAGCTTGATTTTTGTTCTCACTGAGCTGTCCAGCTGATCAAAGAGTTCCAAGTACCTAGCCATGTGATTTGTACAACCACTGTCAATGAACCAAGTGTGCATGTTTGATTCATGAGAGGACTGACTAGCCATGAAGATAACATCCTTTGGAGGTTCTTGATCATCAACAAAATTTGCTTGGTGAGCTGGTTGTTGTTGTTTGGGTTGTTGTGCTTGCTTGGCCCTACAATACTTCTCAATATGCCCAAGCTTTTGACAAAATCTGCACTGTATAGGTGGCTTTCCCTTAAAGAAACAATCCTTTTCTTCATGGTTAGTTCTTTGACAAACTCCACATGGAGGAAATTTTCCTCTTGCATTTGAATTCTGCCCTTGACGATTTTTCTTGTTTTTCCAGCACTTTTCACCACTTCCTCTCTTAAAATCTCTGACTGGTTGCTTCCCCTTTTCTTTAGCTTGAAATGCACCTTCTATGGCTTCCTCCTCCTTTCTCATATTGCTTCTCTGCTCATGAGCTTGTAGTTTGCTGATGAGTTCAGAGATTGACAGCCTTTTCAAGTCACAAGACTCTTCTATAGCTGAAACCTTAGCTTCAAATCTTGCAGGAAGACTTATGAGTATCTTGTCCACCACTTTGTCATCTTCAAATGTTTCTCCTGTAAGCCTTATCTTGTTGACAGCTTCTATCAACTTGCCTGCATAGTCTTTTACAGTTTCTGACTCCTTCATCTTGAGCATTTCAAACTCTCTTTTGAGAGTGAGCAGCTTGACTGCCTTAACTCTGTCACTTCCTTCAAACTCTTCCTTCAATTTATCCCATGCCTCCTTAGGTGAACTACAAGTCATAATCCTGCTGAAAATGCTGTCTGAAACTGCAGCATAAATACATGATAAAGCCTTTGGCTTTTTAGCTTTCTCCTCCTCAAATATTTTAATTTGAGCCATAGTAGGATTAGCTCTTAATGGCTCTAGTTCTCTCTCTGTTGCAACAACCTCCCATAAATTTTGAGCTTCCAAATATGCTTTCATCTTAATAGCCCAAAACTGGTAGTTTTCTCCATTAAATGTTGGTGGTCCCTGAGTATAGCTTCCTGTAGCCATCTGCTGTTAACTCCTTCCTTTGTAAACCAAACCAGCTTAGCTCCTTCCCCTTTTGTAAGCTTGGTTGATCCTCACAGGTCCTTTAAGAAAACAGCTCTGATACCATGTTAGTTTTCATACATAGAAGGTTTTGAGAGAAGAAGAAGAGCTGAAGTAAAATGCTTAGTTAGATTTTCATTCACATTTTCACATCATATAACAAATGCTTTACAAAAGTAGACCACAAGGTAAGGTCTACCATACCTTAACTCCTCAAAATAAGCATAAACATAGAAATTCACCTAACCTCACCAACCACAGTTGATGTTATCAAAATAAACAAAATACTAGGCTATTAGAGTATCTAGAAAAATCTTGCTTCAACACTTCTTCTCCTGCCAGTTTCTCCTTTCCTGTCTATTTAAATAAAGCGTGTACCTACTTATGACATCTTCACCATCACGAACAGCGTTCCCCATTTCCCTTTCTATCTCCTTTGCTACGTTATTCTTCTCAAGCTTCGACTGATAATCCTTGATCAAGCCACGAATCATTGCGAGTTTAGCACCCAGTGATTCCATGATTTCGTGTACAGGCCGAAGTTTATTTGCTTCCTCTCTTTCCTTGATCTCCTTCACCGCCTGGAGGATGTCATTAAGTGTAGTTGCACCTAAAGCTACAGATGTACCGATAGCACTGATAGTTGCAGGATCGACCCTTTTGGGAAATGGTGGAATGGCAAATCACAGAAAACTTGGGTGATTACATTATGTGGTTGGAAACTGGCACACATAAGTTTATCATGCTTTAAGAGGAAAAAAACAAAAAAGTTTATGATGCTTTTTCACAGGGGTAGAACAAAAAAAAATCTGAGGTGGCAAAATACCAATGACATAAATACTAGAACCAAACTCAAACCTAGTTCTGCACTTTTAGATGTTGAATCAGTTCACGCGAAGCCAATTGCATGTTCTCTATAGGGATGTAGAGTCCACCTACATCGCTATACAAGGGAAACTTCTCTATAGACTTGACTTAATTAGTCTGCACATGATATTGGTCCTATTGTATAGGGATGTAGAGTCCACCTACATCGCTATACAAGGGAAACTTCTGTATAGACTTGACTTAATTAGTTTGCAGATGATATTAGTCCAATTGTATAAAAGTATAAGTAGCATGAATTACATGCAAAGTTTCTAATCAAATTGACTTAATTAGCCCACACACTTGGTGGACTAGACAAATTAAGCATGTGATTAATTGGCTTAATACGTACATTAAATCCACCTTTGAAATTTTCCTTCTTATGGTGGGTGCAGTGACCTTGATTCGTGTTTACCATGTCTCACCAATCTAGGGCCAAGGAAACAAAAGAAAAATCTGCTAACAAAACCAGTTCAACATTATCTGGAGAGCTAAAAGGGTAACACCAGAAACAACTCATGATTTCCTTCCCATAAGTTCCAATGCCTGGCAATGAGCTTGCGAATGTCCTCTATCATAGCACCGTGGGGATGAAATTTAGAGCTGCCAATTAATGTAAGGATGTCTTTGCAATCAATCTCTGCTTCCAAGTACCTGATTCCATTATCGCATGCCAAAGCTCAACAAATGTGTAAATGCATAATAGTGTGGATATAATTAATGTGTCAATAAAATTATTTTGACAGTGATAAACATTTGTACATGAGCCTCAATATGTTACTTTATTTATTTTTTTTTTCTAGAGATAGACTGTTTATATTATAGTATATATTTACATATCTTTTTTTTTTTTTTATCTGCTATTTACATATCTTTTTTAAAAAACTCTTATATTAAAAAAAGCTGATATTTAAGTTATCAAATAACACTACAACTAATAAGAATAGGCACACTAAAATTTAATTCCAATGCTAAAAGCTTCAATACATAATCAGTTGAAGTATGAGGGGTTGAACTCAATATGTGGTCATGACAAGGAGAAAGTGTAACATAACCCACCAAAGAAAAAGAAACTGAGGACCAAGTCTATGTGGCTCCGAAGCATCATGACTAATGATTAGATGACCCATTTATTGTCAAACCAAAGAAAATAGAAAGATTAGGACAAAGTTTATGAAGCCCAGACTCCTGAATTACGTTATTAGGTGTATATATGGTCCATTTAATGTCAAACAAAATAATAGTCTCTGCACACATTTCTACTCTTTAATGAAATTTAAATAAAAATAATTAATGAAATTTCAACAAAAATACCAAAGACATAAGTTTAGCATGCTTTAAGAAGGAAAAAAAGAAAAAAAAAATTAATGATGCTTTTTCATCGGGCAGAANAAAAAAAAAAAAAAAAAAAACATGTGAGGTGGCAAAATACCAATGACATAAATACTACAACAAAAATAGTTTATATAAAAAAGAGTTGATATTTAGATTATCAACTAACACCACAACCAATAAAAATAGATACACTGAATTTGATCCCAATATTGAAAAATTTTCAAATCTTAAAGACTACAGGTGATGGGACTTTTTCCGGCAAGTATACTGGGTCACACAAGTAATATAATAGTGAGTAGAGTATCGTTCCCAGGAGGATTAAGGCTAGCAACTACCAATTTCACCAATAAAGATTCTACTTGGAAAGATAAATGGTTTGGATTGAAGGCAGCCCAAGGATGAGCAGCTGCAATTAACTAAGTAACAAGCTAAATAACAAAACTCGAACAATATCATAACAATCTTTAAGAAACAATCTAAATGTGAAATTGATAATAAGAATGAGAAAGGTTAGGGGTTGATTTCATTCACTTGCAAATTCGATTACCTCATAGACAAGGTAATCTCAGAAACAATACTGAACTACTTATTTCAGTTACAATTTCTTTGTTGTTGGTTTATTTCCTTAATGTGATTGAACCCAATTCCTTGGGCAAACAATCCTCCCTATACCAATTACTTGTCCAATTCCTTGACACAACTAATTAATCTAGGTGATTTGGTTCTAGGAAATTAATCTAATACCACCTAAACGAAGTTATCTATTCCTAGATTAACTCAATTTAGGATAGAATTTACAGAGCACATTCAGATCTTACTATTCCTAGTATTGAAACGAATCTTTTAACCATTCAAATGGTAGCTAAGCATTTAAAGGCATTAATAACAGTAAATTCCATTCAACAAAAGGAGTTGTACTAAAACAAGTTTATTCAATCTTGAAACCTCATTACAATTGAATTACATCAAACCCCTAACACTAAGAATTTAGCTACTCATACTTGAATTCAATAAAAGCAAATAGGTAAAGTTCAACATGAGATGAAAAGAAGAAGAAGAAGAAGAAACTCTATGACGATTTAGTCGCAATTGCTCCCCTTCCTCCTCTAGTTCTTCTGCTCCTTTTTTTTTTCAAGTACGGCCTCCTCTGACACATGCATCAGATTTTCTTTTATACTTGTGCAGAATTAGGTCATTTATTCAGAAATAGCTCGAACACGGCTCTGACACGGCCGTGTTCCTTTTCTGGACATGGGCGTGTCACTTATGTTGCATTTCTGGTCATTGAACACGGGCTTATACACGGCCGTGTTCTTCTCTGATCCTGGCCGTGTCACTTAGACATGGCCTGTGCTCTTCTCTGCTCTGGGCGTGTCCTTTCTTTGTAGCCTCTGCCTGTTCAACACGGCCTATCACACGGCCGTGTTCTTCTCTTGCCTTGACCGTGTTTGCCCTTAGACTTAGTCTTTGTTCTCTTGGACATTCTGCTTGATCAACACGGCCTTGAACACGGCCGTGTCTATTCTTGTCTGAGGCCGTGTTTGTCCATAAGCTTGAGCAGCAACCTCTGGTTGTTAGACATGGGGTACACACGACCGTGTTCCTGCCCGTGTCTACCTACAAACTTGGTGTAAGGCTGCTTTCCTTGCCATTTTCTCCATGGATTGCTTCCAGATTCTTCTTATTTCCTGATTACCCATCTTTGTACCTGTCAAAGCCAATTTATGGATTAAACACCATGTTTAGAGAGGATTTACTCACAATGCAGGTAAAAATTCAGTATTAAAGCATGAATTTTATAGTCCTAAAAGACAATTATCAACAGGTCAAGTCAATATGTTGTCATGTTAAGGACAAAGTGTTATGTAACCCACCAAAAAAAAAAAAGGCAATGAGGACCAAGTTACGTGGCCTCGGAGCAACTTTATGGCATGCCTAATAAGTAGATGGCCAGATTAGTCGGACGAAGTTTTGACACTGATGAATAACTGAAAAAAAAAATAAGTAGATGGCTCATTAATTGTCAAACGAAAAAGTGGTCTTTATGTGTATTTATCATCCAGTATATGGGCCACGTCCATTTATCATGTAATGAATCAAGAAAAAATGGTTAAGAAAGTCTATGTGACTCAAACAGTGCAACTTGAATGTAGGACAATACAGTGCATCCTGAATTCAATGTTATTGTGTATATATGGTCCATTTAATATCAAACAAAATAATAGTCTCTGTAGATATTTCAAAATAATAGCAATTTTTTTTAATAGAGATTTGTGATACTTTTTTAACATAATAATATAATAATTATTTATATAAAAATATTTAATTTTAACTATTTATTTTTAATAATTAAGATTAATTACTTTTTATGTCAACAATTATCATATTAACATGTCAATGAAATATCACATCAACAATTACTTAACTAATATAGTAAAATTTCTTTGATAATATTCTTGTTTTCTCCTAAAAAAAACACAAAATAATAGTCTCCATGTATACGTCTATGCGTCCTTGTTGTTGTTGTTTTTTTTTTTTTTGTCTCTGGATGACAGATGAAGTTTATCCATGGGGAGGCCTTCATGGGCTTTAGAACACCTCCTTTACTCAAATCAAATTTGAAACACTCAAAGAAAGAAATCTAAGACTGCCATTCCCAGGCCCAATACGTCAGCAATTTTCAGAAAAAATATAAATGACCATACAGGAAACCAAAAAAAAAAATGAAAATATTATAAATACCATTTCACAAAAAAGAAAAGAAAATCTATACAAAAAAACTAAATGCAATATACTAATATACAATTATATATTGGAAATTATTATGCTACCACTTATTTAAAGTGAAAGGCAGTGTTATCACTCTCCTCAAAACTTTTTATTTAGACATAAGTAACTCTCGTTTTATGGGTCATTACAAAGTTCTTACAAAATCAAAGTGATTTCATATGAGTCTAAATAAGTAAGAAATAGCTAAAGTACATGGATTGGACCATAAAAAAGAAAGTTATATTATGCATAAACTTTATCTCATAACTTCTAATTTATGCCATTTTTGCTAGCATTTAACTATTTTTTACTAACTATATTGTTCTTATTGATAAGAGCTTCAAAATAAGTTCAAAAATTAGGACTAATTCGCTCCAAAATAAAAATTTTGAGAAGAGTGATTGCGTTACCTCTCATTTTTGCTCCAAGTTTTATAAGTTTAGCTCTATCCAAAAGTTGAGATTAAACCATGATTCTAAGGTTAAAAAAAAAAAGAAAAAAGAATGATAATATAACTATTCTCTTACATATTTATTTGTTTGCACCTTTTTTTTTTGGTTGTTCCTAAATCTAGGTGTTAATCTTGTGTCCACACAATAATTCCTTTCTAAAATGTATCACATCTCAGTCTCACTATGTTTTCAAGCTTAGGTGTAGGAAAAGTGCAAAACTCTTTAAGTACCCTTCATCTAGTTTTGGCAAAAATAAAAAAAAATAAAAACTCTTCATCTAGTTCATCTGCATGACTTGCTTGTGCGAGTAAACAATATTACAACATAACTAAGCAACCAATGTTGAATTTTAGTCAAGTTAAAGAATCCAACAGAGTGTCATTTGCTAGGTTCTTGGTGGCTGCAACCCTAGGAATTTTGACCTTAATGTCGTGCAGTTGGCTGAAATCTAGATCTCAAACAAAGTTAGTAATAAGTGGGTTCAAGATCGCCTATCAAGGTACTTTAACAAGCCATCATAAATTGAACTAACTTTATTGAATTGAGCAAGAGAAATTTAACGAACAATCTTAAATTGAATAAACGGAGAACAAAGAACAAGAAACAAGCTGGAATTTCAAATGAAAGCAAGGAAACTGCAATAGAAACAAGTAAAAATGGTGGTAAATGAGGATGACTTTTTCTTTTCTTGCATACTTGAAACTGGTAACTTGACTACTGTGCTGCTAAAGCCATGTACTGTTAACTCTGACGTTATGCTCAACTTCCCCAGTAATTTTAATTTTAGAAAGCTCACAAAGTAACAATCTACTTGGTTATGACTTCTTGACTTGTTATTATCGGTAAGCATCCTTCTATATATGTTGGATTTGCAGGTTAGCTTCAAAACCACTGTCACTAAACTCTTATCCCAACTAGTTGTCTTTTTCTGTTGAGTCCATTTTGCTGGTTGTAGCCCAATGCCTCTCATTCAAAGAAGCACTGAACCAAAAAACCCAACCTACCCTTCCAATCTCAAATTTTATACAACACCCCGTTGCTATTAAGAAGAAGAATAATCATCATTTTGCTAAAATATATCAAATTATTAGATAGTTCTAGTGTATGCACATCACAAGACAAAAAAATGTGAACTGTAGGTGTAATTTCTATGCGGGATTTATTTTTTGAAGTGCCTAAAAATGAACATAACACCAATGTATGGAATAATTATTCCATTGACAAGAGGAAGTGCCTCTCTCTGGCTTCTCTGCTGATGCCTCCACCAGTTTAGATTTCAATTTAGTTTAACTTAATGAACTATTTCGGCTTTCTAACTTTAAAAAGATGGAGAACCAGTGACCTCATAAAAAAAAATATTAAATTTTTATTTTTTTAGTTTAAGTCCATTTCTTCCTTTGACTTTCATACAAAATGAAATAATTTTTTTACAGAGTATAGTGCTCCCTATGTGTAGGGATGGCAATGGGGCGGGGATGGGGCGGGCCAGGGACTCCCCATTCCCGAAAGACATCCCCATGCCCCATCCCCGGACCCATCCCTAGCGGAGATTTTTTAACATCCCCATCACCACCCTATTGAATTCTCATATGCTTCATGTCCCGTCTCATTTACCCATACAACCATACTTTTTTAAATATACATAATTTACAAATTCAATTCATCGATTTCTAATTGAAATTCAAGTTTAATCAAATAAGACAATATGAATAATTCTCAAATAACATCATCAAGAATTTACATAGTTTGAAGCTTAGGAAAAAGGGTAATTTGAACTTGAAAAGTGAAATGAATCATTAATAAATATACTAAAAATTTGAAGATTACTCAAATGGATGTATTGCTAGCAGTGCAACAATTTACATAGTTTTTACCGAGATGGGAAACAAATGCTTATAGTCACTTAAGCATAATCATGCAATGAAAATTTATATCTACAAAATATGAATCATTGACAAGAGTAATTCAAGATTCAAAAATGTTAACACAGATTCTTAGGTAGCACAATATGCCACATCAGGTACATATTAATTGCACACACATATTAATTGAAAAAGTTTGTTTTAGATGCCTAATTGAAATTCAAGCTTGTTTACTCAGGTTATCTTAGAAAACAATTGAAATGATAACACTTCCACATATGTATCTATTCACTTATATTAATACGATTAAAGTTGATATTAGTCATGCAACATTTTCTATGATGAAAATATGTACATATTTGCTTTGCAAAGTATTTAGAAGACATCTATTGCTGACATTCAAACCACATCTTTAATCGTCTGAAGGAAAATTGATGACATTCAAAAAGATTCAATTTTCCAAAAGCACTTTTTTTTGAAACAACATTCACATATTCACATAGTCCCTTCACAATTACCATAAAATATTAAAGAAGGCAAAATAATATAATTATGAGTAACTACTTCATGTAATGAAACACGGAAAATGATTTACTTGATATAAACAAACTTAGAAAACATGAGCAAAGATATATGTTTGTCAGATGTATTTTATATATATATATATATATATATACTGGATGCATGATTATCGTTTCCTAATTTATAAGAACAAGGATGGATATATCTATATATCAAGCAAAAACATACTATGCCAGATGCCAAAGTCAAAGTTTAGATACAAATTCCTAATAAAGAATATAATTGTTTTATGCACCGGATGTGATTTAAGTAAACAAATTGTCTTAGAAAAATATATGAAGATCATAAAAACAAGTTTTTTTTTTAATATGAAAAAAAAAATGTTCAAAATGTTTCATTCTCATGTATTTAAATGGTTAAAAATATTTTAGAACGTATCAATGTATTTCTTTGAGTATCTTCGACAACCTTATGTGATTCATTATCCCACAAATACAAGTCAACTATAGGTTTATGTACAAACTATTTCGAAAAATATGTCATTTTCATACACCAAATCTCATTTAAATAAATAAATTGTCTTAAAAAAATTCACTATGATTTTAAGTTTAGATAACAAATTTTTTATTAGCAGCAAAGAAAAAAGTCTTAAACAATCATTTCTTATACACACCAAATTTTGAGGATACAACTTGCATTGGCACCAAAAGCAGAAAAAATGGGTAATTTGACCAAAATAATGCATTTGGACAAACTATTTATATGAATGGAGCACATTTGAAATTATTTACGTAAAAATGACACTTAATTTTTTTTATTAATATCTGAATCAGACTATAAAACACGTTTCGCTGGGCTGAAGCGTGTATTAAGAGATCATGCTTTAGGGCAATTTCGATCAAAGGCGTGATCACTGTTCACAAAATTGTAAGATGAAGTTAAATACGCTTTTTCCAAAGCAATCACGCTTTCCCAAAATGAATCACGGTTTATAGGAAATGCCAATCGCGGTTTACACCTAAAGGGAGTCACAATTTAGACAAAAAGAGGGTCACAATTTTGCCTAAAGCGTGATACCCATAAAGCCAAAACCGTAACTCTCTTTTTGTTTAAACCGTGACTCCCGTGACTTGTATTATTTAATTATATGTTTTTCTTGGTCTTGTATTATTTATTTATGGTTGAAGGAGGAAAAGGAGAGATTATTCTTTTGGGCTTGGTTTTGCTGTTAAAGTCCCCTACTATGATAGCCAGGACTTGAGATCTGTTAGTAACAAATCAAAGGAATCAATAGACATAAAGTTTAAAGGTAATAGAAGCACGAAGACCTGTGAATTTGAGTGTCCAAATGCATTATTTTGGTCAAATTGCCCTATTTACTCTAGTTACTTTACTTTTATATATCATTTTATACATATGAATTTGAGTGTAACCAAATAGTGTAGGATTTATCTTTCTTTGGCATTCTAAATGTTTGCACAAACAATATCTGAATATTGCACAAACATTTTTCGTACATTATACAAACAATGGACAACATAATTTATAAGTTTATTTATTTTAATTTTTAGAATGGTACTTCTTGAACTTTTTGTATTTAATCAGATTTACTTATTTTTTGGATAGATTTTCAAATGAATGAATATACTTGACAGAAAATAAAAAGGAATATATCCATTTTCTGGTCTAGGTCAAATTTAGCATACTCCAAATATAGGAATATATCCAATCTTCGTGCTTCTATTACCTTTAAACTTTATGTCTACTGATTCCTTCGATTTGTTACTAACATATCTCAAGTCTAGGCTATCATAGTAGGTAGGGGTGTAAGGCAAAACCGGAAAACCGGCCAAACCGACCGAACCGAACCGGACCGAGAGCAAACCGACTCAAACTGAGAGAATTGGTCCGGTTTTCGGTTTGATTTTTTAAAAAACCGAGAGGGCCGGTTCGGTTTTCGGTTTCAGTAAAAAAAAACCGAACTTAAACCGAACCGAACCGAAATATATATATATTTTAATTTTTATTTATATATTATATTAGTAATCCCTTAAAATTACATCGTTTTGACCTTAGCCCTGAAATCCTCTTCTCCCAAATTTCAATCGATTTCCCTAATTTCAAGCTAGAAACAACAGAAATAGCAAAATGAGGAAGAATAAGCCATGCGGGCTGAGATTGAAATTGAGGTGCACAATAAGCCATGCGGGCTAGTACAGGACAATAAAGCCAGGCTTTAATAAACTATGTTTGATTCAGTGTTCGTATTTGTATTTGAAGCTGTGAATGCTCATGCTGCTGTATTTGAAGGACATAATCGAGTTCTCTTTGATGGCTCTCATTCTCCGATCCGACGACTGCAAGATGTTCATGCCGTTCCCTCTGTGTCCAAGCACTAGAAACTTTGGGATTTTGAATCCGCTACGATCCAAACCCACGCCTAAAATTCCCAGCCAAAATATATATATATATATATATATATATATATATATATATATGTTAAAATTGAGAAAAAATAATATAAAAAAAGAATTCGACTGTGTGAGAGGGAATGGAAATTTTGAATGAAGAACGAAACGAACCATTAAAGAAGCGGGTGGAGTAGAGGGAAAGAGAGGCATTCTCCGAGACGTGATCAAGGGAAGGGACGTCGGAGACATGTACGGCCTTGAGAGCCATTGTCAGAGAACAGACACAAAGGGAAAGTGGGATTTCGAGAGCAAGGAGAAGGGGACACAGCTGGTATTTTAAATATTGTTGCGAGGAAGAGTGTTGAATCTGGTGGGTAGGTCTTGAATTTTGAATTTTCACATTGTTTATGGGGTTTTTGACTTTCTAGTGATTAACCTTATCTTTTCATTAAGTATAATCTGGATCTGTTTCTTACACTGGTTTTCTTGCAGCAATGGCCGGCGATCGTTTGACCCGTGTTCACAGTCTCCGTGAGAGGCTCGATGAGACTCTCACAGCTCACAGAAACGAGATTTTGGCCCTTCTCTCAAGGTGACTGATTTGATCATAGACTCCAGGCACTGTTTTGAGCACATTCTTTCTCTTACAAACACTGAAAATTTTTATTTTTATGGGTTTGAAGGATCGAAGTGGGGTATTTAAGCCTGGAAACCGAGGAAACCGAGAAAACCGACAGAACCGAGTCAGTTCGGTTTGACTCGGTTTTGCTGAAAAAATTTCAAAAAACCGAACCGAACCGAACCGAATTTATTTGACTTGGTTTTAGTCGGTTTGGGGTGTAAACCGGACCGAACCGGACCGATTACACCCCTAATAGTAGGGGACTTTAACAGCAAAACCAAGCCCAATAATCTCTCCTTTTCCTCCTTCAACCATAAATAAATAATACAAGACCAAGAAAAACATATAATTAAATAATACAAGTCAAGGGAGTCACGGTTTAGACAAAAAGAGGGTCACGGTTTTGGTTTTATGGGCATCACGCTTTAGGCAAAACCGTGACCCTCTTTTTGTCTAAACCATGACTCCCTTTAGGTGTAAACCATGATTGGCATTTCCTATAAACCGTGACTCATTTTAGAAAAGCGTGATTACTTTGGAAAAAACGTATTTAACTTCATTTGACAATTCTGTAAACAATGATCACACCTTTGAGCGAAATTGCCCTAAAGCGTGATCTCTTAATACACCTTTCAGTCTAGCAAAAGCATGTTTCAATTTAATTCAGATATTAATAAAAAATCAAAAGTGCCTATTTTAGGTAAATAGTTTCAAATGTGCTCCATTTATATAAATAGTTTGTCCAAATATATTATTTTAGTCAAACTGCCCATTTTTTCTTCTTTTGGTGCCAATGCAAGTTGTATACTCAAAATTTGGATGGTGTGTATGTCAGGGTGAGAGTGAAGAAATAATTGGATATCTGAATTTAATTTATTGCTTTTGTTTCTAACACACTACAAATTCAACACTTTGAAATACATTTTTCTTACCTTTATTTTTTCCGTAATGCTCCCTGTATTTTAAATGCAAATATGATGATATTTTATCTAGCCGCCTAACCTTTTTTATTTTAACAGGATATTTCCCACCATCATAGAACTTTCTAATTATTACAGCATCATATTTTCATCACAAATATTTGATACTTCATCTACTACATTGTAAGTATTTACTTGGACTTTTTAATTTCTAACAAACATTAGCAAAATCCAACGTAAAAACATCATATCAATAGTACATTTGGAAAGGGAATGAAATCTATGGAATTGGAATGAGAATGGAATAGGAATGAAATGAATTAGAATGGAATGGCTATATCCACTTTAAAGTTTGGTAATTTTATAGAATCAATATGAAATGAAATGAAAATAATTCATAAAAAAACATAAATATCCTTTATTAGAAAGGCTAAGTCTACAATATCAATGACATAAAATGGGTACCGGTGCAAAGGCCACTAAATGACCATTCAATCATCCACTTGGCCTAATGAATGACTATGATGGTTTGATGGGCAACTTGGACACCTAGTCTTTCTAATAATAACATAGTACCTTAATATTTTTATTAAATTATAGTTTGACCCCATTTTTTTTGGAGTGGAGTTTCTATGCTGAAAATGGAATCCCTATCCTATGCATAATCAAGTTTATGCCTCCTCAAAATTTATTTATTCATTTAATAATTTTTAAAAAAAATATAAGGATGGGTGGGAAAATCCCCGTCCCTAGTTTGGGATTAACTTTGGTCCCCATACTGCCAAAGGATCTAAAACTACATCATGAACAAAAGGGGCCAACTCTGATGAAAGTGCTGCGTCGCTGAGGCCATTGTTGCATGAGATTCGGGTGTTGAGTTTGTACCTCAAAATGGTCATCGACGAGTTTGAGAGCTGAGGAGAAAATTTTGAGAAAAGAGGCTGAATCGTTAGAGCCATTTCTTGATTGAGATCTTTGGAGAGATCAAGGCCTTGAGCTCCTATGAGTGAAGCAGAGGAAGAAGCAAACGTAACTAATCTGTGGGTTTAGAAATGGGTGGTACCCTTTTATAGTTTATTTATCAATTTACGAAAATAGCTTTCTAGTATAATATATTATAAATTTATGAATTACCATATATGTCATAACGCCAAAGTTTTGTTCCCGAGAAAACTAGATTGTATGGTTGGGATATTAGAGGAAATGAGAAATTAAACTTGAGATTTAAATCTTAGGCAAGGTTGTATGGTTGACATTAATTGTGTTACGTGCATATCACTCTATTATATATCCATCAAATGATTATAAATTTATAGCCCAATAATATTAAAGTCATTTTTTTTTAGATTTTACAGTTTTTTATTCGAATTTAAAAAAAAACATAAAATAAAAAAATAAGAGAAATATAATTTTTGTATTATTTCTCTTCTTTTCATCTGAAACCCATCAAACTAAACAAAGGGTAGAGTCAACATACATGCAAGAAAGCAATTTGGCAGCAGACACCATTATCATAGAAGAGAAGATCAGCTATGCTACAGGCTACATCATCCTTTCAGGACACAAATGGTTGGCTGGTAATGACCGGCCAAGTTAATAATCAAACTAGTAGAAAGCATTAACTTTCAATTCAAGAAATCTACAGCTTTATTTACGTATATTTGTGATTCCAAGAATATTTGTACCAGTAATTGCTAATGTTGGAGGATCTTTAAAATATGGGATTTAACTGAACATATTGTTTTCTTAACTTCATAACGACAATGAATTTCGAAATTCAGTAGCTAATTTGCTCACAAAAGAGCATTGGTGGCTCTGATTCCTGTGTGGGGAATTGCCCTTTCCGCCACAAAACTTCTTAAGAGTACTCTAAGTGGGTAATACTTCCATTTGACTACCAAGACATGTATTCGTACAATAAAAGCTACTTTAAACATTACAACAAGCAATTTCGAAGCACCATATATACCAAATATCATTCAAGCATTTCGACAAACACTTAGTAGGCATTCAACACAACACATATTTTCTAAGCTAAATCATGTATATCGTACATTCAAATGGTCAACTTTCAGTCAATAATACTTAAACATTAGATATGGGTGAGAGAATTATCTTGAAAGTGCATGAATTTAAAGACCCATTTCTCAACCAAGTTAACTTGGTGTTCAATGTGATGAAAAATTGTGGAGTGTGCTAGTATAGAGGGGGCAAAATGGGGAGGGCAGATGAAGAAATGGTGAAAGTGAGTGATTAAAGGAGAAAATCTAGATGTGTATGTGTGTATGGGTTGATGTGTGTGTGAAGTGAAGAGAAGAAAATGAAGAAGAAGAAGAAAAAAGGGGCATGGGAATGATGGAGGAGAAGAGAAAAACATGTGTTTTTAGTTAATAAGGAACACAAGTAATACATAAATTTTTCTGGGCCAAAATACAATTAACCATTTATAAGTAATATTCAATCATGATATTTAAACCATACATGTGACTTAATCTCAACTATTTATTAACTTTTGCACTGATGTCCACTTTATATCATTAGTATTGTAAACTTGGCCTATTAGAAATATAATTTTGAGTGTTAGATAAATTACATTTAAAAAGGACTAGTTTAGATCATTATGTAAAATGAAAGAGGATATGTTATGAAAATAATGCATTAATTACATGGAGTGAAGCATAGAATGAGCAATGCTACCTCTCAAGGTGGAAATGCTTATTCTCATTTCTATGGAATTAGGCTTGGAAGGGAATCACCATTTCACATCTGTTGTTGCTACCAAACATAAGAATCCTCATTCCATAGAATACAGTATTATCTTTGTAGTCTTGCAATCCACGTTATAATACTACATAAGGAAATGTCAATTAATTAAGTACAACATGAAGAGATCACCGGTTCCCGAGCAATAACTTAAAGAAAATTACAAACTAAAATGAAGCAAAAGAAATAACAAAATCTGATTAAATGTGTTGACTCCAACAGTCCACAATTCTTGAGTGTAACCGACTGTCCTCTCGCCTTTTCATCTGAAAGAAAAACTTGAAACCTGCCAGATTGAAATGATTTAATTCCAAGAAAATTTAATAAGAGATCCATGTGAACGCATTTGTGTACCTATTCATCCAGAAATTAAGACCAAAAAATGTATTGAGAATAAGAGCTCTGAACTAGATAAGAGAGAATAGAAATTAACCTGAACATCACTAGTCAGTCTTTGCTGCTAGATGCTGATTCCAGCGGAGGATCGACTAGGAGCTTACTTTTATCCTTCACTTGTAGTTCACGCGGTTCTCTGCCAATTTTGTGGAGGCCCTCGACACTTGGATCTGTTGTATGTAAGTCAGGCCCCATAAACGATAAGGGAGCACAGTCAGGTACGTGCAGTCTCTGATGACCAAATTTTGAAGATGAGGCATTGCGCCTTCCCAAAGGTTCCACTCTTCGATATGTAAGCTGGACATTTGAAGGACCTGAAGTTGGGGAAACCCATTGGCATTGCAGTTGAAGGCAAATTTCTTCATGGCGCCTGAATTTTTGCATCCTACTAATTTTAGTATCCGAAGTTCTGGAAGCTCTTCCAATGTATTGAGTGGTCCTGGAAGGCAAGTATTCTATCTCCCCCAAAGTTATCTTGGTAAGGTTCCTTGGAAATGATTGGTAATTCCTTGGTAGATCAGAGGTTCCAAAAATTTTTAAGGTCTGCAAATGATTCAAGTTGCCGAGGCAGGCTAAAACTTCACTTGGATTACACTTGCTATATGGTTTATACCATAACCCTAATTTTCTTAAATTAAGAAACACGCCTTTTTTCAACAATTTCTCAATGTTTTCGTCTAGAGCTATGGTGGAGAGACCTTGTAAGTTCCTTGGATATGAATGGTCCACCGAAAGGTGGAGGTGAGGTAGAATCACAGGACATAGACATGTCTTAGTTCTTTCAGTTTCCATATCTCAACAGGAAAAACATTCAGTGAGGAGAGTCTCGAGTCAAGTGTTTGCAAATAAAGAATGTTACCTATGGACGCTGGAATCACTTTGAGTTCTTCACTTTCTACCTTTAGATACTTCAAAACAACTAGCTTTCCTATTGAATCAGGAATGGCCTTGACCTTCAATCGACCCAAATTTAGGACCCGGATCAACCTGAAACTTTTTTGAAGCCACTTCCATTGCCTTCTTTCAAAGGGATGCATATCAGGGGTGAAGCAAAGCAGAGAACGAATAGACGAAACATGGGGAGGGTTTGCAGAAATGTACAAAGACGGGCTACAATGAAGGTACAGCCTTCATGATTTGGTCATAGGAAAAATATTATCATCTGTGCAGACATGAAGAAACTTGTCATTCTTGCTCTCAAATAGACACAAGAGCCTTAACATATCATGAATGCGACATGTTTTTACACCTCCATCTGTCCTTCTGCTTGACACTAGAATGAGGTTTTCATCAATCAACTCCGCCAAGTAATCCTCACCGTCCTTCTCTGTATATTGAATAAATCCCTCTGCAATCCACAATTGGATCAACTGTCTAACTGGGATCTCAAAGCCTTTCGGGTAAGCAGCCATGTAAAGAAAGCATTGTCTCAATCTCCAAGGTAAATTGTTGTAGCTTAGGGCCAGAACGTCTAACATGTCTGTTTTGTCATGAGTAAGTTGGGAATCCAAGTTGTGCACCAAATTTAACCAGGTTGCAGAGTTCTTCTCTTTGGAAGCTGCAAGGGCCACTACTGTTGCTAAAGAAATTGGTAAACCACAGCAACACTGAACAATTTCTCTACCGGGATCTTCCAGTTCAAGAGGGATTTTGTCTCCTCGGAACACCTTCCTGGTGAAGAGTTCCCAACTCTCTTTCTCATTAAGAGAAGGCATTGAGTATGGAGGAGTACCTAGGCTTGCATATAATGCCAACTTTTCATTGCGGCTAGTGATGAGTATTCTACTTCCATTTGAGTCATTAGGAAGAGCATATCTTATCTCGTCCCATAGTTTAGTGCTACATACATCATCCGTAACTAAGAGAAACCTCTTATTCCTCAGGTGTTTTAAAGTTCGCTCTTTCAATTGATCATCTTCATCCGCACTAGAATCTTCTTCTGATATTGGCTTCAGACAATTCCAAATTTCCCTCACCAAATCCTCAATTTTGCATTCCTTAGATACATATGCCCATGCACAGCAATGGAAGCGCCTCTTGACACGAGAATGGTTATAGATTTTCTTAGCAAGAGTAGTCTTGCCTGCACCACCCATGCCAGTGATGGAAACCACTTGAAGCTCAGCACTCTCTCCCAAAAGCCACTCCACCAGCACCTCTGTCATCGTTGAGGCCCACCACTTCATCTTCCTCAACGTTTCTCCTTGACAAGTTCAGTAGCTCCCGCGCATCTGTTCTTTCCCTACTGCTGCTTTCAGTGCCTAGGCCGTCGTGGATCTGTTTCTTGGCCCTTAGACTGCCTTCCATCTCATGTGTCTTTTTTGGTGATTTACTTTCCGCTCTTTGGCTGCTGACAGTAATTTGTGCCAGAACTTCTAATATGTCTTTTTCACCTTGGTGGCCTTTTAATTTCTCTAGCAATTCTTCCCAGGCTACAAGAGTCTTCCCCTTGCACGCTGCCGCTACTGCTACAATGGCCATTGGTAAACCATGGCAATGCTCAACAATTTCTTTCACAATAGGTTCAAGTTCAGGAGGAATTGTGGATCCCTGGAACACCTTCCTGGTGAGGAGTTGGCATTTGGTATGGAGTAGTACCTAGGTTTGCATATAACGCTAACATTGCGTCGCGGGTAGTGATGAGTATTCTACTTGCATGGGGAAGAGGAAGACCATATCTTATCTTGTTCCATACTTCAGCGCTCCTTACATCATCTATAACTAAGAGGAATCTCTTATTCTCCAAGTATTCAAAAACAAAGTCAATGGAGATGTTGGAATCACCATCCCATTTTGGATCGATAAAAGTCGCAATTGCCTGCAACATCATGTGATGATCAGATCCATCTATCCACGCACGAAACTCAAAGTGATTCTTGACACGATCATCATTATAGATTAGCTTAGCAAGAGTTGTCTTGCCTATGCCCTTCATGCCACAGATGTAAACCGCTTGAAACTCTGCACTCCCTTTCAGAAGCAGCTCCACCAGCACACCTGTGTCATCGTTGAGGCCCACTACAATTTCTTTATCTTCCTTCAGCCGCTCCCGTGCATCTGCTCTTTCGCTGCTGCTTTTAGTTCTTAGGCTATCGTAGGTCTCTTTCTCATTTATCTTTATGATGAAACTGTTGATCTCTCTGACAAACTCCTTGATGACTTGCACCTTTTGCTTTACCTCATGAAGCTCTTTCAAACGGTCAAACATATGCACCAACTTTGTCAGGCAGTTCCTCCTATTTTGTTTCTTGACGCTTATGAGGTAGGTGTCGACAACATCCTCAGCATACTCAATTGCGTCTCTGATCTGTCTCACCGCCTCTTGCACTAATTTCTCTATCTCTTTCTCTTTCTCCAAGTCCCATCTAATATGCTGAATTACCAATGTTTTGTACTCTTGCACAAAGCTTACAAGATTCATTTTCTCAACATCTTTCCCCAGTTTCTGCAACTGCTCCTCAAGTTTTGCATCTAGTACCTGTGAATCCATGATTTCTTCTACTGGAGGTTTATCTGCTATTTCTTTGATCAATACAGGTCTTGGCAGTGGATTTAACAGCAGAAATTAAATCCGAAGCTACAACTTCAAGTATAAGAAACAATGTTTCTGCCATATTCCTTGATCGGCTTAAAAGCTCAGTTTTGGAGTATAATTGATCCAGCAGTCACCTCTCACAGTTTTGATCTGGCAGATCGTTCTGCTAGACTCAGCAGTCACTTCTCGCAGTTTTCAGACCCACGTGGAGTTAACAACTGTTGAGATTTAAAAGCAAAGTACATTGTATAAAATTTTTCAAAATAAAGATAGATCAGAATAGCAGCAGAAGCCAATTGCAACAACAGAAGATTGGCACAAAATCATCCACAAGTGAAGAAACTGAAAGCAGGACAAAAGATGGATACATTTTCAGAATAAACAAAATGGAAAGCATAATGTTAATTGTATTCTGTGTCCTACATCTGATCTAAAAGACCTGTGCAGAATATTAATTGAGCATGACCACTGAGGGCCTTGTGCCACCTGTTTCAACTCTCAGCAACACACCAATTAATCAAAAGCAAGGGTTTTGGGTAACACACAAATATGCACAAAAAGATTCTATTCACAGTACTTTCCTATCAACATCATGGCAAAAAGAATCCCACTTTCTTTTCTCATATAAAGGACAGCAGTTCTCGCAAATGCATTCTTTTAACAATTTAAAAAAAAAAAATACAACCAAAAAGCAAAAAATGAAAAACTGATATTATGAAATAGTAAACCTGCTCATGATAATTCTTCTACAGCTATTAACGCTTTCACAAAGTATTTAGACAAGTCAAACAGATAAATTGTTCGACATAATAGGAAAAGAGTAACACTAAAATAATGTTTATTGTTCAGGAACCACATTGACCTGCTTTTCAAACCATAATTTTGCAGGCAACATGGAACAAAAGAGATCCAGAGCGCAATTAAGATTGTTATCAAGTTTATAGATAATTATCTGGTAATTATGCCTTAACATTTAGTGTTCTACAACTTTTTTTTTTTTTCATTAAGTTATCCACAACTTATAAAACACTTACGAGCAAGATAAGGCAACAAGCAATAATAAGAACAATTGCATACAAGAAACTCTTCTTCATAAATTAAGCACTGGTAATTTTATTAGTAAGGAAACCAGGTGTCTAACAAACCAACCAAGAACTTGAATCTCAAAGCAGAACTACATATTTTTGGGAGACAGCTACACATATGGTTTAATTCCAGAACTAGGAAATATATTCCTTCAAGTTCAACTAGCTCAACTAGCTGTATACGAGCTCCAATATGGCAGAGATAGAGAGAGAGAGAGAACTAGGACTTACCGCAAAGGGAAAAAGATGTGAAGTGATGGCTGGAGCTGAAGAAGGAGAGGCGCTGGTGCTGGAGTTTCACCGGTGCCGGCTGCGTCGAGGAGAGGCGGAGAAGGGGAGAAGGGGAGAACCGGAGTGTGAGTTATGAAATATTTAGGGATTTCAGGGCAATTGAAAGTTGAAGAAAAAAAAGAAAGCAAATCTGGCCGGGTAAACGGGCCTATGATTTTGAAAAACAACTTATTATTTTATCGGGTCTTACCGGGCTGGCCTATCGAGCGCTCAGCCCATTTTATCAGCTCTACCGGCCACTCCCCCCCTGTCACTTTCTAATTTCTATCTCTCTGCCACCCTTCTCCCTCGTCTTTTTCCCCAACTCATTACAAGAGCTATTGCAAAAAGGATACAATCGAAGTGAGGATTGGGTATGAATGAAGGATGTGGGAACTGAACGCGTCTTTGTTTGACTCATGTGGCTGTTAGTGTCGTTTTTTGTCTAATTTCTAGTCAAGACCCGCGTCCAATACTGCTGAAGGGGGAAGCAAGTCCAAACTAGGGATGACAATTTGTCCCAAACCCGATGGACCCCAGTATTTTTACCCGCTTAGGTATGGGTATAAGGCAGAAAGATGAGGATGAAGAATTTTATGGATAATTGTATAGGGGTGGGTCCGGGGATGGGCAAGTTTTGGCCCACCCCATCCCGCCCCGTACTATACACATATTATACATATAATACATTTTATATATTTTTTTAAAATTTTTATTGATAAAACAACATTATTTTTGGTTAAGACTTTCTCACTTGTACATTAACCCTCACTCACTCCCTTGAGCTTCCATTCTTTTTCCCCTAAACTTGAACTGAAATCCCTCAGCTCTCATTTAATTAGAAATCGTGATCGATTGATTAAATATGTAAATTGTGTATATTTAGAAAAACATAATTGTATGGGTAAATAGGACGGGACATGGGACATGGGACATATGAGGATTCAATGGGGCGGGGATAGGGATGCTGAAAAATCTCCGTTGGGAATGGGTCTGAGGATGAGGCATGGGGATGTCTTTCAGGGATGGAGAGTCCCTGTCTCGCCCCATTGTCATCCCTAGTCCAAACACATCATTTTCTATTCATTGTGTTCGCTACAGGGTAGACTAGCACTAGTATAAAGTCTTCCACTCTCCCTCCTCCTTCTAATAAGTTAACAATTTTATGATTAGAAAAAATATTATGATTAGTTAAAATTTAAAAAAAAAAATTTAAATAAAAATAATTTAATCTATATTATATTTAAAAATTAAAAATAGTGTAATATTAATAAACTACGATGTAAAAATAATAGCTCTCTTTAAAAATAATAATTTTTTCACATAAAATGATAATGTTTTAGAAGTTATCATTTATCAACATATATTTTTTGTACAGTATTATCATGCCTCATTATCGTTCCCTAATTTATAAGAATAAGGATGGATACATCTATCAAAACAAAAACATATTATGTCAGATGCCAAAATCAAAGGTTTAGATACAAACTCCTAATAAAGAACGTTGTTGTTTTATGCACTGCATGTCATTTAAGTAAACAACTTGTCTTAGAAAAGTATATGAAGGTTATAAAAGCAACTCTTAAACAATCAATATCTATCATATTCAAAATGTTTTAGTTTCCCGTATTTAAATGGTTAAAAATATTTTAGAACCTATCAACATATTTCTCTCGGCCACCCTTCTCCCTTGTCTTTAATTTCCAGACCCACTCTTCCCCTGTCACTTTCTCTCTCTTGGCCACCCTTCTCCCTCGTCTTTGTCCCCAACTCAGTACAAGAGCTACTGCAAAACGGATACAATCGAAGTGGCCTTAAATGGTGAAATACTACAGATACCCATAGTCGCAGCGGGTGAAAGAAATATTGTTAAAGTGTGTTTGGATTAGGTATTTATAGAGTGTAATGTATTTGTAAAGTGTATTTGAAACCAATTTTCAATTATTCTGTTTGTATAATTTTTTAGAATATTTTTAAAATTTTAATATATTTTTAGAATGACTTTCAAAATGTATTTCAAATTCAGTTAAAATAGTGTGTATTTGAAATTTTATTTTATTTTTTTTCATTGAGCCCCAATGTCCCTCCCCTCCCCCTCCCCTCCGAAATTCCTTGCTCTCAGCCCCGTGTAAATGGAGTATGGTAAATGGAGGGTTGCGAAAGATCGGGAATTGTAACCAGGACGAGTTTCCCACCACGAGATTTGGTCTCTGTAGCATAAATGGCGAGAAGTACAGCCTCGAAGCCTGCAAGGGAAGGTGCAGAAGAGGAAGTGTGGATTTGAGTGAGGTAGAGTCGTAGAGACTAGAGAGGAGAAGGAGGTATGAGAGAATGACAAGGCGAAGATGAGGGTCAGAGGAAAGGAAGGTATCGTAGAGCCATTGGCAAAGGGGATTGGAGCCAGACCAAGAATCAGGGGAAAAGAGAGAAGCAAAGATGGAAGAGTAGACGATGGGGGAGGAGAGGAGATAGAGGGCAGGACGATCAGAATCGGCAAGGGTCGTGAGGGCATAAGAAGAAGAAGATGGGAGAATGTTACCGAGAGCGTGGATGCGAGAACGAGCTTTGGAGATGGACTCCCACCACGAGTGCTTTGGAGATGGACATAAGCAATTCTATTCTAGTCCTTTTGTACTCAATATCAGCATCACTCTTGTCATAACTTATAGTCATTCACTTTTGTTTTCCCCTTAATTCCTTTAGAACAGCACATGATTATTGATCTTGCCAGTTAAGACTGATCATTTTACTATTGCAGGCTCAAGAAAAGTGATCTAGTTCACATTTGAATCTGTCTTAAGCATTGTGTTTATTTTCTTTTCGTTTCTTGCTTTGATTGATAGCTGGCTTTCTAAAGTTCATGTAATTTGTGCAAGTTTAGAAGCATCTGCTACCAAGGAGCATTGAAAACTTTTTTTAATAGAATTGCACTTTGTTGGAAACTAAAATGTTGATCCATCTCTTTTTATTTTGTTGATGTAGGCGCGGACAATGCTGCTAGTGTTTAAATATGCCTCTGCTAAAGCTTGGAGAAGAGGAAATTTATGGGATTGTACAGAATTATGGGACTGGAGGTGATCCTAACAGGATGTGAAGAGGATTTGGGATAGCTGTGATGCTGTATAGAATTACCAGATTTTGGGGATGATCGAGAAAGGATGTGGAGAGCTGAAAAAAGTTAGCATGCCCAACTCTAATTTGGTTGAACTTGAAATACAAGACCTGATTGGATTTATCAGTTCATAGTATCATTTGTTGCTCGATGGATGTTCCATTGAGCAAATAAAAGGGACTTGGCCAAGAGTATTTGTCAATACTATCCGTCTATAGAACTTGCAGATTGTTCCTCTCCGTGTGTTGGAGAGTTGAAAGTGTTCTCCTGGTGGCAAATTCAATTTGCCTTGATAATATAACATCTGTGGCCTGCTAGTTTTTTTATACACTAGGCGGATGTTGATTCGTTTGTAATCTATTATTTGTGATTCTGAAGGTTTGTAGTTAAATCCACATAATTTTCCAACTTACAACTTCCTTATGATTAAAATGCTGATTTGAAAAACTTTTTTTTTTTTATAATAAAGTATATCCAAACAAAGTATTTTATAAATATATGTATTTAAAATGCTGCATTTCAATTACATGTATTTAAAATACACAATAATTTGTCAAATACCCCATCCAAACACAACCTAAGTAATATGTCACATCCAGATGGTAACTTGTGCTAATAAGAATTTTGCCACTTGAAAGAGAAATCAGCCTCTTTCATCTTAATATTTTAAGAACAGATAGCAACGGGGCAAGATTGTTATCATTTGTTAGGTTTGAAAGACAAATTGAGGACATATTGAAGATGTTGGTAATTTAAAGACAAAAGGACTTAATTCCATCATTAAACTTTAATGTAAGCTGGGGGAATGGATAATAATATTTGACATTTTCACTCTCCGGACTACAATGAGAAGATGACTGTCATTTGTGATTCTATCACTCTATGTAGCTGGCATTAGAGAGCAAGAAGGTGGACCGTATTTGGTGCCACATATAGTGCTATATGTTAGTTGTTCAAACTGTTGATTCCATTAGTAAGCATTTAGAGATATATCTGACATAAATTAATTCTCCACCAATAATGCAGAAATTGTAGATCAGCCATGTTTGGAGTTTACTTGGTGGCAAGTTGGTGATCCCCTTTGATATGAAGAAATCGTGTCTCTATCTTTCATATTGAGAGCCCATGCTGACTTCATACTGAGAGCAACCTCTTGACTATGTGAGCGAAGAGAGAATGCTCTTCATGCTCTTCAACTGCAACCTATGACTCTATCTTTCACTCCTGCTTATGATTGATCAAAGCTCAGTTATTTAGAAAGAATGGAAATGCCTCACTCCTTCTTACATGCTTCCGTAGTCGTCAAGCAATATTAAAATAGGAATTCTTGGTAAATAATTCAATCTTCCCACATTTAATTAATAGGATTGGCTTACCCCTCTGTCACCACGCAATTCAGCCTACATTCACATTTACCATGATAGTCATATTGAAAGAAGATTTCAGGTTTAAGTTGTGGTCACCAATTTTCAAGCTTATAAAATTATTCACTAGTAATAATTCTTGGTAAATATTCAATCTTCCCACAATTAATTAATAGGATTGGCTTACCCCTCTGTCACCACGCAATTCAGCCCACATTCACATTTATCATCATAGTCATATTGAAAGAAGATTTTCAGGTTTAAGTTGGGGTCACTAATTTTCAAGCTTATAAGATTATTCACAACTAATAATGTAGAAAGGCTTCTTTTAACTTTACTTCCCTTTGATTTAAAAGAAACGTGTTTAATAAGAAGCCTTTCATGCGAGCACAGGAGCTAAAGGGATCAAAGAGACGAGTCAACCTTTCTTACTATATCTAACCCACACTGAATTATTGCCCACAGAGATTGCTCTTCTTGCTCTTCCTCTGCAATCTATATATAAACTCTATCTTTCTCTCCTTCTGCTCTGTGTAAGCTTAAAGAAAAGCTATGGCAGGTGGGTTTGCTATAACAAGCCAAAACGAACATTACAATGGGAAGATAACACTATTTGTTATCCTATCTTGTATGATGGCTGCCATGGGAGGTGCCATCTTTGGCTATGACATTGGTATATCAGGTGAGTGATGAGTCTCATAGTACTAGTTAGTAATTCAATTGCAGATAATAATAATAATATTCTGGCTTTTGTTAACTTGGTTGAGCGACTTTGAAGGTGGGGTGACCTCAATGGAGCCATTTCTAAAGAAGTTCTTCCCAAATGTATTCCATAAGATGAAAGAGGATACCAATATTAGCAATTACTGCCTTTTTGACAGCCAACTATTGACCTCCTTCACATCCTCTCTTTATGTTTCTGGACTTATTGCTTCCTTTTTCGCGTCTTATATCACCGGAGCCTATGGACGGAAGCCATCCATTATTGCCGGAGGTGCTGCTTTCCTTTTGGGTAGTGTCGTTGCTGGTGCAGCTGTAAATGTTTACATGCTCATAATTGGTCGCCTTTTGCTTGGAGTTGGGGTTGGTTTTGCTAACCAGGTAGGGTGTTTTGCGGGTTCAACTATTCCTCTTCATTGTAGGGTAGTATTCAACAAGAAGATGGTTTGATTTTATTGTTGACAATTTCATGTCTCAAGGGTTTAGTTTTAGTGATAGACAAAGATTATTTCAGGAAATGTGAACAATGTTTTGTGCGCAGTAGCACTTGCAAATTATTGCACACATGCATAGGTGTAAAATCAAAGTTCAACTTAAAAATAATCAAGTGGGCCAAATAAAAAACATGGTTGGGCACGGGCAAGTGTCCAACTACTTCCATCCAGAAGATAATTACTGCATAGGTGTACAACCCAAGAGTCCAACTTGTAGCTGTGTTTTCCATCCACCTTATGAAGCATATTGGTACGAAAGGCAGCCATAGAAGGGACGTCGGAGCTGCAGCCACGGCCACCGGCCACCATCGCTGACCAAAGGGTCCGAGCAGTGAAGCCCTTATTAGATCAGAACAGATCCCCCGAATCACACCACCAAACGAGTCATGCTTCGTGGTGGTGCTATAAATCCGGTGCCGGTGGTTGTTATTGGTGTCCTTCTTACGGGATTCCCATCTTCTCTCCCTCTTTTTTCTTTTTGTGTTTCAGCATAGTGCATAAAGAGGAGGGCAACGGAAGAAGAAGAAGACGGAGGAAGGAACAGGAACGGATGGAAAGAGAAGACAAAGATGAGCTCAGAAGATTTTGGTGTTTATTACGATTTTGTTATTAATTAACTCACTTATTTCAGAAACATATTTACAACAACTTCTTTTAGTTGTTTCGATTTTTGGAAACTCAATAGTTAAAAATAGGCCAACCAAACAGGGTTTTTTTTTTTTATTATTTTAATAAAAAATTAACACAAAATATAAAAAAGGTAGCAAGTAAGTATTCTTATTCTTATGTGCTTGATATTGAAAAAAAATACAATTTAATTTTAAATATGATAGACTACAATATGAAATTACTAAAATACTTATTCTTTTAATAGGTGTAAATTTATCATTTTTCCTGTGCATATATGTTAGGTATTATTTAGTCCCATCCATTTTCTTTTAGTTCGAAATTGAATGACTTGTTTCAAAAAATTTGCTTGTTCTGCAGTCAGTTCCTCTGTATCTATCTGAAATGGCACCACCACGACTCAGAGGCGCAATTAGTAATGGCTTCACATTCAGCATGAGCATTGGGATTTTAACTGCTTCCCTAATCAATTATGGCACAGAGAATATTGAAGGAGGTTGGGGGTGGCGTGTATCCCTGGCCTTGGCAGCATTTCCAGCCTCAGTCTTAATACTAGGTGCACTCTTCCTCCCTGAAACTCCCAACAGCATAATCCAACGCAGCAATAACCATCAAAAGGCCGAGCTAATGCTTCAACGCATCCGCGGCATAGATGATGTGCAAGCAGAACTAGATGATCTTATTGATGTAATTTCTAGGTCAAAAACCAGCAAACAACCATTTAAGAACATCTTCAAACGAAAATATAGGCCTCAACTTGTAATGGCAATAGCAATGCCATTTTTCCAGCAAGCGACAGGGATCAATGTCACTGGCTTCTATGCACCGTTGCTATCAAGAACAATTGGTTTTGGTGAAAGTGCCTCACTCATGTCTGCTGTCGTGATTACCATTGTAGCCATTTCCGCTGTCTTCATATCAATGCTCTTAGTCGATAAACTCGGCCGGAGAACTTTGTTGATAGCTGGGGGCATTCAAATGTTTGTAGCACAATGTATTATTGGAGGGATATTCACAACTCAACTAAAAGACCACGGTGGACTAAGCAAAGGGTATGCTTATTTGGTTTTGTTTTTCATTTTGGTATACAATGCTGGGTTTTCATGGTCATGGGGGCCATTGGGATGGTTAATACCAAGTGAGATTTTTCCTATGGAAATTCGATCAGCCGGGCAAAGCGTGACCGTAGCAGTGAACTTTATCTTCACTTTCATTGTTGCTCAGACTTTTCTAGCTATGCTTTGTCACTTTAAATCTGGGATTTTCTTTTTCTTTGGAGCTTGGGTGATGGTGATGACTGTGTTTGTATATTATTTCCTACCAGAGACTAAGAACATGCCCATTGAACAAATAAAAAAAGTGTGGCAGGGACATTGGTTTTGGAAAAGAATGGTGGGTGAAGTGAAAGATGAAGAGAGGAAGAAGGAGGACCATATATGATGCTTCATGAAAATTTTAATTTTAGATATTCTAAAGCTGTTGCCATAAATAATTGTATTAACATAAAAAAATTTGCCCAAGGACTTCCCAGTGGTCATGTGCTTTGTCAATGGTTACGAGATTATTACTTTTGTGAGTCAATCTACAATTCATCAATATTTGTATGATATTCCTTCTATAAGATATGAAAAAATTTCAGTTCTTTCTAGTCATACTTTTGAGCTAGAATACCTTATTGCTGATTATCACTAAATAATATATTATACCCAGATGGTTTGCATGTGATAAGTTCAACTAAGTTTGACAGGCACATCATCAACTTTATTCTGCTAAGAATTTTGCCACTTGAAAGAGAAATCAGCCTCTTTTATATTACAATTTTAAGAACAGACAGCAATGGGGCAAGATTGTTATCAATTGTTAGGTTTGAAAGGCAAATTGAGGACATATTGAAGATGTTGGTAATTTAAAGTCAAAGGAGCTTAATTCCATCATTAAACTGTTGATTCCATTTGTAAGCATATAGTTAGAGATAAATCTCTTTCAAAGTGTACCTAAAATGATTCTCCACCAATAATGCAGGAAATTGTAAATCAATCATGTTTGGAGTTTACTTGGTGGCAAGTTGGTCGTCCCCGTTGATTTGAAAGAAACGTGTATCATAGGCTACAACTAGATCTAGATTTAAAAGGAAGCACGTGATGATAAGTCAACCTTGCTTACTTAGAAATTTCAAAGTAAAGAACTATTGTCAATTTTGATATAGCCTCCTATGCTGACTTCATATTGAGTGCAACTTGTTGACTATGTGAGCCAAGAGAGTAAGCTCTTCTTGCTCTTTATCTGTAATCTATGACTCTATCTTTCACTCCTGCTCCGTGTAAGCTTAAATGGAAGTTGGGTTTGCTATAACAAATGGGCAAAACACTGGCAAGATAACACTATTTGTTGTCCTATCATGTATGATGGCTGCTATGGGAGGTGTCATCTTTGGTTATGACATTGGTATTTCAGATGAGTTTCATTGTAGTTAGTAATTCAATTGCAGATAATATCATGGATTTTGCTAATTTGGTTGGGTGATTTTGAAGGTGGGGTGACCTCAATTGAGTCATTTCTAAAGAAGTTCTTCCCAAAAGTATACCATAAGATGAAAGGGGATACAAAGATTAGCAACTACTGCTTATTTGACAGCCAACTATTGACCTCCTTCACATCCTGGCTTTACGTTGCTGGTCTCTTTACTTCCTTCTTCGCGTCTTATATCACCGGAGCTTTTGGACGCAAGCCATCCATTATTGCAGGAGGTGCTGCCTTTCTGGCTGGTACTGCCCTTGGTGGTGCAGCTTTTAATGTTTACATGCTCATAGTTGGTCGCCTTTTGCTTGGAGTTGGGGTTGGTTTTGCTAACCAGGTAAGGACCTTGTGTTCTGCACATTGAACTAATCCTCTTGATGGTAGGGTGATAAATATATCATAGCCTATAAGAATCAACAAGAAAAAGGTTTATTTTTTGGTTGACAATTTGATGCTCATATTGCCTTAAGGGTTTAGTTTTAGTGATGACTAGTTATTTAATACCATAAGTAAAAATAATAATTGAAATTATTTATATCATTTATTTTATTTAATAGATTTGTAAGACCTACGAAATACGCAGCTTAAATTATCTTTATACTTGTAGTATTGGTACGACTTTTTGTACTAAATAATTAACTTTTAGTGATAGACAAGTTTGATCAATATTATATGTACACTAGTAGTGGCATACTACTTTTACCACTATATAATCAAAGTTTAACTGAAAAATATTTTAAGTGGCCCAAATAAATTCTAATTGTTCAACCTGTGCCAGTAGGTAACTACTTGTATCCACAAAAAAAAAAAAAAAAAAAAAAAAAAAAAAAAAAAAAAAAAAAAAANAAAAAAAAAAAAAAAAAATCAATCAAAAAGATTTTGAAGAATTTTGCTCCTCCAAATTGTAGGCTATATTTTGTAGAATTGAAAATACTTAGATGTTAAGGATAAAAAAAATGTCAATGGATAAGATTTTCACTAACCTATGCACGCCAAGGGATACATCCACACTTAATTTTCTACACTCGTACCTATAGCAATATTTGAATTTCACTAAACCCACATAAACCTTTTCGGTGCAGCTCAGATACCCAACACTTTTTTTAAAGGGTGTATAACTATGGTTTCTCCCTATGAATATATACTAGACTGCAGGTATATTATTTTTTCCCATTATTTTCTTATGGTTAGAAAGAATAACTTGTTTCAAAATCTTTGCATCTTCTGCAGTCAGTTTCTCTGTATCTCTCTGAAATGGCAGCACCACGAGTCAGAGGGACAATCAATAATGGCTTCCAATTCAGCATTGGTATTGGGGCATTATCTGCTAATCTAATCAATTATGGCACAGAGAAAATTGGTGGTGGTTGGGGCTGGCGTATCTCCCTAGCCTTGGCAGCAATTCCAGCCTCTGTCCAAACACTAGGTGCACTCTTCCTCCCAGAAACTCCCAACAGCCTAATCCAACGCAGCAACAATCATCAAAAGGCCAAGCTAATGCTTCAACGCATCCGAGGCATCGATGATGTGCAAACAGAATTTGAGGATCTTATTAATGCAAGTTCTAAATCAGAAACCACCAAACACCCGTTTAAGATCATCTTGAAACGAAAATATAGGCCTCAACTTGTAATGGCAATAGCAATACCATTTTTCCAGCAAGTGACAGGAATCAACATCATTGCCTTCTATGCCCCATTACTATTTAGAGCAATTGGTTTAGGTGAAAGTGCCTCATTGTTGTCTGCTGTCATGACGGGCATTGTGGGCACTGGCTCAACCTTCATTTCAATGCTCGTGGTCGATAAACTCGACCGGAGAACTTTGTTCACAATTGGCGGAATTCAAATGTTTGCATCACAATGTATTGTCGGAGGCATAATGGCAGCTCAGCTGGAAGATCATGGTAGATTAAGTAGAGGTTATGCTTATTTGGTTTTGGTTTTGATATGCATATATGTTGCTGGGTTTGGATGGTCGTGGGGGCCACTAGGATGGTTAATACCAAGTGAGATTTTCCCTTTTAAAATTCGATCAGCTGAGCAAAACATGACCATAGCAGTGAGCTTTCTCTTTACTTTCATTATTGCTCAGACTTTTCTAGCCATGCTTTGCCACTTTAAGTTTGGGATCTTCTTCTTTGGATGTTGGGTGGTGGTGATGACCTTGTTTGTGTACTATTTCCTACATCCTCTCGTCACAAGAATTACTGCATTAAGAGTGGAAGTCAAGGGTTCAATTCCCACGGTCTAATCTATTTTTTTTTTTCTAGCACTTTTTGTAACAAAAAAAAAAAAACATATTGCAAGAAAGAGGCTCACTATTGTCAAGGCAATTGTTGGTTACATTGTTGGCAAAAAAAAATTGTGACTTAAATTTGACAAATTTATCAAATAATGGGGAAAATTTGGAAATACAATTAACACTTGTTTGTCATCTTACCGTAATCCACCATACAAATGACACAATGACAAGTGGATGTGTCAATTGATGCACTTGAATCACTTGTGGCATTAAAGTTGCATCTAAATTTAAAGCTTATGAAACATAAATTTGTATTATAGAATTATTTTACACAAAATCATAGTTATATTGAACTTAGCATTTTCAAAACTAGTAAGGTCGAAATTGAATTGGGTCAAAAGCCTAAATTTTAAATAGGTCAACTTTGACAAGGTCTAGCCTAGCCTTACATATAAATAAGTTATCTCGATTATTATTATTATATTTTGAATTAAATATTATTTTAAGAATGAAAAAAATTCAAAAACCAATTTAAAAAGTCAAAAAATAATTATAAAAATAAAAAATAAAGAAATAGAAAAAGCAAGAAAATTTTAAAGTAGAGACTAAGCATGTACCCATTGAACAAATAGAAAAACTATAGCAAGCACATTAGTTTTGGAAAAGAATGGCAAATGAAGTGAAGGATGAAGAGATCAAAAAAGTGAATTATATATGGTGCCTCATAGAAAATCTAGTTCTGAATATTCTAGAGCTGTTGCCACAAATAGTTGTACTAACATAAAAAGTTTTGGACCCAAGTACTTAGCCTAGTGGTCATGTGCTGTGTCAATGGCAAGGGAGTTATTACTCTTGTGAGCAAATCTACAATTAAACACTTGTTCTATATTCCTTAGGTAAGATATGAAAAATTTTCAGTTCTTTGTAGTCACACTTATGAGTAGGGCAGTTTGAAACCCAAATCAATATGATCAAACCCATCAACCCAAACCAAACCGATGGATTGATTTGGTTTAAATTTTTATATGAATTGTGTTGGGTTGAATTTTTTTAGTAAATATTGGGTTGTGTTGGGTTTGGGTTAACAAAAATAGTAAACCAATCTAACCCAACTCAACCAAGTTATTTATTATTATTTTTTAAATAAATATATTATATAATATATGAAATGTATTAGTATCATCATAAAATTAGAATTTGAAACATCAATCCCTTTTAATTTTGACTTTTTTTTTTAGTTAATTTTAATAAATTTCCCTTGTAAAGCACCTAAATATTTTCTAGGCTCTAACAAAAATATAGTACCTCTTTTGGTTCTCTCCCATTCTACCATTCCTCATGTCCATGTTTCTCTCTCTTCTTCTATTTTTTTCTTTAGCTCTTCTATAAATACTATTTTCAATCATTTTCCAATTTTCATATGTTTTCTTATTTCTTTTAAAAGTATAAACTTATCCAATTTGTTTTTGCTATTTAATTTTTTTTGTAATATTTTTATTTTGAGAATTTTTTACATAACTTTGTCTCAAATTGAGAACTCAACCCAACCCAAGCCAACTTTTCATGATTTAGCTCAGTTAGATCATAAGTCTTGTGGCTTGGGTTAGTTTGGGTTGTAGAGTGTGAACATTTTTTTAAGTTGGTTTTGAGTTGATCAGTCTAAACCCAAACTAATTTAGCTCATGAATACTCTACCTTATTGGTGATTGTCACTAAGTAATATATCATATCCTATGTAGCAAATTCTACTAAGTTTGTCAGGCACATCATCAACCTTATGCCGCCGGTAAGAATCTTTAATTTTGTCACTTAAAAGAGAAATAAGCCATATGTATTAAAAATAATTCAATTTTATATTGAATCATGTGTTTCTATTTATGAGTAAAAGAAAATTGATTACTTTGATGATGTGACTTTTTTTATTTATTTATTGATTATATGTTAAATATTGCAGTGTGAGTGCATCAAGTTTAAACACTTGTAAAAATTGCTAAATATTTTTACTATAAAAAAGATATCTTTAATTCTTTATTATTTTAGTAATATGATTCTGACATTTTCTTATTAGGTGATAATGTAGAGTGAATCAAATTCAAGCTCAATATATATATATATATATAATTTTTCTTTTTGATAACTAAGTAACAGACTAACGCTGATGATTAGAAAAATGAAAAATGAAAAAAGAAAAAGGAAAAGAAAAAGAAAGATACAAGCTCTAGCATTGCCAATTTTTCAAACTTTAAGAAAAGAAGTTCCACATGACATTCCACCAAAAAGATGGCGTCTCCCATGACATACTCAACATGACACCTACTCATATCTAGGATGATCTGCTTTCACACCTCGTAACAATATCCATCGGAGCAACACCATGGTCATGATTAGCACTCTGAACTGCAGAATCCTGATCTGTAGAAGCACCCGGCTCAGCTTGGTCTGGATCAGCAACCTCATCTGCAGAATTCAACTAGGTCTTTTACAAGGAAAATAAAAGAATTCAACATAATAACAATCTATGTGTAACTTTATACAGTAGCCACCTCAACATTGATTATCATGCTATAATGACTTTACACTGAGATACATCACTTGGAAAATATTGAACATAAATGTTTGCATCCTTCAGGTTTCTCTCTTCATTTTTGTTTCCAAAAAGAGGAGAACTCATATAGTGACTATAACCCACAAGAAAGATCAGTGAATCATGCCCCAAAGCTTTCTAATACATAAACATTCTCAGAACTCTGAAAAGATACCAGTTCTGGAATTGAACAAAGAATGACAAAATATTTGGTCAGTTTGCCTTTTAGAGCTCAGCAAAAAGCCTTCAACAATGAACAAAAAGAACCAATAACTGATCAGCCACATATCAAGCTTCAATCCCACAAAACCAAACCTCAAATCCACTACAACCACATCGAAACAAGTACAAAAACAGCACTGACGATTGATTATATTGGACCCATCAACGAAGTTCAAGTATTCATAGAGAAAACCTAAAATTCCTAATGGTCCAAGTCATCGGTAAAAATAAAAAGAAAAGAAACAGCATATGAGGATGATTAAACACATATATCTCGCTTCTTTAAGATCTGTTATAGTTGAATTTATATTAACAGTACAAATCCCAACAATTATTACCGTGTCATAATTGAAATTCTGTTTGAATAGAATCCATAGGAAACAACTGAAAGTGCTAATCAACACCAACAGAGATGCAAGGAACCACTCAGCTCAAAACTCAACTCATCAAAATTTCAATAACAGGGATAATCCATACATTTATCATAGTATTTTGCATACAGATTGAGCAACTTGGACCACCCCCTAGAAAATTATATCATAACCATGCAGAATGGAAGGTCAGTAACTTTACAACATGTAAAGATCCCTGGCAACAATAACATTATCAACCATTGGACACAAATAACTTGCGTGAAAGTAAATGCTATCAGTATTTTGCAGCATGGATATGAATTCTTTAGGAAAATAAAAAACACACACACAATCCTAATAGAAGAAATTCTCCACTCCTACTCTCTAATTAATTATTTGTCAAATCTAGGAAAAACAAGTGGAAAGGAAACCTGTAAGGTATTTAAAATACCATTGTATGCTCCTACCCGACACCAACAACATATAAAGTGATGAGACGTTATTTTACACTATTTGTTTTCCTTATTCTTAGTATTTTAGTGTGTTTTTCTAGTGATTTTTATGGCCCTTAGACATGTTTTGTAGATTTGGACATGTTGGTGCTTATAGATTTTAATTGCATAACTGTTGAATTCTGGCACTATTTACATTTTTCACTATATCTTGATCTGATTCCAGTTTTGTTGGAAAGCTGATAGAAAATTCTACATTTCATATGAAGATCCTAGAAGCTGATTCTCGCATCTGGACAACTGAAATTCGCATGCAAGCAGTCCAGATTTTCTGCATCCGCCCAGCATTGACTGATTCCTTTCCTTAGGCCTGCCTATTGGACTAGAGCATGTTTATTTGGGCCAAAATTTGCTTATTGGGGCAGCACACATGACACTAGGGTTTGATCACATTTTTACCATTGATAATTTAGGAATTAGCTTTGTTTTGTAATTAGGAAACTATTAGGAAACCTAGTGGAGGCAGCCAGCTACTATTTATTCTCAAGTTGTTGAGGAAAATAGGAGACCATATTACTATCTTGTCATCAGAAGCTGCTGCTGCTGCCTCCTGTTGTTGAGTTCGTTTTCCACCTTTGCTTTGTGTTTAAGGCTTCCATGGAAGACTAAGTTCTTTTGTAATCAATTCAAGAGGAGCCAAACTTAATAATCAAGAGTTCATATGCTTCAACCGGGTTTGATTTAATATAGTTAGATTATCTTCTTCTTCTTCTCATCTTCATGTGATTGAATGGTATTTTAATTGCATGCATGCTTTATATGAATTTAAATCGGTTGATTAGATTCATTACAGTAATCAAATTGCTAATCATATATTAAAGGTTTTTAATATATGGTTAACTTGGACAATTCGGTTATTAAATTAATCTGGACTTAGTGATATAGAGCGGTTTCCTAGATTCTTAGTTCCAAAATTAATTGAATCCTGATTGGTAATCAGTAGTAGGAATTCTAAGTGTTGCTGTTAGGAGTTCCAAGTAACATTTAACCAAGAATTAAATCAGACCTAGGTTATCTTTAGTGAACAAGGACGGATTAGGGTTTGGTTTTCTGCTTGAGTTTATTACGATTTCTCTTATTTGATTAAATCTTGTTTACTACTTTCTGAATTCTGATTATTCAGCATTCAACACAAAACCCCCTTATTTTATTCTTGCTTAAGTCCTACTAGATTAGTTGTTCTGGTGAATGTTTGGGAGACGACACTGGTTGCATCCTATATTACAAATTAGTTGCAATTAGTAGTTTAATTTTGTACGGTTCGGCACCCGTCATAAAGCAAGCATCGTTTCTCCTTATTGCTACACAAAATACACATTACTAAGACTTCCATCTTTTTGATACTCAATTCAACTATTGAACTCCATTCCCTCCTTTGACAATAACATACTAACATATCGAAAGCTCCTAAATTTAATAAAAGCAGCTTCATCATGCAATAAGGTCCACCAAGACATAGAATTTCATTCTTGCAGCCCAACAAGGAACCTAATGGAAGAGTTGGATTCTAGTAAAATGCAGGCATGACTTCCAGAATTTTGGTTTTCTATGACTACAACTAGTGCAACTCACTCATTCGCTATATGGCAATGAGCTTTCTCATGACTTTCATTGTTGCTGAGAATTTTCTAGCCATGCCTTGCAACTTTAAGTCTGGGATTTTCTTCTTCTTTGTAGGTTGAGTGGGGGTGATGACTATATTCATATACTATTTACTCCTAGAGACTAAGCATGTACCGATTGAATAGATGGAGAAAGTGTGGCAGGAACATTGGTTTTGGAGAAGAATAGTATTGAGTTGCGTCAACAAAAATTACTTTAATTCGAATCTTGATAGTGACCCTATGTTGGTTGGCATCCACTAATTGTGATTTTCCCTGCCTTGAATTTTTTAAAAGGTGGACTATGATGCCTCAAAGAAAACATGGTTCAAAATATTCTAGTGCTGCTGTTGGACATGTACTTGTTGACACCCATATTTGTCACATATTTTGAAAGTCACATATTCCACATAAGGAGAAAGTATAAGGCAATAAGGCATAAGCTACTTTTATAGTATCAGCCTGAGCTGTAAAGAACAAAGAGCAAAAGCAAAGGGGAAAAAAATAAACTCAACTATGGAAGCAAAATAGTAAACAAGAAGAAGTACTGGGCATATTAAGTGGAAACTAGCACTAAAGAGCATCAGGTTCAATCAATAAAAGTTCTCTTGATACTAACATCACCAAACTCCCTAATAGACTGACCTTGGAGAACATCCAAAGAAAATATTGTTTAAGTAGCAGATGGTACAATATATAACTTTTCACAGAGTAAAGCCTAAGAACATATTAACAAATTAAAGTACTTAGCATCAAGGCATCGATAATTTATGCAAAATAAAGAAATGCAATTAGAAAAACCTACTAATAAGACCATAGTACCTGTATTATCAGATTCAATGACATCAATAAGTTCTTCCTCAACCTGTGCAGGATCATGTAATGTATCATTAAAGGCATTGAGGAAACAAGAGATATGAGAAGAAAAGAAAAATGCTAATGTAACTACAAGAGATTCCAATAAATTCATTATTATCAATTCTTAAAGACATTAGGTTGTCTGTCTATTGCCTGCTGATAGCATACCTAAACTCATGAATAAAATTATATGGTTAGCTCATTAAAATAACAAGGGGAACAGAAAATTTATGCATTTAAACAAGTGCAACAAAGAGATAGAGGAAGGGAGATTATGTGCAACATCTCAAATAAGTTGTTGTATCTATTCTTTATTTCCAAACATCAAATAAAATGGATTGATGTTGGCAATTTGACTAGAATAGTGCACTTACACTAACTATTTACATAAAAGGGTCTTTTTCAAAGTATTTACCAAGAATGGGCAGTTTTAAATTTTTTTATATTTTTTGACCAGTATAGAACACGCTTTATATATAACTTGTGTCTCACTTTGACGGAATATGACCTCGGATATTGTGGATGGAACACACTTTATATATAAAGTGTGTTCATAAATGGAACACGCTTTATGTATAAAGTGTGTTTCAAAGGAATACGCTTTATACATAAAGCGTGTTCCCTTCATGCTTTGCTATTTCGTTCCTTTCTCCCATCACTTTCACCAGAACCCACCACTGGCCCCATCCCTTAGAGCGTGTCTCCTTCATTCAAAGTGGTCCCAAAGAATTTCTTGTCCTTTTGCTATTAGTTTGACTATGATATGGTTCAAAATCAATTGCCGGTCTTGTAGATCCAAGTGTTTTAACTGAGAAAGGAAGTCATATTTCAACTAATATTTGGATTAATGAAGTAAGTATTTATTTATTTTTAGTTATAGAAAATATGTTATTTTTATCTTTAATTTGTTTATTAAATAAATATTATTATTTTAGACGGAGCGGTTTGTGAAGACACGTAACCATAGGATTACTGCTGAACCTAATGAAAGAATAATGTTTTATTTGAGGCGAGTGGGTTTCAGAGGAGCTGCATCAATCCCGTCTCTAAAGTTAGATAGAGATTTTTTATCTGCTTTAGTGGAGTGATGGAGACCAGAAACACGCACTTCTCACATGACTGGTGTAGAGTGTACTGTTACATTACAGGATGTGGAGGTATTATTAGGGCTTCCTATTGATGGAGACGTAGTTAATGGATGCAGTGATTATCCATGGTTGGAGCTGATGCAGCAGCTGCTGGGCGTGCTGCTAGATGAGGACGTCTTAGTAGGTGGTCAACTGAGGATGACTTAGCTGAAGGATCGCTTTGCAGCATTGCCAGATGATGCGACAGATGTGGAGGTACAGTATCATGCAAGAGCACACATCTTACTAATGATCGGTGGTTGGTTGATGCTTGATACGACAGGCAACTATGTCCATCTCAGGTATCTCAAGCTTTTAGAGGATTGGGATGCTGCGGGTCGTCTGAGTTGGGGATCTGCAGTTTTGGCATGCTTGTACAGGGGCCTTTATAACCTTGCCCTCAGTTGCACTCTTGAGTTTGCTGGGTCTTCACACTTGCTAGTGGTTTGGGCGTACGAGAGATTTTCATATATTTTGCGAGCACCTCCGCGACTGGGAGGAAGGGTGGCGGGCCCACTTTCATGCAGGTAAGTATACCTATAAATGTTATTTTTGTAGAAATTAAGTTATCTAAGACTGAATATTAGTAGAGATAATATCAGTTGTCATTAAAATTTTGTGTAAATTATTGATTAGTTTAATAACTTATTTAAGTTTCAGCAGATTTAGTAATTAGAAATTATGATATAGACTTCATTTTGGTTATATTTACGAGAAATTCCTAAATTATAAGACAATGATTTTTTAATTAGTATAACTCTGTAATTATTTGTTGCAATCGTGTATGTTTAGTTGTATGTAGTTTTAATATGTTAAATTAATATAATAGGTGGCAGCATCCCCTAAGGTATAAGGAGGTAGATGTCGTGATAAATCATTTAGGGTATCGACGAGCTCTGGATCGTTTGAGAGTTGATCAGGTAAGATATTTGAATATATGTTGTAATTACAGTTGGTATAGCAGTTCATACATATTTTTTGACTAATGAAATGTTATTTCTTGTAATTTATAGATTATTTGGCAGCCTTACTGTGGGGCACTGTTGCCACCTTATTGTATGGCTGGGCGGGATATCTGGACGGCTAGGGTCCCCTTAGTGTGTTTTAGCATAGTTGAGATGCACTACCCTGACAGAGTTGTTCGACAGTTTTGAGGATGTCAGGGTATTCCTATTGCGACTGACGGCTATATTCAGCGCTTAGAGAGGATGACAATGAGGGGCAACCAGGTTCGGTGGTGGAACCAGTTTCATGAGGTGTACTGCGAAACATGGTGGCAGCAACGCAGTCATACAGTCTCGTATCATGGGAGTGAGGGTGTGACACCGGATTACATGTCATGGTATCTCTGGATCACAAGGAGATTTATGATCCCTAGTAGCGTCATTCTCATTAATGAGGTTTGTGAAATGCATGTTACTATATTGCCTGTTAGGAGTTGATTTGAAATTAATATTAATTATATTTTATCATTATTTACAAGCTGGTGTACCTCCTCCCCAGCAGGACGTTCCATCCCACCGTCGGTCTCATGTTGAGCGTACACATCAGGCATCTTTTGAGCAGCAACCATACGTAGACGTCTTACCTCCGTGTACATAGGGTCAGGGTCAGGATCATGGCAGACCCTCCCAGTAGCCACTGATGTTCCAGCAAGAGTCAGGCTTTCAGTTTCCCCCTCCACCCCAGCAGCCATCGATGTTCCAGCTGATTCCGAGGATCCAGCAGAGCCAGGGGATCCAGTATATGCCAGCATTCGGCATGCCCCCTCCATTTCAATAGAGCCAACAGTTTCAGGAGGGGCCATTTTTTAGGTCTTCATGGACTCCAAATCAGTGGGTTGGATTTCATACAGACCTAACCTAGTTGTTGAGTAACTATGGGTTAGTTGCTCCAACCGCTGGATCGCATCATTCACAGTGGATGGCCATGGGATAGACACAAGGTGAAGGCATGGGTTATACTCATTCGGATGGGGTGGTACCAATTCAGCATGAGGGTGCGACACAGTGGTAGGGTCAGGATATGGCACCGGCTGAGGGTATGACTCAGTTTGCAGCCATGGCAGCGAGATCATCACGGTAGAGTCCAGCGTCGCAGTCTATGTTCAAACATCGGTCTCGATCTAGTGGGGTTGACAACAGTTCAACAGAGGATGTCTACGTCGAGGGAATACCTTCTGGTCAGCATAACATATTTGGTACTACATCCAGTTATCCCCCATCAAGATTAGGCATAGATCTTAACCTTGAGTTGGACTTGGCGATAGGGTCATCATAGGATGGGTATGTGAAGTCGTTGGCGACCCCCCTTGGGAGTCCGCATATTGACACTGAGGCGATGGATGCTGATAATACTTCCGTTAGATTAGATGCTATATATAATGACTTTTTCAGTAGCATCCCAGACGTGGCTCCTCTTCTTGTGCGTGGGCGAAGGAGGCGTTAGAGACAGGGCAGGCAGTGCTTGATGGGCAGTAGATTTGGACCTTGCTAGCATGTTATTGTTATTTTATTTATTGTACATTGTACTATTTAGGACTATATATTACTACACTTCAATAGATTTTTCATTATATTATATGTGCAATTAATGTTTATTTAAACATAAACCTTAACCCTCCCCCCTAAACCCTAGGCTCGACTGGGTAAACCTTAAACCCAAACCTTACCCACAAACTACTAAATCTTGACCTTAAATCCTCAAATTAAAGCAATAAATCTACAAAGTATTACCCTTAAGCCTTAACCACAACCCTTTCCCCAAACCCCCAAACCATCAACCCTTAACCCTAAACCGTAAGCCCCATATTCGTATTTCATATAAATAGCCAATTCCTCATTCCAATTTACTTCCGATTCCAAACTAGTTTGCAAAATCCAAACTTTAACTTTCCACAGAAAACAAAGAATCATTACTTGTACTTTAGCCAATTCCTCAAGTTATGTGTCTCTCACTAACTCTCTTTCATATCATGGAGAGTACTGATCCACTACCCATGATATGAAATAGAGTCAGTAAGAGACAAATAATGTGAGTGAACAAGCATAAGGACAAGTAAGGATTATTTGTTTTCTGTGAAAAATTAAAGTTTGGGTTTTGCAAACTAGTTTGGAATCGGAAGTAAATTGGAATAAGGAATTGGCTATATATACGAAATACGAATATGAGATTTAGGGTTAACGGTTTGAGATTTTTTGTTAAGGGGTTTGGGATTTGAGGTAGATGGTTTGGGGTTTGAAATTTAGGGTTAGGGTTCAAGATTTAGGGGTCAAAGGTTGGGGTTTCAGTTATGGTTTGAGATTTAGGGTTAAGGGTTGGGGGTTTGGGGTTACGATTCGAGATTTCATAGTTAATGGTTGGGGTTAGGGGTTTGGGGTTTCAATTTAAGGGTTTCTACTTAGGGTTTCTCCTTTGCATATGTATTTACTTATATGTATAGAATGATAAACAAATACATATAACATTATACAATAGTAACAACAGAAATTTAGCCCGACACATATTACTAGGTTGGTTACTCTGAGTTATGGTCGGTCTTGTCTTCTGTTTGGACAGTTTGACTTGTTATGCCCTTTCAATCGACACAGCCCGCACCTTATTGTGTTTCGTGAACCGTCACCCCAATTCATCTCATTGTGAATGCGGGTTGATTTGGGCCATCCTTTGGCCGGTAACTTTGCAAGGTCAGGGATGATGGTCAGTCCCTGAACCATTGGCCAAGAGTCTTCTCCACCAATTGGGTAAAGTTTTCCACCATACACCTGGACTAAATACTGCATGGAATATATTGGATCCACATAACTCCATGCATCCACACTAATAGAGGCACAAGCAGCAATCACATGCGAACAAGGAATATGAATTACCTGAAACCTACCACATCTGCACATTCTGTCATTTAAGTTCAAACGAAAAATTCGTCTACTCGCCCTTCCACTCAAATCGAATGTCTCATCTACTTCAAATGATCCAGTATCTCTATCAAATAATATTGGCCAGTGTGAAGATGAATAATAAGTGTTTTCACACATCTTCTTTTCTGAATCTTCTGTTCACATCTGTCCATTCACTAACTTCGCTCGAACCATTACTCGCCTATCATTATAAATGCGGTTCATTTTATGATATGTGGCTCTGACAAGGGCAGTAATAGGCATGTTGCGGACCCCTTTCAACGTGTCGTTCACATTTTCAGCAAGGTTGGTCGTCATTAAACCATAACGTCTGTCATGAGTGTCCCCTTGTTGCGTCCATTTTATCGGCTCAATATCTCTTATATAATTCCATGAATGCTCATCGGGACATTCGCTATGTATCTGTGACATTATATCCTCGAATTTGACAGACTCAAATTGGACACCTGTATAAAACGTTTAATATATATGAATTCTATTTACAAACTAAGAAAAGTATGTAATTGTTTATAAAGATTAACTTTCTTACCAGCTCTATAGATTTGGTGTTTCACATCAACATTCTTGAATGCATTGTTCCAATTGCTAACAACGTGCCGCAAATAGAAAAAATGATTCGCCAATAGTGGACGCCAACCAACTTTTACATCTTCAATGGCAGCGATAATCCTAACGTGACAATCTGAAATTAAGGCCAAATTTGTAATGCTCCCAACGATGTGTCGTCTAACACGCGTTAAAAACCATGACCAGGCCTCTTTTGTCTCACATTCCATAATGGCATAAGCTAAAGGAAATGGTGACCTACTTCCATCCTGTGTTGTGGCGATGAGGAGAGTCCCACTATACTTTCCTTACAAAAAAGTGCCATCAATTTGCACAACTGGCTTGCAGAACCTAAATGCATCAATGCATGACTTGAATGCCCAGAACACATGTCGAAATCTCTTCAAGGTATGATCAGATTGTGACCTCCCAATTCATCGATCATCCAAGCACCATTGAACGATAGTTCTAGGAGCACGTTCCTCAAGTGCAGCCATCCACCTAGGCAACAAATTATAACTCTCACTCCAATCACCATACACTTTTACGATTACTTTCTCCCTCGCAAGCCACACTTTTCGGTATAAAATTTGATAGGAGAATGTACTTTTTATGCGCTTTTGTATCAATTTTATTGGCACACCAGCATTCTCCTATACCAGCCCAACAATAGTTCCTACAATCACCTTAACATCTAGTTCCTTGTGATCTTGTGACATTCATGCATTTGTGCACGTATGAGACCTATTGTATTTTCGTATTTCCCAAATTGTACTCTTGGTTCGTAAACATGCTCGAAGTCGCCACATGCATCCATCGGCACTGTTTGAACATATTAAACTCAACTTATTAGGCTTAGACTCCTTCACATTAAATTGTTGATGCACATGAAGTGAGTATTGCTTTATAGCTAATTGAAGATCGTTTTTACTTTCAAACTTTTGCCCAATTTGCAACTCTTCTCCTCTCTGCCATTAGCTGCACCCTGTTACTTGTTCAGCATCATCAACTATTTGCATCGCCTCCCAATTAACGTATCCATAATGCAGTAGAAGTACCACTTGTATTGGTGCAACATGTTACTCCCTCATAGCTATTGGTTCCTGTCTCAGCGGTTCCACATTAAGATCTGGCAAATCTTCTGCCTCCTCATCATTGTTTGATTCCGCAGTGCCTCGCCTAAAATCACATTCTTCATTGTCAGTGATGTCAATTAGAGGATCCCCCGGTGAATTGCTGCGACCTCTATTTTCTCGCTCATCCTTAGGTGAATTGTTGCGCCTTCTATTTTCATATTCATCCCCAAGTGAATTGATGTGACTCTTGTTTTCCCGCTCATCTTCATGCTGGCTCCAGCTTCATATACTTCAATGTCGCTACCGCGAACATCTTAACTTAGCCATGAATCAATATTTTCATATCCATGGACTCCTTCTGGCATATGCGTTTGACTAGAAGTAGCCAAATCATATTGAAATCCATGTGAACCAATCTCTGGTTCATAACAAGGCTCCGCTCTTGTCTCCAATTGACTATATAGAGGATAAGAATAAGGATATGAACTTAGGCCAACTTCAACAGCTTCAGCTTGACCTCTATCTCCAACAACATTCATACTCGTGATGTCCACATGTATCTCAATTGGACCCAAACTGGAATGTTTAGCATTACTCTCATAAATCATTTCAACATCTCCATTAGATTCCAATTCAAATGCAAGATAAAACAATGGATTAACTGAAACTGAGAATCTATAAGTTATTTTCTCAACTATTTGATTTGCTTCAAGTCTCATCTTACTATGGATATGAAACTTTAATCTATCCAATCCACAAGTATTTTTCAAATTTAACCCATCGATTGAAGCTCCCTCACACATTACACCTTGGGAACCATTATATATCTGATCATTATGATGTATCAATATATGCATCTTTTTCCTAACATATTTTTTTCAACCACAATTAGTATATATAAAAATTAATTAATTTTTTCTTCAATACTCATATAAAATGAACACTTCAAACCACAAACTAAAAATTAATAACACATTTATAATAACACTCTAACATTACTATTACACTAATACTAAACATTATCTAATACAAAATTATAAATAAACGTACCTTCAGAAGCTTAAAGACTTTGAAAAAAATTGTAGAGCACTTTCAATTTTCACAACAAGCTCTCAACAATTAGAAACTTTAGTCACAATTTGCATATGAAATTTCGTTCAAGAGGACACTATTTATAGAGTCGTTCACGCTTTACAGTAAAAAAGCGTTAATCGTTAGAAAACGCTCTGGGACACATGGAACACGCTTTATATATAAAGCGCGTTCGATTGAAATTTTTCCATGCCATTTTTGTAGACACGCTTTTGGAAATATTATGGTAAAGCATGTTCCTTTTGAACCCGCTTTAGGGCAAAGTAAAGTGTGTTCTTCACTAGTAGAAAAAATATTAAAAAATTCAAAACTGCTCCTTCTTGGTAAATACTTTGAAAAAGACCCTTTTTATGTAAATAGTTAGTGTAAGTGCACTATTCTGGTCAAATTGCCATTGATGTTATATTTCTTATCCCTATATCCTTGCAATAATTCTTTCTGATCTCTTTTCTTGTAAGCTCCATCAAACATTAATCACTTTAGGTAAATTAGTAAAGTAAATAGTAGCAAGAAGCAACTGGTTTGAATAATAAAGCAAGGAAACAAAAGAATTCACTAATTTCAGAAGTAACAAATGCAAGCTGCTTGAACTTTCACCTTTAGGTTATCAGGACAGCAGCCACAACACCAGCAACCAAGTTTCAAATTCAAAGTTTAAACGCTTCCGCAGATAAACAAGATAACACTCACACTTGAATTCAAATTTACTGATAATGTAGTTTTGAATTTTGTAAACTCTTTCCTACTTGCTAGCTTTCTGTTGTTATAACTAGTGCTGTATAATTGGCACCCACAGAATGCATGAAAAGTATTAAAGCTTTTTCTGCAATATTGCTTCTATTATTTTCTTTATGTGGTATTAGAATTTTTTTGACTAAGTGGTCAGTTTGACTCGTGTTTTATTGGGTTCACGCTTCAAATTTCTATAGACAACCTCAGTGTTGACCAATGTTAATGCTTTTTAACTGCCCATCATTCAGGTTTTTTTTTTTTAAAAAAAATACACACCAATGAAATATCTATTTACAGTAATCAACTAGTTAACCATTCTGCTTATTGGAGGCAGAATCTATGACATTGAATTGGCAACCCAAATCACAGAGGAAACCAGAAACACAGCGTCATAAGTCATATCCGATTTGTACCTATATCAAAGAGGAAACCGAAACAGAATTATTACCTCTACACAGATGACCTTGGCAATTTAAGCACAATAGCATGAAAACGGGTTTCAATGGATTCTCTATTGTGGGTTCTCGATGGAGATTCAGCGACGGCAATTTTCTCTACTGTAGCGGTGGCTGCAAACTGCTACCATAGCTGACTTCGCCGGTGGCTCCAGGGATCATGAGAAGCCATGGACAAAAATTAGCAGCAAGGATCATCGGAACTTGTCGGCGTCATCGGGGTTTCAAATTTTACTATGTACAGTGTTCTTATTTTTTTGACTTTGACTTCGAACACAATTCTAAATCTGAATACCACTTTTTTACAAGTTGTATTCATGTGATCTTTAAGAAAGTTTATTATATATTTTTAGTATTTATGTAATATGTTATATTATATAAAAATAATTAATATGTAAATGATATATATATATATATATATATATATATATAAATCAATTATTTTTAAATTTATTTAAAAAATAAAATAAAATATATTTCTATCTAAAAAATGTTAAAATTATATATATTTATCATGTTAGTATAATATAACATATTCATATAGTATCATAGAATTTCAAAATCTTTAAATATGATTTTAGTATCTGTTGAGCCATTTGATTTTTTACATACGATTTGGTATTTGATTTCCTAATTTTACTGTGTTTTATTCGTTGGATAACTTTTTTATCCTAACAAAAAAAAATTAAAAATTAAGGACAAATAAGTTGTTTCAACCTTTTTAAATTTTTTGATAAAACAAAAATAAATCATTTTTAAATTCATTTTTTGAATATTCAAAAACTTAAGTAAAAAATAAAATCTTTTAGAGATTTTAAGTAATTTTTTTATTACATCTTTTTAGACTAAAATGAACTCTTACTTTTTTTTTTTTTATAGAAAAACCCATACCTATCACGCGGTTATATTTGACCTTATACGAAACTCATTGATAAGTATGAAAATTGGGATAAGAAAAGGGGATAATGCTATGCAATTCAACTTTTGTTGGAACCACGTTTTAACATATGCTACCCAACACTCTCTTACATGGCGAACCAAAGGCACCCTTTGATAATCGCTATCATTTTTATTGCTCCAACTACTGGGATGATTGCTGGACAAGAACCCTGTAAGTTATTTACTTCATTCATAAGCAAACTTTAGAAGAGACTTGAAAAGAGAAGAGAAGCTTTCGCAATCATTGGACCAAAAGGTAAAAATGGAGAATGATTGAACTTGCATGCTTATCATTATCAATATGGACATTGATTAATGGTTACTAAATTTTTTATTTGAGTTCCTCTAATGATTGAAAGGAGACAGGATTAGCTGGCCCATCGATCGAGTTGTTATTCTTCAATAAAAAAAAAAAATGATGTATAAGGCATATTTAATTTATAGAATTAGCTTGATCCCTCTCTCTCTATCTCTCCACATGCTAAATTACAAACTATTTAGTTGGAGAAACATCTTTTCCACAGTGCATAAAAAATAATACTCCACCAATAACATAAGGAACTGCACACCTGCATTACGAACTTAGTGTTGAGTATACGCAAGTTTAATGGTGGTGTTTCCTTATAATAAATTTGGTTCGTTCAACAACCTTTATTAGCAAACACGATCATTAACCTTGCTCATATACTTAACAATGACTTAGTGTTGATTGACAATGTGTGTCAACTCTCTTCTTGCTCTTTATCTGCAACTTATATATAACTCTATTTTTCTCTCCTTCTGCTCTGTGTAAGCTTAAACAAAAAGCTAATGGCAATTGGGTCAGACACAACAAGCCAAAATGGACAACACAAAGGCAGGATAACACTATGTTATCCTATCTTGTATGATGGCTGCCATGGGAGGTGTCATCTATGGCTATGACACTGGTATATCAGGTCGGTCTCACTGTAATTAGTAATTCAACTGAGAATTGCAGATGATATTTTGTGTTTTGCTAACTTGGTTGAGTAATTTTGAAGGTGGGGTGACCTCAATGGACTCATTTCTAAAGGAGTTCTTCCCACAAGTTTACCAAAAGATGAAAGAGCATACAGAGACAAGCAACTACTGCAAATTTGACAGCCAACTATTAACAGCCTTCACATCCTCTCTTTACGTTTCTGGGTTTTTTACTTCCTTCTTGGCGTCATATATCACCGGAGCCTTCGGACGCAAGCAATCGATTATTGCAGGAGGTGCTGCTTTCCTTGCAGGTAGTGTCCTTGGTGGTGGTGCTTTTAATGTGTACATGCTCATAGTTGGTCGCCTTTTGCTTGGAGTTGGGGTTGATTTTGCTAACCAGGTAAGGACCCTGTATTATGCTGATTCAACTATTCCTCTCGATGGTAGCGTGATAAATTTGTCTCCCTATATGTGTGTGTATGTATCATAGAAAGTAAGATTCAACGAAGTTTAACCTGATAAAATAACTCTAATTGTTCGACATGCACAACAGCACAAGTGATTAATTGCTTATGTCCATAAAACAATACTCAAGAATATTTGAGAACGTCATCACTTTAAAGTGTAGGTTCCAATTTGCAGAATTAAAGATATTTAGATGTTTAAGGGGTAAAAAATAAATTGTTAAGATTTTTCTGATAATTTCAATAAACTAAGCGAGACAAGTGATAAATCCACATTTAAATTTCTAAACCTTCATAAATGGCAAAATTTCATTTGATTCCACCCAGATAATTTTTTTTTTGTACAGCTTAGAATTTTTTTACACCACCAACACATCTTTTAAGAGGTATAGGCCTACGCCTATCACTTTCTCCTTGTTCATATGTATACTTGGCTATTATTTTGCCCCATCCATATCCATTTTCTTATAGTCAAAATAACTTGTTTCAAGATCTTTGCCTATTCTTCAATCAGTTCCTCTGTATCTCTCTGAAATGGCACCAACAATAAATCAGAGGGGCAATTAGTAATGGCTTCCAATTCAGCATGAGCATTGGGATTTTAGCTGCTTGTCTAATCAATTATGGCAATGAGAAGATTGAAGGTGGTTGAGGGTGGCGTGTCTCTTTAGGCTTGGCAGCACTTCCAGCCTCAGTTCTAATACTAGGTGCACTCTTCCTCCCAGAAACTCCCAACAGCCTAATCCAATGCAGCAAAAGCAATCAAAGGGCCAAGGTAGTGCTTCAACGCATTCGCTGCATAGATGATGTGCAAGCAGAACTAGATGATCTTATCAATGCAAGTACTAAGTCAAAAACCACCAAACACCCATTTAAGATCATCTTGAAATGAAAATATAGGCCTCAACTTGTAATGGCAATAGCAATACCATTTTTCCAGCAAGTCACAGGGGTCAATGTCATTGGCTTCTATGCCCCATTGCTGTTTAGAACAATTGGTTTTGGTGAGAGTGCCTCACTCCTGTCTTCTGTCTTGGTTTGCATTGTAAGCACTTGTGCAGTCTTCATATCAATGCTCTTAGTCGATAAACTCGACCGGAGAACCTTGTTCATGTTTGGGGGAATTCAAATGTTTGTATCCCAGTGTATTATTGGAGGCATAATGGCAGCTCAACTCAAAGACCATGGTGAATTAAGCAAAGGATATGCTTATTTGGTTTTTGCTTTCATATTGATATATACTACTGGGTTTGCATGGTCATGGGGGCCTCTTGGATGGTTAGTACCAAGTGAGATATTCCCTTTGGAAATTCGATCGACTGGGCAAAGTGTGACCGTGGCAGTAAGCTTTATCGTCACTTTCATTGTTGCTCAGAGTTTTCTTGCTATACTTTGTGACTTTAAGTTTGAGATTTTCTTCTTCTTTGCATTTTGGGTGATGGTGATGACTATATTTGTGTATTATTTTTTGCCAAAGACTAAGAATGTACATATAGAACAAATGGAGAAAGTATGGGAGAAACAATGGTATTGAGTAGCATGGATGAAAAGTTCTTTAATTCAAATCCTGATAGTGATGTTTTGTTAATAGGTATTTACTAATTATGGTTTGTCATGAAATTTTTTAAAAGGTGGACTACGTACATTTTATATTCTACTGACTTGAAAGATCTTGAAGGTATGTTCATGCTCGGTCCTCCTTCAATTCGTTTCATATCTCCCTCATATATTCATCATATTTGAGTTTCTCAAATTGAGACACTACAATGATTCACAGAACAACATAACTATCAATAATTGAAAATTTCCTAATTAATAAATATCAACAACAAGATTATTGTTCTTATCAGCTATGTATATTTTTCGTTTCAAGGATTTGTTATTGAAAACATTGTTCCAATTGCTAACAACATGACGCAAGTAAAAGAAATTGTTAGCCTATGGTGGACGCCATCTCAATCGTTCATCTTCAATAGAGGACAGTGTAATACCATGACAATCTGAGACCAATGCCAAACTTTTAATGTCTCGTGCAATATGCCTTCGGAGTAATCTCAGAAACTGTGTCCATGTAGGGTTTGACTTCTTCCTCCACGATGACATATGCAAGTGGCAATGGTTGACGATTACCATCTTGAGTAGTGACAATCAACAATGTGCCACAATACTTTCCGTATAAGAATGTCTCATCAATCTGAATTATTAGCTTGCAGAAAAGAAGAGCATTTAAGCATGTCTTGAAGATTTAGAAGACACGCTTAAACATCTTAGTCCCCTCTTCAACGTGACTCCCAATGCAATAATCATCAAAACACCATTTCACCACAGTTCCAAGTGTCACAGCTTTCATTGTAGCCATCCATCTAGGAAATTCTATGTAGCTCTCTTTCCAACTACCAAACACTTTCGCAATCGCCTTTTACTTTGCACGTCATGCTTTCTTATAAGATATTTGGCACGAGAAGTCATTTCATATCCGCTCTTGTATGAGTTTGATGGGAACATCTAGCTTTTCACCAACCATCCCACAAATGGAAGACACAATCATATTATCATCGAACTTATTGTGATCTTGCGTTAAAGTGGGGGACGTGTAAGTATGTGGACCATTGTATTTCCTGATCTCCTATAATTGGCTTTTGCTCCTCAAACAAGCTCTAAGTCACCAGTTGCACCTGTTATTGTGATTCAGACAAATGATGCTCCACACTTGACGATCTGACTCCTTTACTATAAATGTTTGATGCATGTGGAGGAAGTATTGCTTGATAACAAGTTGCAACACATCTTTTGTTTGAAATCTTTGACCAATATACAACTCTTGCCCTTTTTGCTACTCTCCACCAGGAACTCCTACAATATCATCAATATTTGAAACACGTCGTGATTGACATTCAAATAATGGCTAAATAGAACACTATACTGCAATGGTTGTGCAATTTGTGAGGTGCTACAACTAGTTCCATCACCAACATCACCATCAACATTCAGATCCAATAAATGCTCACCATTAGAGTCCCTACTCCCCTCATCTCCGTCTTCATTGTAACCTTCATCATCGTCACTTGTATCAATCAAGGGATCAATAGGAGAGTTACCAAAACTTATAACTCGATTTTCATGAGTAGTTTCTTCTATACTTCCCACTTGCCTCCTATCAGAATTCAACCATGCATTATTATAATCGTAGCTGTGATCACGTGGTGCTATACAGATTTGACTAGAATTAGGATAAGAATTATGATTGAAAAAAGTAGTAACAACATCTGGTTGATAACATCCTTCAAATTCTAAATTTACTTGATTGTATGAGGGGAATAAATGAGAAATTGAATTTGGACCAGCACCATCAACAACTTTAGGTTGGCCACTATATCTACCAATTTCATCCTCTACAGTGTTAACCTCCACATATATCTTAATCGAACCCAAAGTATTATGTTCAACATTACTTTTAAACATCATCTCAACATCAAAATCACTCTTCAATAGAAATGAAATAAAAAATAATGGATTTGCTGATATCGAAAATCTATAGATTTTTTAGTCAACCACTTGATTTTTTCGAAGACACATTTTAGTTTAGACAAAATGTTTTAACCTATTTAGTTTACATCTATTCTTCAAGTTTAATCCAATAAGACTCGGACTCTCATACATCATGTCTTGGGCTCCATCGTACATTCGACAATTGAAATATATTAAAAAAATGCATATTCTTCATAAACTATTTATTCATACACTATTAGTATGTAACATTTTATATTAACTACCAATACATTAATTTTTAATAATATTCTAACATCATTCATCATATCAATTACATAAACATTTATTTATAATCTCAAAAAATAAATAGCTCATATCATATATTACTTAATTTAACTAAACATAGAATAAAATATTAATTTTAAAATATTTTGGTGAATCTTCCATAATGAAATTAAGACTACACATATATTATAATTAATTTCTAAGAATACTCATACATTCTACACCGCTTATTTTACAAAGAATTGATAAATACTTAACAATTTTTTTTTGCATAATACCAGAACTATATGAGTAAATACATTATGTTAAAAAATTCAAAAAATTAATTTGTATAAATTAGACATAAGACAATATTTATTCACATAATACCAAAATAATTAAATAAACATACCTTTAGAAACTTGAATTGTTTAAACTTTAGCCTCAATTACCACAAATTCATAAAATGCTTTCACACTACAAGAAAAATGTCATTTTTCAACGGAATAAAATACCGTTAGAATTTTTTAAATATTCAAACAGTAATTCCAACGGATGAAATTTTTAAAAATTTCAACGAAATTACATTACCGTTGAAATTTTTCGTTAAAATTATCGTTGGAATTATTGTTTCCATTTTTTTCCAATTTTTTTAAAATTATTTTTGTTGATTTCCACCAAAATTCTTACGGTAAGTTTCATAATAATACCGTTGGAATTTTTTTTTTAAGGTTATTCCCTTTCCCCCGCTCGCATTTCACCATAATTCATTCCCTCCCCCTCCCCCTCCCCCTCCCCCTGCACCCTCATCAGATAAACTTGCCTTGTCTTCTTTCAGTGTTTCTATTTGTTTTCTAATTTCTCCAATCTGAGATATAATCTCATGGCTTAGTTTTATACTTTTATATATGGATAATCTTCCTTATTCCATCATCGTCACCACCAGCATTTGAATGGAGATTTTTCTCCATCCTTTCCTGACCACAACCCCCCAAAATATCGCTTGGCAACTTGCTCCCTCTTCTTCGTCTCCATTTGCATAATCCATCCGGGTTTACTCACTTCTACATAACCACAATGTGTTAAGTAATGTGGCTATTAATGTGAAATCATCTCAAGAGATCTGCATTCTGCAAATAATAAGTGCAAACCCTGTAATGGGTTTTCTTTTTTCCTTCTAAATTTATCAATAATCTCTCTAATGGGTAAATTGCAGGGTGTGTTTTAGTTTTTTGTGTCATTCTTTTATTTGTTATTGTGAATGGTTTATGCGCTTTTCATTTGACAGTGGATTGTTTTGAAAAGTAGAGATTTTTAGCCTATTTTCATTTCGATGGCTCTGCAAAGTTTGTTATGCATTGAGAATTCATTAAGAACTATAATTTTGTTGAACCATGCTTTCTCATTCTTTCTTATTTTTTCTAGTAGCCCAGGTGTATTGTTTGGGTTTAAATGATGAAACTTCACATCAAAGCATTTCCTTACAAAGATTCAACACCTCAATATTTGCTCAGTACCTCTAATTTGTTTGTAAAAGTTTATAGAGTATTTATGAATATGAAAACATCTGGTGGGTAGGGTTCACATTTCCATTTATCAGGAACATAATATAAAATTGGTATTTATGTGCAACATTATAAGACTTTGTGCCTTACTTGACTGAAACATCTTGCTTGCACTTGTGTTATCACTAAATGATTTAAAAGCCAAACTGGTGATATTTTTTTAGTTGATTCTATTTCTACTGTCTTAAATTATTACATTAATTGTTAACCAGTAAAACTAATAAGCAAGCTTTTGTGTGTCTTTTTTATTTGACAAAACCCCCCTCCCCCCCTCTTTTCTTAACAGCTAATGTCATTACATCTGATCTAATGCAATTGGAGAATCCTCATCCAGTAAAGACCAAATTTGCATGTATATTGGTAAGACCAAAAGCCATGAAACTTTATTGTTATTCAGTCTCTCTTATGTTTTGTTTGTTTGTTTGTATTGCTATTGTAAATTGAATGATTTGATGTCATTTGTGAGGAATTTTTTTTTTTTTTTTTTTTTNTTTAATTTTTCAATGTAGACATATTGTCAAGGGGTAAGTTTATTGCTGCATGTGTTAAAGTCAGGGGAGTGGTGCATACTATCCATCTCTGCTTTTAAACAAGGCTGATTGTAAGCATTTTTAGCAGAAATGTGTACATTTTTGAAACAGGAAACATTTATTTTGCATAAGTTCCATCCTTAGCAGTGAGATACGGGTGAATTTTCATTCTGCACACTTTTGTATTGTCTTTATTTGTATGTCTTAACAATAAACCGTAACCCTTTTGCAATATTTGTGTATGTTTTTTGTATCATCAAATCTCATTGCTTCAATTGTTAGGTTGAAGTAAAACATGGTGATTCTGGATGTTTTTATTTATCTGAAAATTTTGATGAACACATGGACTATATGCGGCAACCTAAGAAGACTGATTGGGTAGACTATTTACATGAGCTGCCTCAGCCTTTACCAGACGCCCTTCATCAACATTCTGGTAAGCAAAGGTATCTAAGCACATGATCCTTGTGCGCTTTTGTCGTCATTGTTATTATTACTATGCTATTCTTACCTAGCCTTTTTTTCCTTGGATTAGGCTTTAACTTTTCTGTTGACAATCAAATACTTTTGGTTGTTTCTGTGTTTTGGATGTAGATGGTCCTATAAATTTATACAACAACCAAAATATACTGTTGACAATCAAATACTTTTGGTTGTTTCTGTTTTTTGGATGTAAATGGTCCTATAAATTTATACAACAACCAGAATATTTGCTTTCACCTTGGCATGACTGTCAATGGAGCCAAAGATCAATGCTTAAATCCTAAAGGTTTTGCTAGTTTTCTTGGCCTGCTTGAATCCATCCCTTTACATGATACTGGTTCAAATAATGGGTCTTTTGATTATTCAACCCCTGATTTAAGGTATAGTTCTCAGAGTTGATTTTCCTGCGTGCCGAACCTTTAACATCTTGAAGCAAATATAATCTCCTTTTGAAATTCCCTTAGTTCTTGATGCTTTTATGGAAGGTTGGTACAATCATGACTGGTAGTATGAATCATTGTATGAGAGGAAAATTGAGAAAAAATATGTTTGCCATGTCATTTGTAATATTAATACTTATATATTATTTTCTTTAGACCTGACATTTAAGCCAATTTGCACTTTTCATCAGTATTTGTGTCTCTGTTGGATGGCAAATTTAATTGATTTCTTTCTTGTGCTCAGATTGTGACTAATGGGAAGTACAAGATCAGTGTACATAGGGAAGCCCTGTATAGCAAGGCAAAAAGGTTATCACTAACAACAGAAAATGGACCATCTCTAGACAAAGTTATAAGGCCAGCACCAGAGCTTGTGAATGAAAGCCACCCATCAGGCTATAGAGCTGTAACATACAAGGAATTCTTTGAAATGCACGACTGAAAGGGGTACAAGAAGAGTGCATTTGATTTTATACGCATTCAAAATTAGGTGACTCTCCCTCAACCATGGTAGGTGGCTATAATATATATGAGTGAATGCTTCAAGTAGCTAGAAATTAATATAGCTTGTCTAATATATCAGTTTGGAGTCCTTAGATTCTTGGGTTTTTCCCCACTTTAGTATTAAGCACTTGCTAGTTGTAGAGTTCCTATTAGTATCACATGGTTACTTGTCATTATGTTTTTGTGACTACTCATGGATTTGGTTCATTATATTTCTAAATATATTTGTCATTTACACTTTCACCTATGGGTGTGACTGGAGAAAGGTTGAATGTAAGAAGTGAAAATCGTTGTGTTCCTTCTTGGTACAAGAATAAGTAGAGCTTATGATAAAGTCGTGGTCATTTGCAATTCATCATTTGTAAATTTTTTTTCATTATTAACATAGAATTACCATGGGAATAGTTTTCTTAAAATTCCTCAAAATTTTAAAAAAAATAAAAATATAATTCCAACGGTAAAATACCGTTGGAATTTTCAGAAAATAATTCCAACAATTTTTTTCAATTGGAAATATCGTAGGAATAATTTTTTCAAATTTCTCAATTTTTTTTTTAAAAAATTAATAAAAAATATAATTTGAACGGTAATTCCAACGGTAATATACCGTTAGAATAATTTTTAAAAGTTTTAATGGTAAAATACCGTTGGAATTTTCGTAAATAATTCCAACGGTAAAATATACCGTTGGAATTACCATTGGAATTTGTCGTGAGAATTTTTTCCCAAAATTGAATTCCAACGGTAAAATTCCGTTGAAATTTTGTAATTTTAACGGTTGTTTTTCCAACGACCCGAATTCCGTTGGAATTCAAAATTCCAACGGAAAAATTCCGTTGGAATCTAGCAATTTTATTGTAGTGCATTGTTTGATAAGGAGATGGTGGCTATGTTCATTAACACTCTTCAGTCTCCTTTCTTCGATCGAATGATAGGAAGTGCTTCTAACAACTTCTTTGATGTTGTTACTATTGGTGAAAGGATTGAAAATGGAGTTAAAAGTGGAAAAATAACTGAAAATCCTAATTCAATGGGAGCTACCAATCTGAAGAAATCTCTACTATTTAAAAAGAAAGAAGGTGAAGTTCATGCTACAACGTATGAGGAAGGACAAGGAAAAAGTATGGGAGGCCTAATCATTCACCTACATTTGCTCACCATTTTCAACCACAATTTGTGCCCTACCCACATATACCAAATGCATCTCAAGCTCCGCACCCTCAGCCTTACCCAACACCATCACATTATCAGCCCCCTTCTCCTTATCAGCACCAAACACCCCAAGTGATGCCACAGCAAATGAATGAACCTCAACCTCAAAACTTAAATGCCTATAAAAAAAGGACTCAAAATAGGTAGGAGAGAAAACCAATCCAATATGACCCCATCCCCATGACATACGCTGAATTGCTACCTCATCTTATCCAAAACAACTTAGCAGCTCAATGCCCATGGATGCCACAAGGACCCTCATTCCCAAGAGGGTATGATCCAAATGCACGATGTGATTATCATGGAGGAGCTATTGGTCATTCTATAGAAAGATGTATAGCCCTAAAAAATAAAGTTCAATCTTTGATAAATGTTAAATGGTTAAACTTTAAGGAATGGGCTCCCAACATACATCAAAATCCTTTGCCTAATCATGGGAATCCCGGAGTGAATGCTGTTGAAGACAATACAAAACAATACAACAAAAAGAGAGTGAAGGAGATTACAACATCAATGAATACGATCTTTGAGGCTTTGTCAAAAGCTGGCGTGCTGCAAACCCAATTAGATCAGCAGTGCGAAAATCATGGAAGGAATATGTGTAAATTCCATGGAAGGGTAATTGAGCATTCTATTGAAAATTGCGTTGATTTCAAAGATACCTTTCAAGGCCTAATGGACAAATAGCTAATTCAAGTAAGTTGTGAACTTGAGAGTAATTGGGTTGATGTGGTTGAGAAATCGATATTTTCGCCAAGTCAAGAAGATTAGGTATTCATAGGCATTCAAGCCTCTGTAGATACCTTACCAATTGGCGAGCTATCCATCAATACTCCAAAGCCATCAATGTTTCATTATACTAAGAAGATTGGCCCAGAAGCTCCTCTTGAACACTCTTACAAGCCGAAACCTATTACAATCCAAGTGCCAAATCCTTTTCCTTACAAGAATACAAAGGATACAAAAGCTGTGCCATGGAAATATGACTCTCAAATTCTTAAAGGCAACTCTTTTGTGGACCAGTTTAAGGCCTCATCTAGCTCTCAATTATCCTCAGCTATCACAAACATATCTGGAGTTAGTGGGATGACCCGAAGTGGTCGTTGTTATACCCCTGAAGAGTTGGAGGAACGACGGCTGAAGGAAATAGAAGGGCAACGTAAAGGGAAGAAGAAAGCAGAAGAAAATTTCGCAAAGGGAGATAAGCGAGATGAAAGAATAATGGAGGAACCCGTAGGGGTCAAATGCGATGAGCGCAAGGAAAGTATATCTGAAGCAGAGGCTTGTGAATTTTTGAAAATCATTAAGCAAAGTGAATTCAAGGTGATTGAGCAATTGAATCGAACTCCTGCTCGAATATCATTGCTCTCCTTATTTTTAAACTCTGAACCTCATCGACAAGTGTTAACAAAGATATTAAATCAAGCTCATGTTTCTTATGACATTACCGTTGACAAGTTAGGTGGCATTGTCGGCAATATCATTGCTGATAATTATATCACTTACACTGATGATGAGATACCTGTTGAAGGAATAGGGCATAACAAGGCGCTCCACATTTCTGTGAAATGCAAAGACCATATAATAGCAAGGGTGCTTGTCGATAATGGTTCTTCTCTGAATATAATGCCAATATCGACGTTATCCAAATTGCCTATTGAGAGGTCATACATGAAGTCTAGCACCATGATCGTAAGGGCATTCGATGGGACGAGGAGAGAAGTCATTGCAGAAATGGAGATCCCGATTCAGATTGGCCCTAATGAATTTAGCATAATATTTCAAATAATGGATATTGCTCCAGCTTACAGTTGCTTGCTGGGACGACCTTGGATCCATTCTGCGGGTGCTGTGCCTTCTACCCTGCACCAAAGAGTAAAATTTATAGTGAAAAACAAGTTGGTGATTATTTTTGGTGAAGAGGATTTACTTATATCTAAGCCTTCGTCAACTCCTTACATTGAAGCTGCTGAAGAGGCCCTTGAAACATCGTTCCAAGCCTTCGAAGTTGCTAATGCCACTTACATTTGTGAAGAGTCACAGATGCCAAAATCTCAACTATCCAATACTTCTGTAATGATGGCTAAGGTCATGCTGAAACAAGGATATAAACCTAGAGAAGGATTAAAGAAGAACAGTCGAGGTATTAAAGCGCCTCTGCAGGTTCACGAAAAACATGAAAAATTTGGGTTAGGATATCAACCTACCAGAGCTGATAGGAAGAGAGGCATGGAAGAAAAGAAAGAGAAAAGACTTACTCAGCTAGAAAACAGAGAGCCAAGAATTGAAAGAATGCACACATGTGACTTATACCAAAGCTTTCGAAGTTGAGGAATATCATTTTCAGATCAAGTTTCAGCAATTGATTGCTCTGTTAATGAAGAAGTTAAATTTGTATTTCCTAGTGGACCTGATGCTCAACTCAACAATTGGGAGATTGCTGAGTTTCCTGAAGTTTTAGAATTTCACTCAGAGTAATTCTACGATACTAGCCCTATTGCTCTGCCCAAGGTCTTAGGATAAGATTTGTAAAATGGGCTTCACGTTTCTGTTTCAGTATTTTTTCTTTATATAATAAATGCATGTTTCAGTTAACAAAACATCATCATTTGTTCTCTTCATTTTCTTAATCTCCTAATTTCATTGTTCCATAAATTAGCCTTTTATTCTTGTTCATTCATTGCTATCAATTTATTTTGAATCCTTGCAGATCTAAAAGTGATAAACTTGAAGATGATATTGTTACCATCTCACTTTATGATTTTGAACACCCCATTAATTGTGCTGAGAATGATAAAGAAGAAGAATATGAGCCTTCCTCTGAACTTCTAAGATTAGTGGAACAAGAGGATGAAGAAATTGAACCTCATGAAGAGTCAATAGAAGTGATTAATCTTGGGACTGAAGATGAAAAAAGAGAAGTCAAGATTGGCACCTCAATAAGGGAGATTGAACGCAAAAAGATGATTAAACTCCTTCATGATTACACCGATGTGTTTGCATGGTCTTATCAAGACATGCCTGGGCTTGATACGGATATTGTCGTCCATAAGTTACCATTAAAACCAGAATGTTTGCCTGTCAAACAAAAACTAAGGCGAATGAAACCCGAAATGTCTTTAAAGATTAGAGAAGAAGTTAAAAAGTAATTTGATGCTGGTTTCCTCGCAGTAGCAAAATATCCTGAATGGATCGCTAATATCGTTCCAGTTCCGAAAAAAGATGGAAAAGTTCGTATGTGTGTCGATTATCGAGATTTGAATAGAGCTAGCCCTAAGGATGACTTTCCACTACCACATATTGATGTACTTGTGGATAGCACGGCTAGACATTCTATTTTCTCTTTTATGGATGGTTTCTCAGGCTATAATCAAATAAAGATGGCTCCAGAAGACATGGAAAAGACAACTTTCACCACTCTATGGGGTACTTTCTGTTATAAAGTAATGCCATTCGGTTTGAAAAATGTTGAGGCAACATATCAAAGGGCTATGGTAACCTTATTTCATGACATGATGCACAAAGAAATAGAAGTGTATGTCGATGACATGATTGGAAAATCTGAGACAGAAGAAGACCATATTGTTAACTTACAAAAGCTCTTTGATCGATTGAGAAAGTATCGACTTCGTTTGAATCCAGCTAAATGCACATTTGGTGTAAGATCTGGAAAGCTCTTGGGGTTTGTGGTTAGTCAAAAAGGGATAGAAGTAGATCTTGATAAAGTTCGAGCAATCTTAGAAATGTCAGCTCCTCGTACGGAGAAAGAGGTTTGAGGATTCTTGGGAAGATTAAATTACATTGCAAGATTTATATCTCAGTTAACTGCCACATGTGAACCTCTGTTCAAATTGCTGCGCAAAAATCAAACTTCCAAATGGAATGAAGATTGTCAAAGGGAATTTGAGAAAATTAAACAATACTTGCAAGAACCACCGATTCTAGTCCCACCAATACCAGGAAGGCCTCTCATTATGTATCTAACAGTGCTAGAAGGATCAATGGGTTTTGTACTGGGACAACATGATGAATTTGGGAGAAAAGAACATGTCATTTACTACTTGAGCAAAAAGTTCACGAATTATGAGGCCAAATACTTATTGTTAGAACGCACATGTTGTGCTCTGGCTTGGGCGGCTCATCGTTTGCGACAATATATGTTGTATTATACAACTTGGCTTGTGTCTAAAATGGATCCAATCAAATACATTTTTGAGAAACCAGCTCTCACAGGAAGAATCGCACGATGGCAAGTTCTTTTATCTGAATACGACATCATTTATGTCACCCAAAAAGCGATAAAAGGAAGCGCACTGGCCGACTTCTTAGCTAATCAACCAGTAGAAACATACGGGTTGATGCAATGCGATTTTCCCGATGAGGATATAATGGCATTATTCAAAGATAAAGAGACTTCAAGGGGCGAGAAGTGGACTTTGCTATTTGATGGAGCCTCCAATGCTTTAGGGCATGGAATCGGCGCTGTGCTAATCTCTCCTGAAGAGAAGCTTATCCCAATTACCGCTAGGCTATGTTTTGACTGCACAAATAATATAGCCGAGTATGAAGCATGCACTATGGGAATACAAGCAGCGATAGAATCAAAAGCAAGAATTTTAGAAGTATATGGAGATTCAGCTTTGGTGATCAATCAACTGAAAGGGGAGTGGGAGACTCGAGACTACAAATTGATCCAGTATCGTGACTACATAAAAGAGTTGTCTGGACAATTTGAGGAGATCACCTTTTGTCATATCCCTCGAGAAGATAATCAGTTGGCCAATGCGCTGGCAACCCTATCCTCAATGTTCAAGATCGATAATGATAAAGAGATGCCGCTTATAAAGATGACTAGGCAAGATTGCCCAGCATACTACTTAACGATGGAAGAAGAACCTGACGGGAAACCATGGTATCAAGATATTAAATCTTTCATTAAAAGTAGGGAATACCCACCTAGTGCTTCAGAAAATGACAAAAGAACCATAAGGAGGTTAGCAATGGGTTTCTTCCTAAATGAGGATGTGTTATACAAAAGAAATTATGATACAGTGCTTCTGAGATGTGTTGATATACCAGAGGCAAAGAGGATAATTGAAGATGTGCATGAGGGTATTTGTGGAACACATGCAAATGGGCATGCCATGGCAAGAAAGATATTAAGGGCAGGGTATTATTGGTTGACAATGGAATCTGATTGCATTAATCATGTGAGAAAATGCCACAAATGTCAAATATATGCTGATAGGATCCATACACCACCTATACCTCTAAATGTCTTATCGGCACCATGGCCATTCTCAATGTGGGGCATGGATGTTATAAGCCCGATCGAACCAAAAGCCTCGAATGGGCATCGCTTCATCCTGGTTGCAATTGATTACTTCACAAAATGGGTTGAAGCTGCTTCTTATGCTCATGTAACAAAAGGAGTGGTGCTAAAATTCATCAAGAAGGAATTAATTTGTCGCTACGGTATTCCTGAGAGGATCATTACGGATAATGCGATAAATTTGAACAGCAAGTTAATGACGGAACTATGTGAAAGATTTAAGATAAGATATCATAATTCATCCCCATATCGCCTGAGAATGAATGGGGCGGTTGAGGCAGCCAACAAAAATATCAAGAAAATCGTCGGAAAGATGACCGTATCATACAAGGATTGGCATGATATGCTTCCTTTTGCTCTTCATGGCTATCGCACGTCAGTCCGCACTTCTACAGGGGCAACTCCTTTTTCACTAGTTTACGGGATGGAAGCTGTGCTTCCAATTAAGGTAGAAATACCCTCATTAAGGGTGATTATGGAGGCAGAATTAGAAGAAGCCGAGTGGACACGAGCACGATATGATCAATTAAACCTTATTGAAGGGAAAAGACTAGTTGCACTATGTCATGACCAACTCCATCAAAGAAGGATGATGAGGGCTCACGCCAAGAAAGTACGACCGCGTCAATTTCAAGAAGGAGATTTGGTATTGAAAAAGATCTTACCAATTCAAAAGGATTATCGTGGAAAATGGACCCTGAATTATGAAGGGCCTTATGTGGTAAAACGAGCTTTCTCTGGAGGAGCATTGATCCTTGCTAAGATGGATGGAGAGGAATTACCACAACCTGTAAATTCAGATGTAGTAAAAAAGTACTATGCATAAAAGGGCATGCTTGTATTTTCTTTTGTTCAATCAATGAAAAGTTACTTTATGCCATTTTGCTTTCCTTCCAAAAAAAGAATAATTAACCCGCTAGGTTGAAAACCTGAAAAGGCCACCTAGGCAAAAGTTAGGGTTCCAAAAAAGAAGGAAATGGCTCGTTTGGTTGAAAACCTGGAAAGGCAACCAAGGCAAAAATTAGAGGAAAAAAATGAAATGAAGTGACTTAGTAGGTGAAAAAGTTGAAAGAAAGACATAAGATGAGTCAAGGTCAAAGGGAGTAGCACAGACATTAAATATGGTGGAAGTTTTCACAGGAATGAGAAATTTAAAGAAATTGTCAAGTATGCAAAAGAGGTCAAATGATATTTAGAAGAGCCAATTATAGGGGGTTTTCAGAATCATATACTGGGGCAGCTGTCATTATCCATCTTAAAAGTTATCACCGGAAGAGCTGGAAATCTTATTCTACCTTCTTTTGTCATTGATTTCACAATGCCGTTATTATGTCTTTTTCCATATGAATGTTTAATCTTTTCCCATTTAGTCTATGATTATTTTCACCCAATTGTAACCCATTTTGCTAATTGAATATGCTTTCTCATGATGATTATATACTGAAATGTGAAACATGTGTTAACTTTAGCTAAGCGTATCAATAATTAAGTATGTGAAATTCAAGAGCTTGTAGGGAACACATCGAATTCCCAAGCATATATCAATTGAGCAAAAGACTGACCTTGCAGAAGAGGAGTTATCCCAAGAGTAATACTATTGGTTATCACTTTGTCTCATAAGGGAAAAACATGGATTTGGGAGCAGGCTTCATCTTTTTACCAACGATTTGTTCATCCTTGACATTGTTTGAACCAGTCTTCCGAGGTCAAAGAAGTAAAAAGAAAATTTTTTGAATACCAAAATGTTTTTCAAATTTAACATGTAAATTGACATACATGGAGCATGCATTGCGTATTATATCTATCACTCATTTATCTTTCTTGTTGTTTAATTTCATGTTGTTAAATCGAATCCATTTTGTCTGGATCGAGCCTAGCTTGTCTAGGTCACTTATTATTTTTCCTGTTGTTAAATCGAATCCAATTTGGTTGGGTCAAGCCTGGATACCCTGGGTCATTATTATTTTTCCTGTTGTTAAATCGAATCCAGCTTGGTTGGGTCGATCCCGGATACCCTGGGTCATTTGTTTAATTTTCTTGCTGTTAAATCGAATCCAATTTGGTTGGGTCGAGCCCGGATACCCTGGGTCATTATTATTTTTCCTGTTGTTAAAATCAAATTCAACTTGGTTGGGTCGAGCCCGAATACCCTGGATCATTATTATTTTTCCTGTTGTTAAATCGAATCCAATTTGGTTGGGTCGAGCCCGGATACCCTAGGTCATTATTATTTTTCCTGTTGTTAAATCGAATTCAACTTGGTTGGGTCGAGCCCGGATACCCTGGGTCATTTGTTTAATTTTCTTGCTATTAAATCGAATCCAGCTTGGTTGGGTCAAGCCCGGATACCCTGGGTCATTTGTTTAATTTTTCTTGTTATTAAATCGAATCCATTATTTTTGAATCGAGTCTAACCTATATAGGTCTTATTTCAATTTTTACGACTAATATATAGTCATGCTTAGCTTGTGTAAATGCTTGCTTTCATTAAAATTTAGCTATAATGATAGCGATATTTTGACATTCCGGAGGTAAAAGAGTTTCTCTAGTTTTGCCAGAGGTACTGGTGGGGCTTGAGGTTAACTCCTGATAAAAAATCTTTTCTATGCATAATTCTTTGAAAAAATCTTTTACGCATAATATTATATTTTTATTTACCTTAAAAAATGGATTAAAGTACCGACGATGGAATAATCGAAGATAGTTGTAATGACAGCGACTCTTTGACATTCCGGAGGTGAGGAGTGTCCCTTTAGCCTTCCCAGATGTACTGGTGGACCAAAGAAATATCTCCGATAAAAATCTTTTTCCACAAATCTTAAATTCATCTTTCTAACATGCATAAGGAATTGTGTTTTGTAGTTATTACTCGAATAATAAAAATGTTAAACTTGCTTATGATAGAATAGATTGGGGGAGGATTGTAATGACAATCACAAACTCTACCTAATAATCTTGAAGCATCCTTTAGGTTTTTCCAGAAGTGCTGGTAGGGCCTAATAAAATTTTAATCTATTTTATAATGTTAGGACTAACTTAACTCATTTAAAAAGATAACTAGAGATTAAATGAGTAACCGTTCTAAGAACGGACGTCGTAGGGTGCTGATACCTTCCCTACACGTAATCAACCCCCGAATCCAAACTCTGAACGTAGACCAAATTATTTAGGTGTCCAATCACACCGTTCTATTTGCTAAAAATAGAATAAAATGATTGGTGGCGACTCCATTCTTTTCTTACATATTATTGCACATTGTTAACTTTTTATTCCTTCTCGCGTGGGGGGATCTCGCCACTCCGCATCGCGCTCCCGAAAGGGACGTTGCGACAAGACCAATGATTAATGCAATACTTGAAGGAGTTGGGGAAATCCGAAAGATTACTCAGATAAAGACTCCTATGAGGTTAATACGAGAAATACTGAGGTCAGCTGGATGCAGTTTGAAAGGTCCTTTTAGGCCAATAAAAAAGGATGATCAATATGATGTGGATTCTTTCTGTGAACATCACCAGAGTATGGGGCATGATATAGAAAGGTGCGGGAATTCAAGTGTGGAGTTCAGAAGCTGATGACTTTAGGAGTCTTAAGGTTTGAGAGGAGAAGTGAGGGGAATCAGAAGGAGATCAACATGACTGGAGAAGAACAACATGGGGCCAAACCTTTTGTCCTTAGAGTTTTACCTAATCCCTCAGCTAGCCAAGCTCGGCCAGAGTTGGTCATTCAGGTGCCTGCACCGTTCTCTTATGAAAGCAACAATGCTGTACCCTGGAATTACGGAGTAAAAATAGTAAACACTAAAGAAGAAAATCCAGGGAGTTGCATAGAAAAAAAAGAAGAATCAGATACGATCACCAATGTGATAGGGGTTAGTGGAACTTAAATATGCACAGTCGTTGCCAAAAGCTTACATCTGTAAATCAATTCAAAAACATGAAAAATGTTGGAGTTCAAAGCCAGTATGGAGTTACTCACGAAACACAGAGTAAGGTGATACAAGATTCAGAAAGAACCCAAGCTGAAGAAGGGGATTGCCTTCAACCAGGAATTGAAAACCAATTGCCTCCAATAGGAAAGGTTGATTTTGAGCAAAACGATGTGAAGCCTTGGGTGCAAATATGGTTCAATATGAAGAGAAAAGAAGATGTCGAGATGAAATATGGGCACATAGCTTACCTATTGTTCGTTCCAGTTGATACCCCCATGTTGAAGGCTATGTTGAGTTTTTGGGACCCTGCCTACCGTGTCTTCACATTTCAACAATTTGATATGGTCCCGACTATTGAAGAATACGGAGAATTGCTCAACATTGAGACTGAATCTCAAAGCAAAACCTACTTTCATGATCCAAAAACGGCGCCCAAGAAGAAGCTTTCCAAACTCATGGGTATTCAAGCAAATGAGTTAGAAAAGTATATGAAAGAGAAAGGTCGAAACATACCTGCTGATTATCTATTGAAGATAGTGCAAGAACAAATCGATAGTGATCGAGGGTTAGCTCTATTTGCACTTGCCATTTATGGATTAGTGATATTCCCTAGGGTGAAAGGCCATATTGAGAGTCATGTTATTAAGCTGGTGGAGCAACTCAAACACAAAGCCAATCCTGTCTCGTCGATCTTAGCCGAGACTGTCAGATCCTTGAATTATTGTAGAATTAACAAGAATGGTCGATTTTGTGGAAGCGCCCAGTTGTTGACTGTATGGATGATTAGCCACCTTCCCCACCTCGATTGCTTTAAATATCCTAAAATTGAATATATGAATTATTGTTGTAAAGATAAAAATCCTCTCAGACAATATTGCATTGCTCAATGGCCACCTGTGACACCCAAAAGGAGCGAATGGATTCACTATTTCCAACACATGAGCAATGTGGTCTGGAGAGCCTCGTGGATGCCGCATGTCTCAGTCGTTTATAGATGTGGAGACAAACCATGGGTTCCACTCATTGGTCCATGGGGAGTAACTAGTTACGCACCTGCTATGGTTAAGAGACAGTTGGGCTCAGTGCAATTTATACCAATGACTCATGGGATTTCAGACCTTGATGTGGCTTATGGAGATGAGGGGTCAATTCAGAAGGTCAAGGCAACAATTGAGGCATGGAAAGATGCGTGACGTGTGAATCCTGGTCCATGCAATAGTTTGACTACCCTAGGTTATCCTTTTTGGCAATCAAATAGGGGAAAAAGCTTTGTGGCTCCGAGCGTACAAGGTCCTCAACCTCCAAGTCATATGTTTGACGAACCTATTGATTACGAAGCCGAAGCTGAAGCAAGATATGAAATGGCATGCCGGCAATTTCAAAGGAGGGAAGCCTTACTTGTATCAGAAAAGAGAAAGATAATTGTCGAAAGGCAAATGTGGGCTAATAAAATGGCCAAGATTGAAAGAACAGTAAACGAATCAGAGGAGAATACTAAGCAAAAGGACACTGAGATAGAAAAGCTGAAAGAGAGGTGTCTAACATTTGAAGAAAGAATTGTGTTGACAGATGACCAACTGGGCGAATCTAGAGACCTTAACTTAGCTCAGCAAAGGGATATTCAAACTTTGAGTGCTTAATTGCAAGGTAGTCGTGCAACTTCTAATGTATTGAGACAAGAAAAAGCTGTTTTAGAAGGAGAACTTGAACACTGGCACCACATAAGCTGGCATTGGGAGGATAAATGTCAATTGGCTGAGCAACAAGCTGCTAATCTTCTTTAACAAGTTAAGACGGTCGCTGAGAGGGCTCGGGATAGAGCAGATGAAGCACATGAGATTGAAGCACAAATGCCACCAAGTGAAGTGCAAAAGTTCTTACTCGATGTCAAGAAAGACCTCAAGTACATCGGCAAATTTTATTGAGAGAGATGAGAAGGATTATGGCTTTAAGAGTAGTTTGTTTTTGTAATACGAAACTTTCACCATTAGTGTTTCTTTACTGATTTAGAATGGAATGAATGTTTTTGGCAATATCTCTCGCACATTTAAGTCATGTTTAAACTTTTCTCTGCATAAATGCATTACATTTGAGTTGTTCTTTGCATACTATATTTTACATTTTATACTCATTGTTCGCCTAAATTGATTAAGGTATAACAACATTGCGAATGAATAATCACTTTTACTTCCAAAATCTCGTTATAGAACTCGGTCACAATCGAAGGTCATGGATGAACAAGAGTAAGTCAAAGTCCAAGAAGAAATGCAAAAAGACATCAATGAGTTGAAAGATAAGTTGACTCAAATCTTGAGTATTCTTACACCTTCCGGTCGCGGAAAACAACAAGAAGGGAATCCTTCAAATAGCAACCCAGAGCAAGGACAAGATACACCTCCTTACCCACCGGGTTTTGCTCCTTTTCATGACCCTGCACAACAACAAGTCTTCAACCCTAATATACTGCCATTAGCTGGGCCAAGTGACTTAAGGCCTGTTCTTGTGCAAAATCCTCTCAATAACCCTCATAATGCTAACACATCAATCCCTCCAAACACATTTCCTTATGGCTTCACGCCTAATCCAACACAAAATCCTTCACAACAACAAACCGTCAATCCCCATGACATAAATATGTCATCAAGTACTTTTCCATTTGGATTTAATCCTATTCAGGGGCAAAATTCATCGCAGTCACATATTGTAAATCCTCATGATGCGATGCCCGTGCAATCAAATGCTCATCCTCCCCTTGTCCCTACTACCATATACATGCAACCAACTGGGTATTCATACCCATATTTAGCACCACAAGTTTGCTTTCAGAGACCTATTGGCGAAGGTCCAATGAATCTAATTGATATCCTTGGCCCAGATGAGCCAAAAGTAGAATCAATGAGCAAGGAAAAACTTGAAGTCTTAGAAGAATGATTGCGAACCATCGAAGGGACTAATGCTTATGGTGTTGTGGACGCAACTGAGCTTTGTCTTGTCCCGAATGTTATCATCCCTCCTAAATTCAAAGTGCCAGATTTCAATAAGTACAATGGAACTGCATGTCTAAAAAGTCATTTGACCATGTACTGTCGAAAGATGGCATCTTGTGCACATGATGATAAATTGCTAATCCATTTCTTCCAAGATAGCCTAACTGGGGCAGCCACACTATGGTATACACATTTGGACCGAGCTCGAGTACGGTGTTGGAAAGACTTGGCAGATGCATTTTTGAGACAATATAAATATAATATTGACATGGCTCCAGATAGGATGCAACTGCAAAATATGGAAAAGAAAGCCACTAAGACATTCAAAGAATATGCTCAAAAATGGTGAGAAATTGCTGCTCAAGTGGATCCCCCATTGTCTGATAAGGAGATGGTGGCTATGTTCATTAATACTCTTCAATCTCCTTTCTTTGATCGAATGATAGGAAGTGCTTCTAATAACTTCTCTGATGTTGTTACTATTGGTGAAAGGATCGAAAATGGAGTTAAAAGTGGAAAAATAACTGAAAATCCTAATTCAATGGGAGCTACCAATCTGAAGAAACCTCTACCGTTTAAAAAGAAAGAAGGTGAAGTTCATGCTGCAACGTATGAGGAAGGACAAGGAAAAGGACCTATGTATGGGAGACCTAATCATTCACCTACATTTGCTCACCACTTTCAACCACAATTTGTGCCCTACCCACATATAGCAAATGCATCTCAAGCTCCGCACCCTCAGCCTTACCCAACTCCATCACCCTATCGTACACCTTCTCCTTATCAGCACCAAACACCTCAAGTGATGTCACAACAGATGAATCAACCTCTACCTCAAAACTCAAATGCCTATCAAAAGAGGACTCAAAATGGTCAACAGAGAAAGCCAATCCAATATGACTCCATCCCCATGACATACGCTGAATTGCTACCTCATCTTATCCAAAACAACTTAGCAGCTCAATGCCCATGGACGTCACAAAGACCCCTATTCCCAAGGGGGTATGATCCAAATGCGTGATGTGATTATCATGGAGGAGCTATTGGTCATTCTACGGAAAGATGTATAGCCCTAAAAAATAAAGTTCAATCTCTGATAAATGCTAAATGGTTAAACTTTAAGGAAGGGGCTCCCAACATACATCAAAATCCTTTGCCTAATCATGGGAATCCCAGAGTGAATGCTGTTGAAGACAGTACAAAACAGTACAACAAAAAGATGGTGAATGAGATTACAACATCAATGAATACAATCTTTGAGGCTTTGTCAAAAGCTGGCGTGCTGCAAACCCAATCAGATCAGCAATGCGAAAATTATGGAAGGAATATGTGTAAATTCCATGGAAGGGCAATTGGGCATTCTATTGAAAATTGCGTTGATTTCAAAGATACCCTTTAAGGCCTAATGGACAAACAACTAATTCAAGTAAGTTGTGAACTTGAGAGTAATTGGGTGGATGTGGTTGAGAAATCGATATTTTCGCCAAGTCAAAAAGATCAGGTATTCATAGGCACTCAAGCCTCTGTAGATACCTTACCCATTGGCGAGCTATCCATCAATACTCTAAAGCCATTAGTGCTTTATTATACTAAGAAGATTGGCCCAGAAGCTCCTCTTGAACACTCTTACGGGCCGAAACCTATTACAATCCAAGTGTCAAATCCTTTTCCTTACAAGGATACAAAAGCTGTGCCATGGAAATATGACTCTCAAATTCTTGAAAGCAACTTTTTTGTGGACCAGTTTAAGGCCTCATCTAGCTCTCAATTATCCTCAGCTATCACAAACATATCTGGAGTTAGTGGGATGACCCGAAGTGGTCATTGTTATACCCCTGAAGAGTTGGAGGAACAACGGTTGAAGGAAATAGAAGGGCAACGTAAAGGGAAGAAGAAAGCAGAAGAAAATTTCGCAAAGGGAGATAAGCAAGATGAAAGAATAATGGAGGAACCTGTAGGGGTCAAATGCGATGAGCACAAGGAAAGTATATCTGAAGCAGAGGCTGGTGAATTTTTGAAAATCATTAAGCAAAGTGAATTTAAGGTGATTGAGCAATTGAATCAAACTCCTGCTCGAATATCATTGCTCTCCTTATTTTTAAACTCTGAACCTCATCGACAAGTGTTAACGAAGATATTAAATCAAGCTCATGTTTCTCATGACATTACCGTTAACAAGTTAGGTGGCATTGTCGGCAATATCATTGCTGATAATTATATCACTTACACTGATGATAAGATACCTGTTGAAGGAATAGGGCATAATAAGGCGCTCCACATTTCTGTGAAATACAAAGACCATATAATAGCAAGGGTGCTTGTCGATAATGGTTCTTCTCTGAATGTAATGCCAATATCGACGTTATCCAAATTGCCTATTGACAGGTCATACATGAAGTCTAGCACCATGATCGTAAGGGCATTCGATAGGACGAGGAGAGAAGTCATTGGAGAAATGGAGATCCTGATTCAAATTGGCCCTAATGATTTAGTATAATATTTCAAATAATGGATATTGCTCCAGCTTACAGTTGCTTGTTGGGATGAACTTGGATCCATTCTGTGGGTGCTGTGCCTTCTACCCTACACCAAAGCGTGAAATTTATAGTGAAAAACAAGTTGGTGATTATTTTTGGTGAAGAGGATTTACTTGTATCTAAGCCTTCGTCAACTCCTTACATTGAAGCTGCTGAAGAGGCCCTTGAAACATCGTTCAAAACCTTCGAAGTTGCTAATGCCACTTACATTTGTGAAGGGTCACAGATGCCAAAATCTCAACTATCCAATACTTCTGTAATGATGGCTAAGGTCATGTTGAAACAAGGATATATACCTAGAGAAGGATTGGGGAAGAACAGTCGAGGTATTAAAGCGCCTCTGCAGGTTCGCGAAAAGCATGAAAAATTTGGGTTAAGATATCAACCTACCAGAGCTGATAGGAAGAGAGGCATGGAAGAAAATAAAGAGAAAAGACTTGCTCAGCTAGAAAATAGAGAGCCAAGAATTGAAAGAATGCACACATGTGACTTATACCAAAGCTTTCGAAATGGAGGAATATCATTTTCAGATCAAGTTTCAGCAATTGATTGCTCTGTTCATGAAGAAGTTAACTTTGTATTTCCTAGTGGACCTGATGCTCAACTCAACAATTGGGAGATTGCTGAGTTTCCTGAAGTTTTAGAATTTCACTCAGAGTAATTCTACGATACTAGTCCTATTGCTCTGCCCAAGGCCTTAGGATAAAATTTGTAAAATGGGCTTCATGTTTCTGTTTCAGTATTTTTTCTTCATATAATAAATGCATGTTTCAGTTAACAAAACATCATCATTTGTTCTCTTCATTTTCTTAATCTCCTAATTTCATTGTTCCATAAATTAGCCTTTTATTCTTGTTCATTCATTGCTATCAATTTATTTTGAGTCCTTGCAGATCTAAAAGTGATAAACTTGAAGATGATATTGTTACCATCTCACTTTATGATTTTGAACACCTCATTAATTGTGTTGAGAATGATAAAGAAGAAGAATATGAACCTTCCTCTGAACTTCTAAGATTAGTGAAACAAGAGGATGAAGACATTGAACCTCATGAAGAGTCAATAGAAGTGATTAATCTTGGGACTGAAGATGAAAAAAGAGAAGTCAAGATTGGCACCTCAATAAGGGAGATTGAACGCAAAAAGATGATTAAACTCCTTCATGATTACACCGATGTGTTTGCATGGTCTTATCAAGACATGCCTGGGCTTGATACGGATATTGTCGTCCATAAGCTACCATTAAAACCAGAATGTTTGCCTGTCAAACAAAAACTAAGGCGAATGAAACCCGAAATGTCTTTAAAGATTAGAGAAGAAGTTAAAAAGCAATTTGAAGCTGGTTTCTTCGCAGTAGCAAAATATCTTGAATGGATCGCTAATATCGTTCCAGTTCCGAAAAAAGATGGAAAAGTTCGTATATGTGTCGATTATCGAGATTTGAATAGAGCTAGCCCTAATGATGACTTTCCACTACCACATATTGATGTACTTGTGGATAGCACGGCTAGACATTCTATTTTCTCTTTTATGGATGGTTTCTCAGGCTATAATCAAATAAAGATGGCTCTAGAAGACATAGAAAAGATAACTTTCACCACTCTATGGGGTACTTTCTGTTATAAAGTAATGCCATTCGGCTTGAAAAATGTTGGGGCAACATATCAAAGGGCTATGGTAACCTTATTTCATGACATGATGCACAAAGAAATAGAAGTGTATGTCGATGACATGATTGCAAAATCTGAGACAGAAGAAGACCATATTGTTAACTTACAAAAGCTCTTTGATCGATTGAGAAAGTATCGACTTCATTTGAATCCAGCTAAATGCACATTTGGTGTAAGATCTGGAAAGCTCTTGGGGTTTATGGTTAGTCAAAAAGGAATAGAAGTAGATCCTGATAAAGTTCGAGCAATCTTAGAAATGTCAGCTCCTCATACGGAGAAAGAGGTTCGAGGATTCTTGGGAAGATTAAATTACATTGCAAGATTTATATCTCAGTTAACTGCCACATGTGAACCCCTGTTCAAATTGCTGCGCAAAAATCAAACTTCCAAATGGAATGAAGATTGTCAAAGGGCATTTGAGAAAATCAAACAATACTTGCAAGAACCACCGATTTTATTCCCACCAATACCAGGAAGACCTCTCATTATGTATCTAACAGTGCTGGAAGGATCAATGGGTTGTGTACTGGGACAACATGATGAATTTGGGAGAAAAGAACATGCCATTTACTACTTGAGCAAAAAGTTCACGAATTATGAGGCCAAATACTCATTGTTAGAACGCACATGTTGTGCTCTGGCTTGGGCGGCTCATCGTTTGCGACAATATATGTTGTATTATACAACTTGGCTGGTGTCTAAAATGGATCCAATCAAATACATTTTTGAGAAACCAGCTCTCACAGGAAGAATCGCACGATGGCAAGTTCTTTTATTTGAATACGACATCATTTATGTCACCCAAAAAGCGATAAAAAGGAAGCGCACTGGCCGACTTCTTAGCTAATCAACCAGTAGAAACATACGGGTCGATGCAATGCGATTTTCCGGATGAGGATATAATGGCATTATTCAAAGATAACGAGACTTCAAGGGGCGAGAAATGGACTTTGCTATTTGATGGAGCCTCCAATGCTTTAGGGCATGGAATCGGCGCTGTGCTAATCTCTCCTGAAGAGAAGCTTATCCGAATTACCGCTAGGCTATGTTTTGACTGCACAAATAATATAGCCGAGTATGAAGCATGCACTATGGGAATACAAGCAGCGATAGAATCAAAAGCAAGAATTTTAGAAGTATATGGAGATTCAGCTTTGGTGATCAATCAACTGAAAGGGGAGTGGGAGACTCAAGACTCCAAATTGATCCCGTATCGTGACTACATAAAAGAGTTGTCTGGACAATTTGAGGAGATCACCTTTTGTCATATCCCTCGAGAAGATAATCAGTTGGCCGATGCGCTGGCAACCCTATCCTCAATGTTCAAGATCGATAATGATAAAGAGATGCCACTTATAAAGATGACTAGGCAAGATTGCCCAGCATACTGCTTAACGATGGAAGAAGAGCCTGACGAGAAACCATGGTATCAAGATATTAAATCTTTCATTAAAAGCAGGGAATACCCACTTAGTGCTTCAGAAAATGACAAAAGAACCATAAAGAGGTTAGCAATGGGTTTCTTCCTAAATGAGGATGTGTTATACAAAAGAAATTATGATACAGTGCTTCTAAGATGTGTTGATATACCAGAGGCAAAGAGGATAATTGAAAATGTGCATGAGGGTATTTGTGGAACACATGCAAATGGGCATGCCATGGCAAGAAAGATATTAAGAGCAGGGTATTATTGGTTGACAATGGAATCTGATTGCATTAATCATGTGAGAAAATGCCACAAATGTCAAATATATGCTGATAGGATCCATACACCACCTATACCTCTAAATGTCTTATCGGCACCATGGCCATTCTCAATGTGGGGCATGGATGTTATAGGCCCGATCGAACCAAAAGCCTCGAATGGGCATCGCTTCATCCTGGTTGCAATTGATTACTTCACAAAATGGGTTGAAGCTGCTTCTTATGCTCATGTAACAAAAAGAGTGGTGTTAAAATTCATCAAGAAGGAATTAATTTGTCGCTACGGTATACCTGAGAGAATCATTACGGATAATGCGATGAATTTAAACAGCAAGTTGATGACGGAACTATGTGAAAGATTTAAGATAAGACATCATAACTCATCCCCATATCGCCCGAAAATGAACGGAGCGGTTGAGGCAGCCAACAAAAACATCAAGAAAATCGTCGGAAAGATGACTGTATCATACAAGGATTGGCATGATATGCTTCCTTTTGCTTTTCATGGCTATCGCACGTCAGTCCGCACTTCTACAGGGGCAACTCCTTTTTCACTAGTTTACGGGATGGAAGCTGTGCTTCCAATTGAGGTAGAAATACCCTCATTAAGAGTGGTTATGGAGGCAGAATTAGAAGAAGCCGAGTGGACACATGCACGATATGATCAATTAAACCTCATTGAAGGAAAAAGACTAGTTACGCTATGTCATGACCAACTCTATCAAAGAAGGATGATGAGGGCTCATGCCAAGAAAGTGCGACCACGTCAATTTCAAGAAGGAGATTTGGTATTGAAAAAAATCTTACCAATTCAAAAGGATCATCGTGGGAAATGGACTCCAAACTATGAAGGACCTTATGTGGTAAAACGAGCTTTCTCTGGGGGAGCATTGATCCTTGCTAAGATGGATGGAGAGGAATTACCACGTCTTGTAAATTCAGATGTAGTAAAAAAGTACTATGCATAAAAGGGCATGCTTGTATTTTCTTTCGTTCAATCAATGAAAAGTTACTTTGTGTCATTTTGCTTTCCTTCCAAAAAAAAGAATAATTAACTTGCTAGGTTGAAAACCTGAAAAGGTCACCTAGGCAAAAGTTAGGGTTCCAAAAAAGGGAAAGGGCTCGTTTGGTTGAAAACCTGAAAAGGCAACCGAGGCAAAAGTTAGAGCTAAAAAATGACATAAAGTGACTTGGTAAGTGGAAAATTTGAAAGAAAGATAGAACCAAAAGTCCAGGTCAAAGGGAGTAGCACAGACATTAAATATGGTGGAAGTTTTCACAGGAATGATAAATTTAAAGAAATAGGTCAAGTATGCAAAAGAGGTCAAATGATATTTAGAAGAGCCAATTATAGGGGTTTTTCAGAATCATATACTAGGGCAGCTGTCATTATTCATCTTAAAAGTTATCACCGGAAGAACTAGAAATCTTATTCTACCTTCTTTTGTCGTTGATTTCACAATGTCGTTATTGTGCCTTTTTCCATATGAATGTTTAATCTTTTCCCATTTAGTCTATGATTATTTTCACCCGATTGTAACCCATTTTTCTAATTGAATATGCTTTCTCATGATGATTATATACTGAAATGTGAAACATGTGTTAACTTTAGCTAAGCGTATCAAGAATTAAGTATGTGAAATTCAAGAGCTTGTAGAGAACACATCGAATTCCCAAGCATATATCAGTTGAGCAAAAGACTGACCTTGCAGAAGATGAGTTATCTCAAGAGTAATACTATTGGTTATCACTTTGTCTTATAAGGGAAAAACATGGATTTGGGAATAAGCTTCATCTTTTTACCAACGATTTGTTCATCCTTGACATTGTTTGAACCAGTCTTCCGAGGTCAAAGAAGTAAAAAGAAAATTTTTTGAATACCAAAATGTTTTTCAAATTTAACATGTAAATTGACATACATGGAGCATGCATTGCGTATTATATCTATCACTCATTTATCTTTCTCGCTGTTTAATTTCATATTGTTAAATCGAATCCATTCTGTTTGGATCGAGCCTAGCTTGTCTAGGTCACTGCTTATTTTTCCTGCTGTTAAATCGAATCCACCTTTGCTGGGTCGAGCCTGGATACCCTAGGTCATTGTTTATTTTTCTTGCTGTTAAATCGAATCCAGTTTGGCTAGGTCGAGCCTGGATACCCTAGGTCATTTGTTTTATTTTTCTTGCTGTTAAATCGAATCTAGCTTGGTTGGGTCGAGCCCGGATACCCTGGGTCATCTGTTTAATTTTCTTGCTGTTAAATTGAATCCACCTTGGTTGGGTCGAGCCTGGATACCCTGGGTCATTTATTTAATTTTCTTGCTGTTAAATCGAATTCAACTTAGTTGGATCGAGCCCAGATACCCTGGGTCATTTGTTTAAATTTTCTTGCTGTTAAATCGAATCCAGTTTGGCTGGGTCGAGCCCGGATACCCTGGGTTATTATTATTTTTCCTGTTGTTAAATCGAATCCAATTTGGTTGGGTCGAGCCCGAATACCCTGGGTCATTTGTTTAATTTTTCTTGTTATTAAATCGAATCCATTATGTTTGAATCGAGTCTAACTTATCTAGGTCTTATTTCAATTTTTACGACTAATATATAGTCATGCTTAGCTTGTGTAAATACTTGCTTTCATTTTCATAAAATTTTCATTTCATGCCTAGCACAAATTTTGGATCAATACCTTTGCTGGTTATTTGTATATAAATAGACAAGCAAAGGGGGCAGCTGTTGATACCAAAATTATGTAGTAAGAAATAAGGGAAATAAAAAAAAATAAAAAAATCATAATAATAATAATAAAATAAAATAAAATATTATTATTAATAACAATAAATTAGAAAAAAAAAAAGAGAAGAAAAATTGGATTTCTACGTTTCTGACTCCTGGGCGGCAATTTGCTTTCGGCGAAGTGCCATTCTCCAGTCCGGCACCGCCCATACTACAGTCCCCTTGCAGCTTAAAACCAGGAAAGCTCATCAATGAACCAGGGAACTTGCACAAATTTTGGCTATAAAAAGCCTCACAAAACAGAAGACAAGGGCGATACCGGATACCCAGACAGAGAGTGAGATATCAGAGCACCAAAATTCCATAGTGAAAGGAACGAAAAGATAGTGAAGAAGAGAGAATCGAAACTTTGAAGCAAAATNTTTGCATACTATATTTTACATTTTATACTCATTGTTCGCCTAAATTAATTAAGGTATAACGACATTGCGAACGAAAAATCACTTTTACTTCCAAGACCTCGTTATAGAACTCGATCACAATCGAAAGTCATGGATGAACAAGAGCAAGTCAAAGTCCAAGAAGAAATGCAGAAAGACATCAATGAGCTGAAAGATAAGTTGACTCAAATCTTGAGTATTCTTACACCTTCCGGTCGCGGAAAACAACAAGAAGGGAATCCTTCAAATAGCAACCCAGAGCAAGGACAAGATACACCTCCTTACCCACCGGGTTTTGCTCCTTTTCATGACCCTGCACAACAACAAGTCTTCAACCCTAATATACTGCCATTAGCTGGGCCAAGTGACTTAAGGCCTGTTCTTGTGCAAAATCCTCTCAATAACCCTCATGATGCTAACACATCAATCCCTCCAAACACATTTCCTTATGGCTTCACGCCTAATCCAACACAAAATCCTTCACAACAACAAACCGTCAATCCCCATGACATAAATATGTCATCAAATACTTTTTCATTTGGATTTAATCCTATTCAGGGGCAAAATTCATTGCAGTCACATATCGTAAATCCTCATGATGCGATGCCCGTGCAATCAAATGCTCATCCTCCCCCTGTCCCTACTACCATATACATGCAACCAACTGGGTATTCATACCCATATTCAGCACCACAAGTTTGCTTTTAGAGACCTACTGGCGAAGGTCCGATGAATCCAATTGATATCCCTGGCCCAGATGAGCCAAAAGTAGAATCAATGAGCAAGGGAAAACTTGAAGTCTTAGAAGAACGATTGCGAACCATCGAAAGGACTAATGCTTATGGTGTTGTGGACGCAACTGAGCTTTGTCTTGTCCCGAATGTTATCATCCCTCCTAAATTCAAAGTGCCAGATTTCAATAAGTACAATGGAACCGCATGTCCAAAAAGTCATTTGACCATGTACTGTCGAAAGATGGCATCTTGTGCACATGATGATAAATTGCTAATCCATTTCTTCCAAGATAGCCTAACTGGGGCAGCCGCACTATGGTATACACATTTGGACCGAGCTTGAGTACGGTATTGGAAAGACTTGGCAAATGCATTTTTGAGACAATATAAATATAATATTGACATGGCTCCAGATAGGATGCAACTGCAAAATATGGAAAAGAAAGCCACTGAGACATTCAAAGAATATGCTCAAAAATGGCGAGAAATTGCTGCTCAAGTGGATCCCCCATTGTCTGATAAGGAGATGGTGGCTATGTTCATTAATACTCTTCAATCTCCTTTCTTCGATCGAATGATAGGAAGTGCTTCTAACAACTTCTCTGATGTTGTTACTATTGGTGAAAGGATCGAAAATGGAGTTAAAAGTGGAAAAATAACTGAAAATCCTAATTCAATGGGAGCTACCAATCTGAAGAAACCTCTACCGTTTAAAAAGAAAGAAGGTGAAGTTCATGCTGCAACGTATGAGGAAGGACAAGGAAAAGGACCTATGTATGGGAGACCTAATCATTCACCCACATTTGCTCACCACTTTCAACCACAATTTGTGCCCTACCCACATATAGCAAATGCATCTCAAGCTCCGCACCCTCAGCCTTACCCAACTCCATCACCCTATCGTGCACCTTCTCCTTATCAGCACCAAACACCTCAAGTGATGCCACAGCAGATGAATCAACCTTTACCTCAAAACTCAAATGCCTATCAAAAGAGGACTCAAAATGGTCAAGAGAGAAAGCCAATCCAATATGACTCAATCCCCATGACATACGCTGAATTGCTACCTCATCTTATCCAAAACAACTTAGCAGCTCAATGCCCATGGACGCCACAAGGACCCCCATTCCCAAGAGGGTATGATCCAAATGCGCGATGTGATTATCATGGAGGAGCTATTGGTCATTCTACGGAAAGATGTATAGCCCTAAAAAATAAAGTTCAATCTCTGATAAATGCTAAATGGTTAAACTTTAAGGAAGGGGCTCCCAACATACATCAAAATCCTTTGCCTAATCATGGGAATCCCGGAGTGAATGTTGTTGAAGACAGTACAAAACAATACAACAAAAAGAGGGTGAATGAGATTACAACATCAATGAATACAATCTTTGAGGCTTTGTCAAAAGCTGGCGTGCTGCAAACCCAATCAGATCAGCAGTGCGAAAATCATGGAAGGAATATGTGTAAATTCCATGGAAGGGCAATTGGGCATTCTATTGAAAATTGCGTTGATTTCAAAGATACCCTTCAAGGCCTAATGGACAAACAACTAATTCAAGTAAGTTGTGAACTTGAGAGTAATTGGGTGGATGTGGTTGAGAAATCGATATTTTTGCCAAGTCAAAAAGATCAAGTATTCATAGGCACTCAAGCCTCTGTAGATACCTTACCCATTGGCGAGCTATCCATCAATACTCCAAAGCCATTAGTGCTTCATTATACTAAGAAGATTGGACCAGAAGCTCCTCTTGAACACTCTTACGGGCCGAAACCTATTACAATCCAAGTGCCAAATCCTTTTCCTTACAAGGATACAAAAGCTGTGCCATGGAAATATGACTCTCAAATTCTTGAAGGCAACTCTTTTGTGGACCAGTTTAAGGCCTCATCTAGCTCTCAATTATCCTCAGCCATCACAAACATATCTGGAGTTAGTGGGATGACCCGAAGTGGTCGTTGTTATACCCCTGAAGAGTTGGAGGAATGACGGCTGAAGGAAATAGAAGGGCAACGTAAAGGGAAGAAGAAAGCAGAAGAAAATTTCGCAAAGGGAGATAAGCGAGATGAAAGAATAATGGAGGAACCCGTAGGGGTCAAATGCGATGAGCGCAAGGAAAGTATATCTGAAGCAGAGGCTTGTGAATTTTTGAAAATCATTAAGCAAAGTGAATTCAAGGTGATTGAGCAATTGAATCGAACTCCTGCTCGAATATCATTGCTCTCCTTATTTTTAAACTCTGAACCTCATCGACAAGTGTTAACGAAGATATTAAATCAAGCTCATGTTTCTCATGACATTACCGTTGACAAGTTAGGTGGCATTGTCGGCAATATCATTGCTGATAATTATATCACTTACACTGATGATGAGATACCTGTTGAAGGAATAGGGCATAATAAGGCGCTCCACATTTCTGTGAAATGTAAAGACCATATAATAACAAGGGTGCTTGTCGATAATGGTTCTTTTCTGAATGTAATGCCAATATCGACGTTATCCAAATTGCCTATTGACAGGTCATACATGAAGTCTAGCACCATGATCATAAGGGCATTCGATGGGACGAGGAGAGAAGTCATTGGAGAAATGGAGATCCCGATTCAGATTGGCCCTAATGAATTTAGCATAATATTTCAAATAATGGATATTGCTCCAGCTTATAGTTGCTTGCTGGGACGACCTTGGATCCATTCTGCGGGTGCTGTGCCTTCTACCCTGCACCAAAGAGTGAAATTTATAGTGAAAAACAAGTTGGTGATTATTTTTGGTGAAGAGGACTTACTTGTATCTAAGCCTTCGTCAACTCCTTACATTGAAGCTGCTGAAAAGGCCCTTGAAACATTGTTCCAAACCTTCGAAGTTGCTAATGCCACTTACATTTGTGAAGGGTCGCAGATGCCAAAATCTGAACTATCCAATACTTCTGTAATGATGGCTAAGGTCATGCTGAAACAAGGATATATACCTAGAGAAGGATTGGGGAAGAACAGTCGAGGTATTAAAGCGCCTTTGCAGGTTCACAAAAAACATGAAAAATTTGGGTTAGGATATCAACCTACCAGAGCTGATAGGAAGAGAGGCATGGAAGAAAAGAAAGAGAAAAGACTTGCTCAGCTGGAAAACAAAGAGCCAAGAATTGAAAGAATGCACACATGTGACTTATACCAAAGCTTTCGAAGTGGAGGAATATTATTTTCAGATCAAGTTTCAGCAATTGATTGCTCTGTTAATGAAGAAGTTAACTTTGTATTTCCTAGTGGACCTGATGCTCAACTCAACAATTGGGAGATTGCTGAGTTTCCTGAAGTTTTAGAATTTCACTCAGAGTAATTCTACGATACTAGCCCTATTGCTCTGCCCAAGGTTTTAGGATAAGATTTGTAAAATGGGCTTCATGTTTCTGTTTCAGTATTTTTTCTTCATATAATAAATGCATGTTTCAGTTAACAAAACATCATCATTTGTTCTCTTCATTTTCTTAATCTCCTAATTTCATTGTTCCATAAATTAGCCTTTTATTCTTGTTCATTCATTGCTATCAATTTATTTTGAATCCTTGTAGATCTAAAAGTGATAAACTTGAAGATGATATTGTTACCATCTCACTTTATGATTTTGAACACCCCATTAATTGTGCTGAGAATGATAAAGAAGAAGAATATGAGCCTTCCTCTGAACTTCTAAGATTAGTGGAACAAGAAGATGAAGAAATTGAACCTCATGAAGAGTCAATAGAAGTGATTAATCTTGGGACTGAAGATGAAAAAAGAGAAGTCAAGATTGGCACCTCAATAAGGGAGATTGAACGCAAAAAGATGATTAAACTCCTTCATGATTACACCGATGTGTTTGCATGGTCTTATCAAGACATGCCTGAGCTTGATACGGATATTGTCGTCCATAAGCTACCATTAAAACCAGAATGTTTGCCTGTCAAACAAAAACTAAGGCGAATGAAACCCGAAATGTCTTTAAAGATTAGAGAAGAAGTTAAAAAGCAATTTGATGCTGGTTTCCTCGCAGTAGCAAAATATCCTGAATGGATCGCTAATATCGTTCCAGTTCCGAAAAAAGATGGAAAAGTTCGTATGTGTGTCGATTATCGAGATTTGAATAGAGCTAGCCCTAAGGATGACTTTCCACTACCACATATTGATGTACTGGTGGATAGCACGGCTAGACATTCTATTTTCTCTTTTATGGATAGTTTCTCAGGCTATAATCAAATAAAGATGGCTCCAGAAGACATGGAAAAGACAACTTTCACCACTCTATGGGGTACTTTCTGTTATAAAGTAATGTCATTCGGTTTGAAAAATGCTGGGGCAACATATCAAAGGGCTATGGTAACCTTATTTCATGACATGATGCACAAAGAAATAGAAGTGTATGTCGATGACATGATTGCAAAATCTGAGACAGAAGAAGACCATATTGTTAACTTACAAAAGCTCTTTGATCGATTGAGAAAGTATCGACTTCGTTTGAATCCAGCTAAATGCACATTTGGTGTAAGATCTGGAAAGCTCTTGGGGTTTGTGGTTAGTCAAAAAGGGATAGAAGTAGATCCTGATAAAGTTCGAGCAATCTTAGAAATGTCAGCTCCTCGTACGGAAAAAGAGGTTCGAGGATTCTTGGGAAGATTAAATTACATTGCAAGATTTATATCTCAGTTAACTGCCATATGTGAACCCCTGTTCAAATTGCTGCGCAAAAATCAAACTTCCAAATGGAATGAAGATTGTCAAAGGACATTTGAGAAAATCAAACAATACTTGCAAGAACCACCGATTCTAGTCCCACCAATACCAGGAAGGCCTCTCATTATGTATCTAAAAGTGCTGGAAGGATCAATGGGTTGTGTACTGGGACAACATGATGAATTTGGGAGAAAAGAACATGCCATTTACTACTTGAGCAAAAAGTTCACAAATTATGAGGCCAAATACTCATTGTTAGAACGCACATGTTGTGCTTTGGCTTGGGCGGCTCATCGTTTGCGACAATATATGTTGTATTATACAACTTGGTTGGTGTCTAAAATGGATCCAATCAAATACATTTTTGAGAAACCAGCTCTCACAGGAAGAATCGCACGATGGCAAGTTCTTTTATCTGAATACGACATCATTTATGTCACCCAAAAAGCGATAAAAGGAAGCGCACTGGCCGACTTCTTAGCTAATCAACCAGTAGAAACATACGGGTCAATGCAATGTGATTTTCCAGATGAGGATATAATGGCATTATTCAAAGATAAAGAGACTTCAAGGGGCGAGAAATGGACTTTGCTATTTGATGGAGCCTCCAATGCTTTAGGGCATGGAATCGGCGCTGTGCTAATCTCTCCTGAAGAGAAGCTTATCCCAATTACCGCTAGGCTATGTTTCGACTGCACAAATAATATAGCCGAGTATGAAGCATGCACTATGGGAATACAAGCAGCGATAGAATCAAAAGCAAGAATTTTAGAAGTATATGGAGATTCAGCTTTGGTGATCAATCAACTGAAAGGGGAGTGGGAGACTCGAGACTCCAAATTGGTCCCGTATCGTGACTACATAAAAGAGTTGTCTGGACAATTTGAGGAGATCACCTTTTGTCATATCCCTCGAGAAGATAATCAGTTGGCCGATGCGCTGGCAACCCTATCCTCAATGTTCAAGATCGATAATGATAAAAAGATGCCGCTTATAAAGATGACTAGGCAAGATTGCCCAGCATACTGCTTAACGATGGAAGAAGAGCCTGACGGGAAACCATGGTATCAAGATATTAAATCTTTCATTAAAAGCAGGGAATACCCACCTAGTGCTTCAGAAAATGACAAAAGAACCATAAGGAGGTTAGCAATGGGTTTCTTCCTAAATGAGGATGTGTTATACAAAAGAAATTATGATACAGTGCTTCTGAGATGTGTTGATATACCAGAGGCAAAGAGGATAATTGAAGATGTGCATGAGGGTATTTGTGGAACACATGCAAATGGGCATGCCATGGCAAGAAAGATATTAAGGGCAGGGTATTATTGGTTAATAATGGAATCTGATTGCATTAATCATGTGAGAAAATGCCACAAATGTCAAATATACGCTGATAGGATCCATACACCACCTATACCTCTAAATGTCTTATCTGCACCATGGCCATTCTCAATGTGGGGCATGGATGTTATAGGCCCGATCGAACCAAAAGCCTCGAATGGGCATCGCTTCATCCTGGTTGCAATTGATTACTTCACAAAATGGGTTGAAGCTGCTTCTTATGCTCATGTAACAAAAGGAGTGGTGCTAAAATTCATCAAGAAGGAATTAATTTGTCGCTACGGTATTCCTGAGAGGATCATTACGGATAATGCGATGAATTTGAACAGCAAGTTGATGACGGAACTATGTGAAAGATTTAAGATAAGACATCATAATTCATCCCCATATCGCCCGAGAATGAATGGGGCGGTTGAGGCATCCAATAAAAATATCAAGAAAATCGTCGGAAAGATGACCGTATCATACAAGGATTGGCATGATATGCTTCCTTTTGCTCTTCATGGCTATCGCACGTCAGTCCGCACTTCTACAGGGGCAACTCCTTTTTCACTAGTTTACGGGATGGAAGCTGTGCTTCCAATTGAGGTAGAAATACCCTCATTAAGGGTGATTATGGAGGCAGAATTAGAAGAAGCCGAGTGGACACGAGCACGATATGATCAATTAAACCTTATTGAAGGGAAAAGACTAGTTGCACTATGTCATGGCCAACTCTATCAAAGAAGGATGATGAGGGCTCACGCCAAGAAAGTACGACCGCGTCAATTTCAAGAAGGAGATTTGATATTGAAAAAGATCTTACCAATTCAAAAGGATTATCGTGGGAAATGGACCCCGAACTATGAAGGACCTTATGTGGTAAAACGAGCTTTCTCTGGAGGAGCATTGATCCTTGCTAAGATGGATGGAGAGGAATTACCACGTCCTGTAAATTCAGATGTAGTAAAAAAGTACTATGCATAAAAGGGCATGCTTGTATTTTCTTTCGTTCAATCAATGAAAAGTTACTTTGTGCCATTTTGCTTTCCTTCCAAAAAAGAATAATTAACCTGCTAGGTTGAAAACCTGAAAAGGTCACCTAGGCAAAAGTTAGGGTTCCAAAAAAGGGAAAGGGCTCGTTTGGTTGAAAACCTGAAAAGGCAACCGAGGCAAAAATCAGAGCTAAAAAATGACATAAAGTGACTTGCTAAGTGGAAAATTTGAAAGAAAGATTGAACCAAAAGTCAAGGTCAAAGGGAGTAGCACAGACATTAAGTATGGTGGAAGTTTTCACAGGAATGAGAAATTTAAAGAAATTGTCAAGTATGCAAAAAAGGTCAAATGATATTTAGAAGAGCCAATTATAGGGGGTTTTCAGAATCATATACTGGGGCAGCTGTCATTATTCATCTTAAAAGTTATCACTGGAAGAGCTGGAAATCTTATTCTACCTTCTTTTGTCGTTGATTTCACAATGCCGTTATTGTGTCTTTTTCCATATGAATGTTTAATCTTTTCCCATTTAGTCTATGATTATTTTCACCAAATTGTAACCCATTTTGCTAATTGAATATGCTTTCACATGATGATTATATACTGAAATGTGAAACATGTGTTAACTTTAGCTAAGCGTATCAAGAATTAAGTATGTGAAATTCAAGAGCTTGTAGGGACCACATCGAATTCCCAAGCATATATCAATTGAGCAAAAGACTGACCTTGCAGAAGAAGAGTTATCCCAAGAGTAATACTATTGGTTATCACTTTGTCTCATAAGGGAAAAACATGGATTTGGGAGTAGGCTTCATCTTTTTACCAACGATTTGTTCATCCTTGACATTGTTTGGACCAGTCTTCCGAGGTCAAAGAAGTAAAAAGAAAATTTTTTGAATACCAAAATGTTTTTCAAATTTAACATGTAAATTGACATACATGGAACATGCATTGCGTATTATATCTATCACTCATTTATCTTTCTTGCTGTTTAATTTCATGTTGTTAAATCGAATCCATTCTGTCTGGATCGAGCCTAGCTTGTCTNCTTGTTTTAAATAATCACCTATTTTTTTGTTTTGTTTTTATTTAGGGATAAAATAAATACAATTTGGCCGTGACTTAATTTGCACAATTAATTTTAGGTAACCATTTTTTAGACGGGTGTTATAGGGTGCCTAATACCTTCCCTATACATAATTAGACTCCCGAACCCTTTCTGGTTCGCAAACATATTTTTTGGAAATTAAAGGGGTTTTCCAATTCCCCAGATTTTTAATACAATTGGTGGTGACTCCAGAGTTTTCATTTCAAAAACTAAATCTCTTTTTATTTAAGTCATCCGCGTTATAGCGACCTCCAGGTACGTTATGACACATTGTATCACACATACGGGATCTAAAATATAACATTACACATCTTACACAGTACAATACGTATTTGATTAACATAAATGCATAAAATTTTAAGGTACAAACAATGCAAGTTGTGTTAAAACATGAGTTTGAATTGATCAACTAATGGAAAAGAGCTCTCATATCTTTGAAAATAACAACACTCAAAACTCTTCGGGAATGTGGGTTTATGGATATGAGTAAAGCATCCTCATGAGAACGGTCATAAAAATCTAAGTACTCATTCCATTCCCCTCTTAGGGTGACATTGTTCCACTGGTGTGATATCTTGTACACTGCAATATTAACTCACTACCATATCCACCATGCAAAATCCATTGACCCTGCGGCCGAATTAAATGTTGTTGCGCAAAAAAGGATGGGACATACTGGATAAAAGAAATAATACAGATGTCAATACTAGAAACCATATGAATGAAAATAAATCAGCATAAAACTATAATGTAATCTATGAATAATGTGATCTTATAGCTTAAAATTTTACCATTTGGTTCATTTCCAATGAAGGGTCATCCAAGAAATATATGAAAGAATTCAGATAAAGTTGAGGATATCCTGGAACAAATATTAAGTGTGACATGTAAATGTGTTAATCTTGTCTGGGTATTGTTAAAATTCAATAATAAGATTGACATGCATTCTAAAGTAGCATACCACGTATATGGTTCCTAAACAAAGTACAGTTTGAATAGTTGTAATGATGGTTGCTCTGTACCTCTTCATCTGAATGAGGATATGTTCAGTAATTATAAGCATGTATGAATGTGTATTGATAAGTAAGAATAATGAGGTAGCTTTTAAAAAATAAATTGGTGCACATATAAGGGTCTTCCATTAATCTTTTATTCAACTGCTATATATTTTTAAATTTGATGCATAACTAGCTCTGTTGTTTTGTTCTTTTTAAGCTTACCGATTATTGTCTTATAAATTGCTATATTCATATATGCAAGAATCTATCTCTTTTGTCTGAGTAGCGATCCTATTTATATTGTGTGTTCTCATATTCTGATTAATCTTTGTTAAGAATTTTTGGGTTATTTTATAACTAGCTTTGAAACAAGTTTGGGGCATAAACTGGTTATTCCATAAATTTTTTTAATATGTAATTCTGGATTATTAATTTTTTATCTCCTATTTACCCTCCTCTAGGAGCATACCTACACTCTCAATTGGTATAAGAGTTCGGTGCTCTATTATTTGGTCTAACAACCTTGAGTTAAAGATCTAAAAGTTTCAATCTTTGTAGGTATCATGAATACTCAAAATTCAGCNTATATATATAAAGAAATCAGAGTTTACCAAAGTAGAAAGAATTCCCAATTTGTTGAAGAAAGCAAAAACCTAGAAATTAAAATCTCTGGGTGCATGTATAGAATTATAACTTGAAGCATAGTGGAGGCCAAATTAGAAAGGGAAAAACCGAGTAAAAAGAAGAAATTAAATCAGAGAGAGAGAGAGGCCCCTTTTTAGAGAGAGAAACCAATTTAAAAAAATAGAGAAGTAATTTTTTTTAAGCCAATAAAGCATCCAACCTCATAACTATCTTCCATTTTAAAGAAGAAAACCGGTTAGAGTGAGGAATTTTTTTTGAAAGAGAAAGGATTTTTAGAAAGAGAAAGAGGGTTTTTTAGAGAGAGAAATAAAATTTCAAAAAAAAGAAATAGAGATATGTAGGAGAATAGAGAGATAGGGGTTCTTACCTTAACCATTGTTAGCTGAAAAATCGAGTCCATGGATCCGAAGATGGAAGGAGGAGATGGGGTGGTGTTTTCCTTCTCTCTATTAGCCTTGCTTCTCCCTGTATCGTGTTTCTTCCCCTGATGCGTTTCTTTCCATTTTGCTTTGTTTGAACGTTTTGTTTCTTTACTTATTTGGATTTTCTTTTAAGGCTGATTTGTTTCTTTTGGGCTTGTGTTGTGTTTATTGTCTCATGGGCTTCTTCATTTGCTGATTTAATGGCCCCTTTTATGTGTTGAATTAATGTTTTGTTCTTTGACTTGTTATTTTGTGTAGTTTAGACTTTATGGACCTCTTTGTATGCTGAAATTCGTGGGCCTCTTTTTGTTTTTGCTGAATGGGTTGTATTTCATTTGGGCTTAAGTTATTTATTTGGGTTGGTGTTGAAATTCGTGGGCCACATTAAAACTGGTCCATTAGTCCCTTTTGCATAGGCCTAGTTTAGTTGGGTTCTGAAATAGAAGCAGCCCATTAGTTTCCTCCATATTAAGGCCATGTTAATTTGGACTTTGTGTGGCTTCTTGTGTTTTTTTTTTTTCCCTTTGCTTCAATATAAGCCTAATCCGAATTTAGGAGCTTTTTTTTATTATTTTTAATTTTATTAAGCATTAGTATGTGTTTTATATATAAATATCAAGATATACTAGCTTATATGTTGCTTTTTCAACTTTTAGTAGTTTTGTTTGTATATATTTAAATTAGACCTTTTTTTTAATTTATCAGAACAATGGAAATACATTACTTTTTAGGCTTTGGTTCTTTTAATTGAATTGTATTTATATATATATATATATATATATATATTGGGTTTAAGTTTATCTTTTATCTAAGAGATATATTATTTAATGTATTCAGTTTTAGCTTTCCTTTAAACCTATCTATTTAGGACTTATGTTTTGTCTTTAGGATATTATTATTCATTCATTTTTTTTTCTTTCTTTATATATTTTTGTTATCCTTTTGTTTTATCCTAATTAGTGGCACTAATTTATATCATCTTATTCACTTTACATGTTCCATGCATTCCACATTATACTTAATCATTGTAAGTCAAATTAAAGCCCGACGACGGATTAAATTAGAGAATAATTGTGTTGACAATTATTTTATAATATTCCTGAGGTGAGGAATAATTTTTTTGGTTATGCCAGAGGTACTGGTGTGTCCAATAAAATTTTCAATATCGCTTTATCTTTTAATTAATATTTTTCTAGCATTTATTTATTACATTATGATACATCTGATTATATTTTGTCATCATTTTCTACCTATGCTAGATTGAGATTACCGACGAGGGAATAGTCGAAATTTAGCTATAATGATAGCGATATTTTGACATTCCGGAGGTAAAGGGGTTTCTCTAGTTTTGCCAGAGGTACTGGTGGGGCTTGAGGTTAACTCCTGATAAAAATCTCTTCTATGCATAATTCTTTGAAAGAATCTTTTACGCATAATATTATATTTTTATTTACCTTAAAAAATAGATTAAAGTACCGACGATGGAATAATCGAAGATAGTTGTAATGACAGCGACTCTTTGACATTCCGGAGGTGAGGAGTGTCCCTTTAGCCTTCCCAGATGTACTGGTGGACCAAAGAAATATCTCCGATAAAAATCTTTTTCCACAAATCTTAAATTCATCTTTCTAACATGCATAAGGAATTGTGTTTTGTAGTTATTACTCGAATAATAAAAAATGTTAAACTTGCTTATGATAGAATAGATTGGGGGAGGATTGTAATGACAATCACAAACTCTACCTAATAATCTTGAAGCATCCTTTAGGTTTTTCCAGAAGTGCTGGTAGGGCCTAATAAAATTTTAATCTATTTTATAATGTTAGGACTAACTTAATTCATTTAAAAAGATAACTAGAGATTAAATGAGTAACCGTTCTAAGAACGGACGTCGTAGGGTGCTGATACCTTCCCTACACGTAATCAACCCCCGAATCCAAACTCTGAACGTAGACCAAATTATTTAGGTGTCCAATCACACCATTCTATTTGCTAAAAATAGAATAAAATGATTGGTGGGGACTCCATTCTTTTCTTACATATTATTGCACATTGTTAACTTTTTATTCCTTCTCGCGTGGGGGGATCTCGCCACTCCGCATCGCGCTCCCGAAAGGGACGTTGCGACAATGATGGTTGCTCTGTACCTCTTCATCTGAATGAGGATATGTTCAGTAATTATAAGCATGTATGAATGTGTATTGATAAGTAAGAATAATGAGGTAGCTTTTAAAAAATAAACTGGTGCACATATAAGGGTCTTCCATTAATCTTTTATTCAACTGCTATATATTTTTAAATTTGATGCATAACTAGCTCTGCTGTTTTGTTCTTTTTAAGCTTACCGATTATTGTCTTATAAATTGCTATATTCATATATGCAAGAATCTATCTCTTTTGTCTGAGTAGCGATCCTATTTATATTGTGTGTTCTCATATTCTGATTAATCTTTGTTAAGAATTTTTGGGTTATTTTATAACTAGCTTTGAAACAAGTTTGGGGCATAAACTGGTTATTCCATAAATTTTTTTAATATGTAATTCTGGATTATTAATTTTTTATCTCCTATTTACCCTCCTCTAGGAGCATACCTACACTCTCAATTGGTATAAGAGTTCTGTGCTCTATTATTTGGTCTAACAACCTTGAGTTGAAGATCTAAAAGTTTCAATCTTTGTAGTTATCATGAATACTCAAAATTCAGCTCATTCTTCTCACAAGCCACTGTACTTCAATGGTTACAACTACAAGTACTGGAAGGAAAGAATGAAGATGTACCTTGAACCCATAGACTACAAGGTCTGGGTCATTGTGAGAAATGGGATGACACCACCAATGAAACTAGTTGATGGAGTACGAGTTTCAAAGGAAGAAATCGAGTTTACAGTTGAGGACCAACTTTCATACACTTTGAACTCCAAAGCTAGATATAACATCATATGTGTTGTTTCTCCAAAAGAATATGAACACATAGCTTCATGCAACTCAGCAAAAGAAATGTGGGATTGACTCAAAGTCATACATGAAGGAACAAGCCATGTGAGGGAAGCCAAGATTAATATCTTTGGTTCAAAATATGAGATGTTCCACATTGAAAAAAATGAAGATATGAAGTCCTTTTTCTCTCAGTTTCTTGGGATTATAAATAATCTCAAGAGTCTTAGGAGAGAATACACTCAAAAGGAGCAAGTCAAGAATCTGCTTAGGTGCTTAACAAAAAAATGGGAAACAAAGGTCACGGTTCTCCTCTAATATGTTGAAACAAATGAAATGACTATGGACCAGCTGAGAAGGCAGTTAGAGACACATCAAATGATGTTATTTGAAAAGAAAAATCGTCTAGAAGATCACAAGAAAAATAGTCTAGCCCTAACTAGCTCCACTCAAGAAACTAGTTCTGCTTCAAGAGAACCAATTTCCATCGATGAAGATGTAGCTCTGGTGTCAAGGAAATTTCTTCATCAAATGAAAAGACATAATGACAGAATGAAATTTTCACCTAGAAGCAACAAAGGTGAAAGCAACAAAGAACTAGTTAGATGCTATGAATGCAAGAAGCCTGGACACATCAAGCCAGCTTGTCCCAACCTCAAGAAGAAGAAGTTTTATAGAAGGGATAAAAAGAAGGCTATGAGTGCTTCATAGAGTGATGTTAATTCATCTTCAAACAGTGATGACTCGGAAACACATAAAGCATCAAAGAGGTAAATGATTATGAAACCGAGCTAGATTCTCCTTCTTCTTATGAAAAGTTAAATCAAGCTTTTAAGGATCTAGCATTTGACTATGAAAAGAGGCTTGCAAAGATAGAAGCTCTTAAGAAAATAGTCAAATAGCATATTAAAGAAATTGATTTGCTCAAGAAAGAGAGTTCAGAACTAGCTTAATGATTTAAAGCTTTACAAACTGAAAAAATGAATCTCTTAAGAAAAATCAGATTCTCACTCCTTTTATTCTTAAAGAAAATAATGATTTAAAAAAGAAAGTGAGTGCTGTCAACGGATCTAGCAAAGTTTGTTCAAGCGCGTAGAAACCTGAATACCTTGCTAGGGAGAGAGAGAGTTGGAAATGACAAAGTAGGTTTGAGTTATAATGAACTGTAACTAGCAAAGTTATCTAGAAACTTCTTTGTCAAAGAACCAACTTCTCATTCTACTTCTAGAAATTGTTTTTTCAATGCTTCAACTTATCATTCTACTTCAAGAAAAACATGTTTTTACTGTGGTAATATTAGGTATCTTTTGTTTAACTGTGAATATAAGAAATTGTGTGCAGTAAGGAAGATGATTTGGGTACCTTAGAGTACCTATGCCACTAACAACCAAGGACCTAAAACAGTTTGGGCACCTAAGACCTCCTAAACTGCTTTGCAAGTGTGCTTCAAAGCCAAGAGTGACTTTTGGTACTTGGACAACAGCTGCTCTAAACACATAACTGGAGATCCGACCAAGTTCACTTTCATTAAAAAGAAAGACATGGGAGACGTCACTTTTGGAGATAATGGCAAAGGGAGAATTGTTGGAGTTGGTAAAGTAGCTATGAGTACTTCTTTTAGTATTGATAATGTTTATTTAGTAGAAGTTTTAATGCATAACTTGTTGAGCATTAGTCAGCCATGTGACAAAGGTCACAAGGTTGTTTTGAATCATCGCATTGCATCACTTATCAATTGCATAGTGATAAAATGCTATTTATGGGCAATAGAAGTGCGAATGTGTATGTAGTATCCAAAGAGAGATTGGATTTTAAACATAAAACTTGTTTTTCGTCCCAAAGCAATAATGCTTAGCTATGGCATAAAAGGCATGGTCATATAAATCATAAGCTGATTTTTGAATTGGCTAAGGAAGAACTAGTTTCTGGATTACCGAAACTGATTTTTGAAAAGTACAAGGTCTGCTTAGCCTGTCAGCAAGGCAAACAAACTAAGTCATCCTTCAAAGCCAATAAAGAGCTTTCTACTTCAAGGTCACTGCAGCTTCATATGGATCTCTTTGGACCTACATCCACATCCAGCTTGAATGACAAGAAGTATGAATTTGTAATAGTTAATGATTATTCATGATTTATTTGAGTTTACTTTCTTGCTCATAAGGATGAAACTTTTACTATTTTTGAAAGTTTTTGCAAGAAGTCCAGAATGAAAAAAAAGGGAGTACTATTTCTTCTATAAGAAGTGATCATGGTGGAGAATTTGAAAACCAAATTTTCAAAAACTTTTGTGAAAACCATGGTATCCACCATAATTTCTCATGTCCTAGGACTTCTCAACAAAATGGGGTAGTTGAGAGAAAAATAGGACATTGGCAGAACCATGTTAGTTAAAAGTAATCTTCCAAAATATTTTTGGGCAGAAGTTGTAAATACAACTTACTATATTTTGAACAGATGCATGATAAGGAAATTTTTTTAGAAAACTCTTTATGAGTTGTGAAAAGAGAGAAAACCGAATGTGAGTTACTTTCATGTTTTTGGCTATAAATGCTTTATTCTGAATAATGGTAAGGAGCATTTAGGTAAATTTGATGCAAAATCCAATGAAAGGATTTTTCTAGGTTATTCTTCAACCAGTAAAGCATATAGAATATTCAATAGAAAAACTCTGTGTTGAAGAATCTATGCTTGTAATTTTTTATGAACCTAACCTTCCCTTGAGTACTCCTACTCTTGAAGATGATAAAATAGTGTAGGAAGAGGTTTAAGTACCTACTCAAGCAAAAAATAGAGAGGAAATTGCTTAGAAAAAAGTAGTTCAAGAAGAAGCTCCATAACAGAATGCAAGAGAGCTACTTCCAAAGGAGACCGGAACTACCAAGAATCATCCAATTGACAAAGTTATTGGAGATCAAAATAAAGGGATAAGCACTCGTGCTTCACTTAGAGATTTCCACGTAAATCTGACATTCCTCTCATTCATAGAGTCATCCAACATCAAAGAAGCTCTACAAGATGAAGCTTGGATAGTAGAAATGCAAGATGAGCTCAACCAATTTGAAAGGAACAAATTTTGGACACTTGTACTGTATTCAGATGATCTTAGCATCATTGGTACAAAGTGGGTCTTTAGAAACAAACTGGATGAAGATGTTAAAGTGGTAAGAAATAAAGCTAGATTAGTAGCACATTGTTATAATCAGCAAGAAGGTATTGACTTCGAGGAAACATTTGCTCCAATAGCTAGATTAGAAGCTATTAGAATGCTACTTGCTTTTGCATGCTATAAAGATTTCAAACTCTTTCAAATGGATGTGAAAAGTTCTTTCTTAAATGGTTTTATTAGTGATGAAGTATATGTGATGCAACCTCCCAATTTTGAAAGTTTAGAGTATCCAAACCATGTTTATAAATTCTATAAAGCTCTTTATGGTCTTAAACAAACTCCAAGAGCTTGGTATGATAAACTTAGTGAGTTTCTTTTGCAAAATGATTTTAAAAGAGGAAAAATTGATACTATTCTTTTCACTAAGCATGATATACTCATTGTACTAATTTATGTTGATGATATCATTTTTGAATCTACTAATGAGTTGTTGTGCAAGGGTTTTGAGAAGCTTATGAAATGAGAATTTGAAATGAGCATGATGGGAGAACTAACATTCTTTCTCGGCTAAATCTCTCTACCCTTCTCTCTTTTATTCAGCTGCTATATATTTTTAAATCTGATGCATAACTAGCTCTGTTGTTTTGTTCTTGTTAAGCTCACTGATTCTTGTCTTATAAATTGATATATTCATATATGCAAGAATCTATCTCTTCTATTTGAGTGGCTATTTGATTTATATTCTATTTTCTCATATTCTAATTAATCTCTGTTAAGAATTTTTGGGTTATTTTATAACCAACTTTGAAACAAGTTTTGAGCATAAACTGGTTATTCCATAAATTAGTTTAATTTGTAATTTTGCATTATTAATTTTTTATCTCCTATTCTCCCTTATAGGAGCATACCTACACTCTCACATATGTCTAATTACCAGTCCCTCCATAACCATTCAAGAATAATACCCATTCATTATCAGATGACACAACCCCAATAATTTGGTCAAATACAACTCTCTGTCTGACAATGCTACTTCGATTAAGTTTATCAAAATCAGATCGCAGAGTATCAAAGTCATAATTTAGCTCATTCGTTATAAGCATATTTTCCTTCAGAACGGTTGGCATTACAATAGGATATGACATGCTAGGATAATCATGTAGGTTCCTCCTATTCAATGACAACATATTTTCAATTTCGGTCAGAACCCAATTCTTTCATTATTTCAATCAGTTATTCCAGAATCTGGCGAGATCAACATAATTAATTAATGTGCAAGTTCTTAAAAGCCACTAACAAAACACACAATCCCAAACTACTCATTTCAACAATTGATCAACAGAACCAATTCGCTTAAATACTTTCTGTAAATAAAGATAAATGAAAAAATAAATGCACTTAAAAAGGATCAACTTTATTCTAGACAAAATACCATTAGCATAGCAAACGCATAAAAAAGATTACTCAATTATAAACATGAAGTATTAAGTTACAAACGCAATATCCAAGACAACATAAAAAAAAGAGCAATAAATTAAGTTTCTGAGAAATATACCATCATTTGGGCTGATTATCCATTTGTTATACGTGAAGTGCTCTTTAAGATGCTTCCATGTATTCTCAAAGACATACTCCTACCTTGACATACTGTTCGATATCAAAATGTTACAAAATAGCATGCACATTGAATAAGAAGTCGCCGTGAATGAAGCTTCCCTGATTACTTCTACATACTTTGAGTCATCATCCAAAAAACCAAGCAAATAACATGCATCTTTGAATGTATTCTAAATTGATCCATTAACTATCGAGATACTCTCATAATTGATCGTAGCTTTTATTCTTGTTAGCATCATACATATATAGAACAATTCACCAACAACAGGAGATATATAATGCAATCTCCCTATGGAATATCTTGACTTCCGAGGGACCCACTCCACTTCTCTCGGCCTATAAACAAATCTGGTTGGGAATTTAACATATCTTAACTCTCTAGCATTGGGATATTTTCTGTTTCCTTACATCCATGTTATAAACATTGTACCCCCATTTCTCGCAAGTTGAAGCGAGTCTTCAACTGTCTCTCCTTCATGAAACACAGTGGCGGATCTTGAACAAAAATTATTGAGGGGGCAAAGAAATACTTAGTAATCAATAGAAAAAAATTTATAATGATATACATCTTTTACAATATTCATACTTAGAGAATCACAAAAAGATACTTAGTAATTGCCTAATTGGTAAAGTAAAAAAATATCAGAATCACAACTAAGGCTATTAGACTTTCTAGTTTTGTTTTCTTTTTTTATATATATAACTAATTTTAGATTTAGGCTAAGTGGCCAGTGGGCTATTGAGCTTTGGGTTAGATTTGTAGAAGTGGGCTTAAACATTTTATTAATTTGTTTTGAGGGGGCTATATTTAGTTTTTAAAAAAAAATTGAATGAATGGGCAAATAATTTTTTAACAAACTTAAATAAGAAATTTTTTTGGGGGAAGGGGCAGTTACCCCCCTCTCCAAACTAAGATCCGCCCTTGATGAAACANTACTTAGTAATCAATAGAAAAAAATTTATAATGATATACATCTTTTACAATATTCATACTTAGAGAATCACAAAAAGATACTTAGTAATTGCCTAATTGGTAAAGTAAAAAAATATCAGAATCACAACTAAGGCTATTAGACTTTCTAGTTTTGTTTTCTTTTTTTATATATATAACTAATTTTAGAAAGTAGGCTAAGTGGCCAGTGGGCTATTGAGCTTTGGGTTAGATTTGTAGAAGTGGGCTTAAACATTTTATTAATTTGTTTTGAGGGGGCTATATTTAGTTTTTAAAAAAAAATTGAATGAATGGGCAAATAATTTTTTAACAAACTTAACTAAGAAATTTTTTTGGGGGGAGGGGCAGTTACCCCCCTCTCCAAACTAAGATCCGCCCTTGATGAAACATGACAAATTGTTCATCCGAAAGACGGAACATCAATCTCTCAACAACTAGTTTCTCGGTGATGGATCTCAAAACCAAAAATCCTCCAAGTTGCTTCTGGAGGTGAAAGATACTTGCAGTCATAAAATATCTTGATTTCATCCCCTTGATCATTTTCCCTTGTTGAACATAAGGAAACAGTTACCCTATCATTGCCTTTATTCACATACTTGAATAGGTATTTAATCGATCTTGGTTGCACCACTCAACATTGATGTGAGATTTGTACTTCAATAGCAATGTTGGGTTATATAGGACAAGAAATTGATTGTTCAACTAAACACATTTCTTCAGTATATTCCTTCCATCATCTCTTCTACAATACATAGGAAATCCCTCTTCATCAATTGATATCCTATCAACAAACTTCTTGGGAAATTTCTTAGAGCATCTGTTATCTTTAGTACATGAAGACCTAATACCACGACCATATAGATCATGAATCATAAATTCTTCAACGTGCTCATATTCGATTAGGAGTTTCTGCACATATGATCTTGTCTATGTCTTCAGCTAAAGGATACTTGTCTTCTTGGGCTAGAAAGAGCAGAATATGAGCATGGGGAAGTCCTCTCTTTTGGAACTCAATAGTATATACAACTGAAAAAAAATGCAAACATAATAATTGATGAAACCAACAACTCAAATAAAAAAAAGAAGGTACAACATAAGCAGATAGCTTACTTACTACAACTTGCCCAAAGAATTTTTCCTGCTTGAAAGAATCAATCATCTGTTGTAGCTTCATTTTGAATACTCTAGCCACTATATCAAGGTGATCAATAGCTTGTAAATGCATTGGATCAATTACATGGCGGATTTTCAGTCGGTTTGGATTATACGTAAAGGTGATGAACAAATCTGGATAACCGCATCTTTGACAAATGGCCATAGCATCCAAGTAATGCTAATCATTGTACCATCTACCACCAAGTAATGTCAAAGGCAATATTAACTTCTTCCCAATTTTGGACGTCTGTGTTTGCCTACTATGAGGTACAGTATTAATGCCTTTGTATTTATCACACCACTGTTTCTTCTGGTTCATCCGAATGAAAGATAGTCTGTCACTCTCAATAGCAGTGAAACCATCGACCACAAATTGTTGGAAGAGACGTCCAAATAGCAATAAGGTGGGGACCTCCGTACTTCTACTCATTATCTTGTAATAGACCCATTCCCTAATGGTTACCTACCTCTTTTTGGGAGGACATGACAAGTTTGAAACAATGTGGGAGATACTAAGCATGTACCCATCCTCGGCATATGGAAGAGCAATGGATATTGTAGTGGGAAGTTCGCTAGATAAAGCTCATGTACTCTTTGAAGATTCCCCCTGCGTCTGGACCAATATATCCTTTCCTGATGTCATCTCATAGAAGTTCCCAACAATAAGTGCTGCAACTTCCGCAACTGTTGGCAAGTTGTACATCCTCTTATCTTTAGACCAATCATACAACAACTTAATGGTTAATTCCTCACTATTGTCTTCTTCAAGCTTGTCTCTTGCCATCCTGAAGAACTTAGCCCATACATTGCAACTATCAAGGATTTCCTTTAACATCTCCACAATACTAATATCAACTAAATTCCTCCCCACACCATCACAACTATAGGACATATGAATTGTAATCAACATATAAATCCATCAAATTGAAAAAAACTAATAATTAATTACTATGTTGAGATATACTTAACATACTTACCTCGTTGTAGATACTCTATTTGTGACTTCATTTAACGTGTCATAAATATATAGCTATGCAAATCTTGGAATCTGGCCCATTGGAGGAGTCAAGGATCCTATTCTATGAATGTTCTAACCATTTATTCTATAAAGCCAAGGAGCAGTTCCATTGTTCACTGACCTGTCCACTTTGCCACCCATCGATGTGAAGCAAAACATTGCATTATATACACGGCTGACTTCTCTGAAATGTCTACTTCTGCCAAAACCACTGTTCAAGATAAGTGACGCCAAAGCTTGTGGTGGGTCATTCAATAACGGTAGTTGCACCTTGTCATTACCACAACAAAGAGTGAATTAAGGGTTCAGGGGTTTTTTGCTCTTTATATTATGTTCTTCATACCACATATAAGCACCACAATGCTCACACGGATATACTACATCTCCCATATCAATATATTGACCTGTATATAGTAAACCACATACACATCAAATGCCAGGAGACCAACTAATTTAAACATTGGTGATAACTGATATCAAATACCCACTGAACTTCTTTTTGATCTCATAATTGAAAGCCTAGACAATGTTGCTTGTCTAGCTGCAGAACTTGGCGTAGGATTTTGGTAGACATCACCTGCTTATCAATATATAATTTATAGGTTATATAGTGCATTATCAATACAAATTTTAATAGTATTAAACGTAACAACCACATTTCAATGGATCATCCAACAACCTCGCTATTGATAGACTCAACAACACAATTAAAGAAAGCCAAACACAATGATTAGGACAAGGTATAAACATTCTTACCTAGTTGGACAACATTCTCATCTACACTGTGATTCCTTCTCCTAATTAAAAGGGACTTCCTCCTCTGCCTAGCCTTCTTACATGATTCCTTGTCTGTTAATAGATATAAATCATAGAAAAAATAAGACAGACAAAAACATAACACTAATTCTTTTGCTATCTGCAAGATAGTCTATAACATAAAACAAAAGGATACATCCTCACCTCTAACAACCATTTGTAGCTATGCCAAGTTTGGTGTCCCTCCTGTTTGCTCAACCACCACAGTTGTGCCAACAACATCCTCATTACATAATCTATCCATGAGGATGAGACCAGAAAGAAGTCATACTCCATTATCAAAACAATTGTCATTAACGACTCCCATGATTCTCTTCTCTTTATCTCTCATTTTGCTTTTTGCTGCTACATCATGCCTCTTATATGCATGTCCAACATTACTACCAACTGAATAAATGACGCACAATATACTATCAAGTCACTTAAAATATAGCAAAATACCCAAAGAAACATCATCAACTATGCTGCCCAATGCTACAACGCATTGTCTGATGCAAAATGCGGCAAGATACACTCCACTGCCGAAGACCACATCAATTCCTGCTTCAAGTATAGCTTCTTCCCTCCAATATAGCTTCTTCTTTTCCCTCCAAGAATTTCCTCCAACATCCAACAAATGCTCCAGTTGAGCTTCAGATCATCCTGCCTCGTGTGTACGCATTCCACGCATATACCCACTCATAGAGAAAATGCTCTTCATTAGAGATATTTAGGGGATAATGAAAAGATACAATGTTAGCCTTGGAAAGTTTAAGAACCAGGCCAACCAAAACATAGAAGAAATAAAAACTCCTAAAGACATTGCTAGGAGTAGGCCAAACTTTTACAATGTGGCAATGTTGCTAGATATCTGTTAATTTTTGGAATAAGGTACGATAATTTTGATTGGTATTGGTGCTGGAATCATGGCATCAATATGTGCTAGGAGGTTTTATTCTCTCATTTTAGAAAAGGGTTTGCTATCCTACCTCACTCATATGAGTGGGCTAAAAAAGAATTTTTTTTTTTTTACTATATCATGATTTATCAAAACAAATACTCTAATATACAATGTGTAGATATTATGAATCTTGTTACATAGGTTATCCAACTTTGTGAAGGACTCTTGCGTGAAGTTTGAGAATGGCCTTTTAACTCTATCTTTTTGGTTAAGTTTGATGATTTATGGAGCATGTATATAGAAACAATGGTTTAAATTTTTTGCTTTGAGAGATTATGAATCTTACTTTCTATGTCTAGAATTAACTCCTAAATTGCCGCACTTCTTTTTCTGATCTTGGGGATAACATCTCCCGAATTGCTCGAACTTTATCTGGATCTACTTCAATTCTTTTCTCGCTAACGATAAACCCTAACAATTTACCAGAAGTCGCACCGAAAGTGCATTTTTTTGGGTTCAATCTTAGCTTGTATTTTCTTAACCTCTTGAACAATTTTCGAACCACATTCACATGGTTTTCTCCTTGTTTTGACTTCGCCACCATATCATCCACATAAACTTCGATTTCTTTGTGTATCATGTCATGAAAAAGTGTGATCATGACCCATTGATAGGTAGCTCCTGCATTCTTCAACCCAAATGGCATTACCCTATAACAATAAGTACCCCAATGTGTGATGAACGTAGTCTTCTCTTTATCTTCATCAGCCATTGGAATCTGATTGTACCCCGAATACCCATCCATGAAAGAATACTGGTGATTTTTGGCCGTGCTGTTCACAAGCACATCTATGTGTGGCAAAGGAAAATCATCTTTCGGATTGACTCTATTCAAATCTCGGAAATCCACGCACATTCGTACTTGACCATCCATTTTAGGCACTGGAACTATATTGGCAACCCATTCCGGATAAGTTGATACTTCTAAGAAACCAGCCTCAATCTACTTGATCACCCCTTCTTTTATCTTGCTAGACATTTCAGGCCTCATTCTTTTCAACTTTTGCTTGACTGGCTTGCAATCTGAATATAGCGGAATCTTATGAGACACAATGTTAGGGTCAAGACCAGGCATGTCTTGGTAAGACCAAGCAAATACATCACTATACTCTTTGAAAAGAACAATCATTTCCTCTTTTTTTGGGTTATCGACAATCTTCAATTCTCTTTTCTCATCTTTTGTACCCAGGTTTATGATCTGAATCTCTTCATTATGAGGAAGTATCGCTTTTTCAGTCGACTCAATCATTTTCTCAAATTTACCAAAAAGATCTAAATCTTCATCAGAGTAGTAATCGTTTTCACCCAATGCAATATGAGAATCAAGTATTGGAGACACATGAGCTTCTACTTGAGACATTAGATCTATATTAGCAAGACTCCTAAAAATAAGTTAGAACATAACAAGAATTAAGATGAATAAACAGATGGGAAGTGGGTAAGAAAGACAGAAAAAAGTAAAAGGATGCCAAAATGAATGAAAACTCCATGACAAATTATTTTATTAAATTTTTTGAATAAAACATGGTCCAATACATAATAAAGATAAAATTCAAGTGACTTTGGATTTCAGTCAAAAGAAATAAATATGGCATAAACAGATATTACTTAAAGAGGACCACATCTGGCATTGGCTCAATTTCCCAGTTATTCAATTCTTCTAAATCTCCGCAAAGCCGAATCCCACAATCCTTCTTAGAGCAGCCGTCTAAGGTATTCACCATGTGCCTATGATTCACAATTGATGACTCAGTTGATGGCACAAAAGTCTCTAGCAGATGAGAAAGTCTGGTTTCATGGTGTTTTCTTGGCTATCTCAAGAACTCTTCCATGGAAGGCTCATACCCCAACCCCTGTCTACTTTCATTTTCTGGAAGCACAATGGGTTCACTGATACCTTGCAATTTGGCCCCCAAGCCTTTTCCTTTTTGAAATCCACTCTTCTTCATCATTTTCGCCACAACTTGATTAATTTCCCCTTTCTTTGGTAAATCTTTATCATCATGCTGGGTTATCTCCAAAGATTGGAAAGAAGACTCCAGCGCTTGCTCCGCTGCTTCAACATATGGTAATGAGCTGGGCTTGCTTACCAGCATCTCTTTCTCTCCTTTAACAATTATCACCCTTCCTCCATTCACATATTTCATTCTTTGATGCCATGTAGATGGCACCACTCCCGCAGCATGAATCCATGGCCTACCAAGTAACATGGTATAGGCAGGCTCTATGTCCATCACCTGGAAGGGAACATCAAACTTATCTGGTCCGATCTCTAACTGAAGAGAGATATCCCCAAGTACTTCACGTTTTGTTCCATCAAAAGCCCTTACCATCATACTACTTTCTCATATACGAGACGCGTTAACTGGTAATTGCATGAGGGTAGAATAAGGTAGCACATTCAGCGCAGACCCATTATCAATTAAAACTTTAGCTACAATATAGCTATCGCACTTGAGCGTGATATGAAGCACCTTGTTGTGAGCACTCATACCAGGCATCAGCTCTTCTTCAGAAAAAGAGATTGTGCTAAAGTTTTTGATAAAATTTACCATCCCTCCAAATTTCTCTACGATTATATCTGGCCGTACATAGGCTTCCTGTAAGAACCTTTGTAATGCTTGTCTATGACATTCAGAGCTCATGATAAGAGACAATAATGAAATACGAGCAGGAGTTTTCTTTATTTGTTCCACTATATCGTACTCACTTTGTCTCATTATCTTCAAAAATTCTTCTTCTTCCTTATTTTCTCCTTGAGTATCCTTCTTGGCTAAATCTGACTCTCTCTCATTAGCCACGACTTTTCCTTTCTCCTTTCTTTGGTGTTCTATCTCCTTAGGCAAGTAACACCGTTCACTTCTAGTCAAACCACTAACCCCTATCACATTGGTGATCGTATCTGATTCTTCTTTTTCTTCTTTTTTTTTTATGCAACTCCCTGGATTTTCTTCTTTAGTGTTTACTATTTTTACTCCGTAATTCTAGGGTATGGCATTGTTGCTTTCATAAGAGAACGGTGCAGGCACCTAAATGACCAACTCTGGCCGAGCTTGGCTAGCTGAAAAATTAGGTAAAACTCTAAGGACAAAAGGTTTGGCCCCATGTTGTTCTTCTCCAGTCATGTTGATCTCCTTCTGATTCCCCTCACTTCTCCTCTCAAACCTTAAGACTCCTAAAGTCATCGGCTTCTGAACTCCACACTTGAATTCCCAGCACCTTTCTATATCATGCCCCATACTCTGGTGATGTTCACAGAAAGAATCCACATCATATTGATCATCCTTTTTTATTGGCCTAAAAGGACCTTTCAAACTGCATCCAGCTGACCTCAGTATTTCTCGTATTAACCTCATAGGAGTCTTTATCTGAGTAATCTTTCGGATTTCCCCAACTCCTTCAAGTATTGCATTAATCATTGGTCTCGCTTCATGGTTAGGCAAAGGATTATTGTTTACATTAGGCCCTTTCCCAATTTCTTCAATTTTGATCACGCCTTGCTTAATCAAATTTAACACAGCAAACTTAAACCCCGGACAATCTTCAATCGAATGTCCCACAATACCTCGATGATAATCACACTTGAGACTTGGGTTATACCATTGAGGGAATGGTGGCTGAATTGGTTGTACAGGCTTAGGAGCTATCACATGAGCCTCACACAATTGTTTGAACAATTCAGCTCTAGTAATAGGAATGTTTGGAAACGGTTCATCTCTTTGTAAAAGACGTGGCTGGTTTCTATACCCCTGGTAATTTGGCCTAAATGGTGGTCTTGATACCGGAAAACTTGGAGGTGTATTATGGTAAGTGGGAACGAAAGGTGTTTGAGGATATTGGTGATTTGGTATGGATTGGGGATAAGCTGAAGGGATAGCATTAACAGGATACGATGGTGGGAATGATGGTCTTCTAAGTTGAGGGTATTGGTAGGTTCCCGGTGTTTGTATCCAGTTCACTTCTCCTTCCTTCTTTTTTTGAAAACCCGTCTTCTTCTGGCCAAAACTATTACCTTCAGTNTAAGATACCAGATGAAACTTCAGGTTACCAGTACCATCATACTTCTCAAACTCAGGGAGCTTAAGATCTCTAGGACATGGAAGGGACAACCTGTCATCAACTCCAAATACGGAGATTTCAATGTATCCAGAAAAATGGAGCATAATTCAGAGTCAATGAGTGGAGGTTGAACTTTGGAAGCCAAGGTCCTCCATTTCTGGGCATACTCCCTAAAAGATTCATCTTTCTTCTGCGTGTTCTTCAATTGCTCTCTTGTAGGAGCAGTATCATAGTTGAACTTGTACTGCTTTAGAAATGCATCTGCTAAATCCGCCCAACTCCTTGTCCTGGTGCAGTCTAAATTTATAAACCAATTATAAGCAGCACCAGTGAGGCTTTTTGGAAAGAAATGAATCAACACCTTCTCATCTTCCTCTATAGCGGCCATTTCCATAATATAAGATACCAGATGAAACTTCAGGTTACCAGTACCATCATACTTCTCAAACTCAGGGAGCTTAAGATCTCTAGGACATGGAAGGGACAACTTGTCATCAACTCCAAATACGGAGATTTCAATGTATCCAGAAAAATGGAGCATAATTCAGAGTCAATGAGTGGAGGTTGAACTTCGGAAGCCAAGGTCCTCCATTTCTGGGCATACTCCCTAAAAGATTCATCTTTCTTCTGCGTGTTCTTCAATTGCTCTCTTGTAGGAGCAGTATCATAGTTGAACTTGTACTGCTTTAGAAATGCATCTGCTAAATCCGCCCAACTCCTTGTCCTGGTGCAGTCTAAATTTATAAACCAATTATAAGCAGCACCAGTGAGGCTTTTTGGAAAGAAATGAATCAACACCTTCTCATCTTCCTCTATAGCGGCCATTTCCATAATATAAGATACCAGATGAAACTTCAGGTTACCAGTACCATCATACTTCTCAAACTCAGGGAGCTTAAGATCTCTAGGAATTGACACTCTCGGAGTAAGACGTAATTGCTTGACTCCCACAGCCCCGAATGAACTAGTTCCTTCCATAGCTTTAATCATGTCCTCTAAAGTCAACAATTTATCTTTTTGTTTTTCTTTTTCGCACTCCTCAGATTCTTTCTCAACATGTATGGTCACTGGTGGATTCTGGGTGGGCACATTAAAAAACAGAATGGGTGATCGATGAAGTGTAAGTGTATACGTTTCCCCTGTGTCCACTTGGATTAAAGGAAGTCTCTGTGGTAGGCTTTGCTTTAGGTAAGGTGGCGGTTAATCGAAATTCAGGTGGTTGGGTAGTAGGTGAGATAGTGGAATTAGGGTCCAATCCCTAGGCTGCGGGTGTCATTAGATGAGGGGGCATGCCCCAAATGGGATTGAATTGAGCTGTGGTAACATTTTGCTCATGAGCAGGAAAAGTCAGGAGTGGTGCTACTTGGGATATGGGGAGAAAGTCAGAATGACTCGGGCCTTCAGCTGTCCCTTTTAGCTTCAAACTCTGAACAAGTAAACTCCTTATCTCATTCATTTGTTCCTTCACCCCATCCAACTCAACTCCTAAATCCCTCTATAGTTCTTGAGTTCCATCCATGATAGTAACAGTCCTAGATCTGAGTCCGATTGATCTTTTCACATAGCCTTTTTTATTGAACCGCGCTTTCTTTGCAGGACCAATGATGTCTTAATCCCCTTATGGACGATAAAAATGAAAAGAAAACACAAAGAATAAATGAGTAAAAATGAAAATAATAAAAAGATTTTAGCAATCTCTTAAGAAGACAGATTGTTAATATGGCTTGGACGAGTCCTTTAAGCGATCAATTTTAAAATTCATCTTCTTCACAAGTACTTTCGTGGGATACGAATCTTATTTTTCGGCAGGAACTTTGGTTCCTTACGGAAAAATATGACAATGATAATATTCGCGAATGTTTTGACATTACGAGAAAAATTATCGCATACAACTAACATGAGAGATTGGTCCAATGAAAACAAAGCACATTTCATTAATGATTGTAACTCAAGTACATCAAGAAGCTCATAACTGTGATATGTCATTTAAAATACTCTTGCATTCTTCAAAAAGTTTCTCCAAATCCCTCGTAGGTAATGCAAAAGGAGTCGTGTGAGCTTCGACCTCTTGAACTCTTTGTCTCAGCCTTTCTGCTTTATCATAAGAATTCTCCATCAAATATTCAAAACGCTTCTTCCATTTTTCGGTCTCTGAAGCGTCACCTCCTTTATCCATTTCTTTTTTCTCTTTCAAAAGTTCATATTGCTGCTTCCAAAGTGTCACCATCTCTCTTGCCTTTTGAAGAGCATTGCCTAAGCGAGTATTTTGGTGTTCCATGTCTTCGCATTGACAACGTAAAAACTCTTTATCTTCTTCCTCTTGAGTTTTCAGTTTTTTCATATTTTGATACCCATTCTCCCAATTTTCCATTTGTTGTTTGTGAACATCTTTTTCTTCTTCCAGATTCTCTTCTAGCTCTTCAATCTTTGCTTTAAGACATCCCATCTGCTCAAGTCTGTGTTTCGCCACTTCTCTTACCTCATGGATTTGTCTCTCCATTTGTTCAATTTGCTTCGATGAGGCACTTTGAGCGACGTCTTGGTATTTTCTTTTTTCTTTCTCTGCTCTTGCTAATCTCTTCATGAGCTGGGCCCGTTCTTCAAGCCATTTCTTCTTTTCAACTTCTACCTCATCTAATTTTCTTTTCATTTCTTCCTCTCTAAGTTTTTCTTTCATGGCAAATTCAGCCTCAAAATCGCGAGTAGGCACTTCAATAGGAGGTGGATGAGAAATAGTAGCAGCATGTGGTACTACGACCTCTTTGGCTTTCTCTCGGACCCAAGTACCATACAAAGTAATTGCCTCATCAGTATCGGAGCACGGGTCTTCTTGTCGGAATGATAATTTTTCCCAAGCCTTCTTGACCTTGTATAAGTTATTTTCACTCCCTTGAGAATCGTACTCGAACTCCATTTCAACAAGTCCTTTAGTGTAAGGAATGTATTGAAGGTGTTCGAATTGCCTCAAGACTAGTGTAGGCGTGTAGGCCACACAACCTCGAGTACCCATCAATGGCACATACGAAAAATCTCCACAACGAATCAATATGCCATGCCCTTTAGACCAATGAGAACGCCATGTAAAATTTCCTTCATCAATACCAATATAACGGTTCAACCAAAAATCTCGATCCTCCTTCACAATTTTCAATTCAGTAAATTTCCTTATGAACTCCATCCCAAAGCCAAAATTGGTCAATCGTGGATAATTTTTTCCTTGAACATGGTAGAAGAGCCAGATGAATAAAAGTTGTAAACAACATTTGAGTTTACCTTCACCTTTCCTTCGACAAAAATTGAGAGCTCCAAATGTGTCAGCCAATATGGCGGGTACTGGATTAATCTTGTGCTCAAGAACTTGTTGAAACACATCGGCGGCTAAAAGACTAATAGCATTCTTGGCAGATGGGAATAAAATAAGTCCGTAGATACATAAAGCAATCAGATCCCTCAGCTTTCCCCATTCTTTTTTATCAAGAAAATTTTGTAGACTGGGTATTATGAAAGCCATAGGCCACCCCCTCATGCTAGTGTCCTTTAGAATCATTTTACTTTTCACCATGTCAGCAGATACACCTAGCCACTCAGCAACCCTTCCCAAAGCAACTTTATTCTTGTTGTGAGTATACACCTTGGTTTGAGTAGTCAATGGCAAATTCAGCATATAGGCATACTCTTCAATGGTCGGGGTCGTGTCAATGACTCCAAAAGTTAAGCAACGGTATGAAGGATCCCAGTAATTCAACATGGTAACCACAGCCATCTCATGTACTTCAACCTTCAACAAGTCCCAAATCTTTCCGTATTTCTGATTGAAAGCTGTCTTTTCATCAATGGGTAGTAATTTGAAAAAACGGTCTACTTCAGTCACATCATTGACTTCGACATGGACTCGAAGCCTCTTAGGCAATGTGCTAGGATGTCCCTTAGGTAAACAATCTCTCTCTTCAGTTGGTAGTGATGCCATATCCCTTATGAAAGCTCGTGAAGTCTTAGAATTTTCAAAAACAGGATCTCGACTAGCCATATTAACAATTCAACCTCCTATGGATTATTGCTGAAAAGTTCAAAAATAAAATGTGACCAAACCTTGTCAGAACAATTTACAGTGTATTTACAAATGAGAAATAAAGCGAATAAAATGAGATGAAAATAAAAGAGAGAAATGATGCTTCCCCTATTGTCTTAAGAAAAGGTTGACATCTAAACTCAAGGATTTTAACTTAGTGGTCATGATCTAACCTAAAGGAGGGCTTGTACAGTCAAATTACGTGCATGGTTATTAGGTCGGTGCTACATCCTAGAAGTCCAAGGTACTATAGATTGCCTCTCATCGAGATGACGGAGACCTTGTCTTGTTAACATGAATAGACGAAAGGTAGTGCCTCTCATATTTACTCATATTAAAAGGACAAGTTACAATCCAAGTGAGAGCTTTGCATAGATCGCAAGGGTACTTAGCCCCTTTGGGATAATGCTCACTCCCTATCTAACCCTAAGCTTAAATGTGACTCGGGTATAGAGCCAGAGAAAGTGTGTGAGGTATGAGTGTTAGTGTTTCGTGTGTGCAGGGGAAACAAACAAACCTCATCCTACATCTACCCGCTGCAAAAGAAAGCACAAAATATACTACAATTATTTACGAATGCGAAGCAAAAATATATACACAATATATACATGAAATAAATAATGAAAATTAAATGAACAATGGGATAAAGAAAATACAAAAAGGCCATATTTATTTTGCACAATTAACTTTCTAGGCTTGACTCTCGATGTAGTATCCCCAGTGGAGTCGCCAAACTGTCATAACATACCCGGAGGTTGGTATAACGCGGATGGCTTAAATAAAAGAGATTTAGTTTTCGAAATGAAAACTCTGGAGTCACCACCAATTGTATTAAAAATTTGGGGAACAATTGGAAAACCCTTTAATTTCTAAAAAAATATGTCTGCGAACCAGAGAGGGTTCGGGAGTCTAATTGTGTATAGGGAAGGTGTTAGACACCCTATAACACCCGTCTAAACGACGGTTACCTAAAATTAATTGTGCAAATTAAATCATGGCCTAATTGTATTTATTTTATCCCTAAAAGAAAAATAGGTGATTATTTAAAACAGGACTTGATTCGTCACCCTCGAATGCCTACGTACCCTAATTAGGGATCAAAGTCCGCGTAGTTCGCAATGATTCAAAATGAATTTTTTTTTTTATTATTATTATTTTTTTTATTTTTCAAAATTAAAATTAAAAGGAATTCAAAATTTTCAAATAAAAAATTGTGCTATGCATGAATCTAATCGCGTCCTAATCCTTCCACTTTGTTCCCACGCTTCTCGGTTCCCAAAGCGGCGCTTATCCTTACCTCGGGCAGATAGAAGAGCCACCCCTATGGGGGTAAGTCGCTCCTATCCCTCCCTTGACAAGTAAGGGGCCTATGGATGCTAGTCGCATAGAATTAACTAAATGAATGTAAAAATGCATGATATGTAAGCTCATTTCGTGGGCCTAGTTTAGCCTAGAATAGGAACCAGCTCAACAAATCAGAGGACATAAACCAGTCCATTTCATGGGCCAAGTCCAATCCATACAAAAAATAGCTTAGCACATCAAGAACAATGGACTAAATAGAACCTCAGCCAATCAACAAAAAATGAAAAATTATGAAGATTTCTCAAATTGAAGATATAAATCTCATGGTTTTAAAAAGACAAGAAACACCTAAATCGGGGCTCTATAGCTCCAGAAAAATTTAAAAGACTATATACTATCATAGAAAATCAACTAGCTTAACAATACAGAAAACAGCAAAATTTTAAATGTAAACTGAGAATAAAGTAGACATAAAAAAAATATGAAAATTATATATATTTAAGCCACACATCTTATGATTCTAATGAGACTAACATCACTTAATTTGAAGCTATATAACTCTAGAAAGAAATAAAAGATTGCACACTGTCAGAGAAAACCAACAGGCTTGACAGGACAGAGAAACAGCCAACTTTAAATCACAACCGAGAGCAAGGGAGACATGTAAAAAATCTGAAAATAATATATATTGAAACTAAACCTCTTGCGGTTCTAATGAGATCAATATCACTTAATTTGGAGCCGTATATCTCCAGAAATAAATAAAACATTGCACACTGTCGGAGAAAACCAACAGGCTTGACAGGACAGAGAAACAGCCAACTTTAAATCAAAACTGAGAGCAGGGGGGACATGCAAAAAATCTGAAAATAATATATATTAAAACCACACATCTTACGGTTCTAATGAGACCAATATCAATTAATTTGGAACCGTATAACTCCAGAAAGAAATAAAAGATTGTACACTGCCAGAGAAAACCAAAGGCTTGACAGGGCAGAAAAACAGCCAAACTTAAATCGAAACTGGGAGCAGAGGCGACATGCAAAAAATCTGAAACTAATATATATTAAAAACACACCTCTTACGGTTCTAATGAGACCAACATCAATTAATTTGGAGTCCTGAAGCTTTGTCTAGAAAAACAAAACCAACTACTGCCAGAGCTACCTAAAAGCTGCGAAAATGAAGAAATCTTACCTTGGTTCTCTTTCTCTTTGCCCTCTCTTCTTCCTTGTTTTAGTTATGTTCTCTCTATTGCTCTTTTTCTGTGTATTGCTGTTGGTATTTGTTTTAGCCCTTGCCTCTTGCTTTTATACTACTCACCTTGCACCTAACTCCTTCACATCTCTCTCTCTATTTGTGTTAACCTCCATCTCTTCCTCTCTTTAAAACACTTATCCCCTCTATCCCCTTTTTGGTGTTTCAATTGCACACAATCACTAACTCTCTCTTTTGTTTTTAACTTACTCATGACTCTTACTTCCTTTAATTAAAATAAAAATAATAATAAAAATGAAACTCATGCACATGAATCCCACTAGGTCTCTTTCTCTATTTTTTATTTTTCTAAATCATTTATCCCTCTCTCTTTTGTTTCCAACTTACTCATGTCTCTTATTTTTTCATGCACTCACATCTCTTTCTATGTCTATCTCTTCCCACACATTTAATTATATCATATGTGTATATATATATAATTTATTATTTGGACGAAAATAAGTGTCCACAGATGAGGATGACTAAATTAATATTGTTGGGTTTGATTTGAGAATTCTAAATTTTGCATTAATTAATTTATAATTCTATACATCTCAATTATTTTTTATCGTGTCAACCCCTGTAACTTGTTTGTTGACCCGTTTCATAAACAGGTTAATCAGAATATAGATATTAAAATAAATTGGAATTGACCCCACGAAAAAGTGCATCATCAAGCTAGATATTTCATTGCATATTGAGTTTATAAGCTTAGATATTTCATTGCATTTCATTGTAAATCGAACTGGACCGATTACACCCCAAATTGACCAAACCATATCGGTTTGGTTTGGTTTTTCCAATTTTTGAGAGTAAAACTAAACCGAACCTAACCGGTCTGGTTCGGTTTGATTTGGTCGATTTTTGCCAAAAGATCTGCACAAGCCATTTTTCCAAATTTGAATAAGAAGAAAGTCAAAATCTGAACTGGTTCTAGCCATTTTAGAAAGAAAACACTTCAAAATAACCAAAACGACATCGTTTTAGCTTACTCAGTTCGGTTTGGTTTATTTTCGATTTTCCTTCATTGAAATCGAGAACTGAACCAAACCCTCAATTTTTTAGAAAATGAAACTGAGAACCAAATCGACACCCTCAATCCGGTTCGGTTTTCCCCCAGTCCAGTTTGGTTCGGTCAATTTGACCGGTTTAGCTTACACCCCTATTTAGGATAGAGTGGGATTGCTGTGGCAATGGCTTCTAGTACAACTTTCCCCAGATAAAAGGAGTTGTCCTTCCCACCCTTGGAGCCTCCTCGCCAATTTTCCCCTAATGAACTTGAAAGTTTGTTATGTGAACAAAGGTTGCATCAAAGAGGTACCCTATTTTAAGCTGATGATACAATTCAATTGTTGTATAAAACAACATACATATTATTGACCATCAATACAAACTACAAAGCAGTGATACACATACACGCATTCGATATAACAGCATGAGAGAAAAGACATATATATTCTTTTCCAAGTTACATTTTTTTAAAAAAAAAAAAAAAAAANAAAAAAAGTCATGGAAAAACTAATTTGAATTATTCACCCGGTGACTATATTTAAGTCTCATAAACATGATGAGAAAAATTACGAAGAAAAGAGAGGTGGCCAAAAGAGAAAAACAAAAGGATAAAAAAGAAAGACACAAGACGGGCTCTTTGGCACTAGTTATGTCTTGTAAATAACTATATATATATATATATATATATATATATATATATATAGCCAGTAACTAGAACTTGTCAAGTATTAATTGTGAGGATAAAGACGAACAGGAAGGCCCTTTGCTGGCACGGGCATGGGATCAACGATAATGTTCTCGTCCGGAAGCAATTTCTCCCACTTGAACCTCTTCACTAGGTTGTGCATGAACACCAGTATTTCCAATCGGGCATACTCCTTTCCTGGGCACATCCTTGGTCCACCACCGAATGGGACAAAAGTGTAAGGAGTAGGCCCATTTCCTTCGAATCTACTCGGATCGAATTTCTCGGGCTCTGGAAAATAATCTGGATTCTTATGGGTTGAATTTGCACTCCAATACAACTATACATCAGTTAAATGAGTAAAAAATGTGAGAATAAAATCATGTGAATAATATAATGGAAATGAAAGTCATACAACATAACATATACATGAGCTCCAAAATCCTAAAATGTTTTTTGGTTAAATGTGAGTATAATTCGCTGTGAAATAGGATATGAGTATATAACAAAAATAAAACTCATGACATATAATATTTTAGTTCGAGAATGTGTTATTATATAATTAGATTCATAGGTTATTGATAAATCTAAATATATTTTAATGAATCAATAATTTAGCTAAAAGATATGAATATATCATCATTTATATGTCTATAAATTAAGAAACCCCGATTTCGTTTACCTTCCAGCCCTTTGGAATGGAGAAACCGTTGAAGATGAACTCATTGATGGCTTCCCTGAAGCCTCCTTGGAGTGGAGGGGCAAGTCTCATAACTTCACATGCTACGTTCCAAGAATATTTCATCTTCTGGATGTCATCCCAATTCAACAACTCTCTTAGAGATTTTGATTTTGCAATTTCCATTTGCTCTAAACAAATACAAAAAAGGCATATATTTAAATAACTACATATTATTTAATCAGGATATTCATTTAAAAAATAAAATAAATCTTCAATGACTATACTCTTTCATGCGGGCCGCCGGCTAGTATATATAAGTGAATTAAAAGATAATATAAAGGGTTTTCACAATAATTTCTCAAAAAGAAATGGACAAATAAGAAAAGCCAAAACGTCTTTATAACTCTAAGTAATGTTTTCCATTAAAAAAAAAAAAAAAACTCTTAGTAATTTTTATGAACTAATTATCAAAGTTAATGAACAAAGATGGCAGTTAAAGATGTGTAAAATATATATATACGTTTCATCCTGGTCCATAAACTATATATTCACAAAATCGCCATGACCGGCACTATTTTTGCGTGGTTGTTATGAAATTAGAAGTGATAGTCTTGCACCTTGTTAAAATTTGTAAAAGGTTTATAATTAATTTTAATTGAGTCTTTCAAATTTTTTATAAATTTATATGTTATTAAATATAGAAGTGTAAAGAATGTCTAAAAATAGTGTAAATGTATCACTACTCTCGTATGAAATTTAGAGCTGTAAAGTTCCTTCCCGAAGATAATAATAATAACAATAATAATTATAAATAAATAATAATGAGGTCAGTCTTCTAAGAAACCTTTAAAAAAAGAAAGTGGGTGAATGGTGAGGCAAGTTGGAATTTATACGCAAATGATGTGAAAGGGTATTGGTTGTTTTTGATGATGTATAGGCCGAAATTAGAAGAAAGCAGTAAAGTAAAGTTTATGAATAATTAGAAATGAAAAATGAAAAAAAAAGAGAGGTATTACTATTACTTACCCTCATAGACTCCTTGGTAGATGTGGGGGAGCTCGGCAAGGTATTTGACAATGAAAGTGCAAGCAGCGCTGGCGGTATCGTGTCCGCCGATCAATAGTCCAAGAATTTTATCAGCAATATTCATCTCATTCATGTATTGTCCATCCTCATCGCAAGTTAAGAGCATGTGAGACAATATATCTTGTGTTGGTGAGGCGTTTCCCTCGGCCAAATCCAGCTTCCTCTGTCTGATGATAGCCAAAAGCTCCTTCCTTATGAAATTGGAAGCCTTGATGGCGCGGTTGAAGGGTGTTCCGGGCAAGTCAATGGGAATTGATATGATTCCAGAGGCCAATAAATTGAAAGGGTCTGCAAATTTTGCTATATGGTTGGGATCCTCAAGGCTAAGGAACAAACGGCAAGCCAACCAGAAGGTATACCTCTTGGCCAAGGGGAATACCATAACTTGGCTATTGTTCTCCCAACTAGAAGCAAAGTGTCTTTGAGCAATAGCGTCCATGATTCCAATATAGCGTTGGAGAGCTTCAGGCTTGAGAAATTGAGGGAGCATCTTTCTCATCTTCTTAGCTTCTTCCTTAGAGTTAGTCTGAAGGGAGGTAGGGAAGACCTTATTGACGGAGTCCGGCCACCATGCGGTAACAAGCTTGTTCTCGTTGGAGAACAAGAATTTGTTGCATGCTGCTCCACAGAACACAGCTGCGGGCTCGCCTAGGATTGAGGTTTTGAATATTTGGGACTTGAATTTCATCATACGGTCGAAGATGAACTTCTCTGGATGTCCTTTCCATCCTGTGGACAGGAACTCCAGGCTCTCACCGATCAGTGGGTACCCGATTTTTCCCGGCGGCAGGTTTGGACCCGTAAAGGGGGACCTGTGCCTGTAGAAGAGGAAGAATAGGGAGAGGGAGATGAAAGAAACAAACAAGAGGAGAAGGGATAGATAGAAATGCTCCATACTTGATGCTCTCGATCGATCTACCTAGCTACTTGTTTGATTTTTCTCTTCTGCTTTTTGATATATCAATAATAAGTGTGAGAAGGTGGGTGCTGGCAGTCGGCAATTTATAGGCCTATATTATGCGTATGTTTTCGTGTGTGTGTGAGAGAGAGGGAGAGAGATGACATTTCACATTTTGTTTGAATTGAAGTGGCAATATCAGAATCAGAACGAGTCAAATAAAGCTTACCTCATATTTTTATCCTTAGAGAATACGAGTTTGGCAAACTCTAATCTAGTGAACTCGCTGCACTAGAGACTTTTTTGAGTAAAATTTATTTTTATCCGTGAAAGATATAGATATAATCAGTTTAATCCTTAAAAAAAATTTAATGTTACTTAAGTTTTTGGAATATATTTTTATGCATTAAAATAGTTATCCACCAACTCCTACCTATTAGGTTTGTCATATTGATATTTAACGTTTTATGTAAAAAGTTTTGTCAATTCGCTCAAAGAAAAATTAAACAAATAACTATTTTGATGAATAAAATTATTTTTTTAAAGATTAAAATGACGCTGAAAATATTTTAAAAATTAATTAAATGGACTATGTCTGTATTTTTTAAGAACGAAAAAATGATTTTACTCTTGTTTTTTTTAGTAAATATTGATTATATTAGATAAAAGAACATCTAGGAGCCATAAGTATACATTACAAAAGCAGGATAATGGCCTCAGATAGCTAAAACATGAGTTCTTGCCAATACTTGGTTGAGACAAACACTGGTACAGACTTAAAAGACAAAAAGAATAAAAAAAGTGTGGATTCTGCCATAGTTGGCCAAGATATCTGCACTCCTGCTAATTGGCTTCTTGATAGATATGATTAAGTCTTCAATTCTCAAACTTGTTGAGGAGAGACCTGCAGTTTTCAATCTCAGTACCAAGAGGGTGAAAGGAGAGGAATAGTTAATAAAGAATCACATTCAACATCAATATGGATAATATTGAGGTCCAAAATGTCAAAATTAGACGTGTAAAATATCGAGTTAGGTTAGGATGTTATATCCATACAGTTTCTTTTTTTGTTTTTGTTTTTATCAAGTAGAGGCTACACCCTTCTCGTAATTTCACTCCATCTACTCTTAATAAAATTTGAACTTTATACTTTTATATAAAATATTAAGTGCTCAAACACTAAAATATTACTTTAGGAATTCCATACAATTTTATGGCTAGACTGTGCACGATTGAATCAAGAACTTTGGATTGATCCATTAAGTGGGATCCACACGTAATTACAAGAGTAGATTGACATGCATGTTTGCCCAGGCAACCATCTGGCATGGCTTTCTCGGGCCATTGACGAATTTCTTTTACTTTAATCAACGGGAGTTACGGGACAATTTCCAAGTATTAGTACAATACCTTACTAAGAATGATATGGTTTCTGCATTTGAAACCAGGGTACTGGTACCCTAGAAATTTGTGGCCTATGCTTGGCCAGTGGATCAGTAAACGGGAGCAATTATTTCAGCCGGTTTGGTTCTTAGCAGGGGGTTCATATAACACTAGGCCCCACTATTTAAAGTACCTTATATATAGCAATGTTTTAAGAACTATATCGGTGAGCGAATCGATATGACAAAAATTAATCGGTCAAACCGGTTGGACGGGTTAAATCGAAGTTTTTTCTAAGTTTAAAGACTCACAAAGAATAAAACATAAAGGATAAAGCACAAATCATTAGTGACACACATGCATTAAATAATAACGAAAAATAAGGGGAAAAAAGGAGAAGATGAGGATAATAATAAAGCAATGGGTTAATGGTGAAAGTTTTAAGTTAAAATCTATGTACTGTGTGATTATGTATTTTATAATTTTATAATTTGTACATATTTAAATATTTAATATTAAATAAATCTACTAAATAGTTAATAAATATTTTTTGTGTAATAATAAATGCAAGTCTTGAGTTGTCATAGTAATTTGGACTATGAACTATTAATTTCTTAACTATTTTGTTAATAAATATATTTATATGTGGTAATGTACTAAAAAGGTGAGATGTCATAGTGACAAAAAAGGCTGCTTTGAAGTTAGGGGTACAAGTTTGAATTTGGATGTGGACAATTTTTCTTCATTTCTTCAAAATTTTCAACCGGCCGGTTTGTGCAAAAATTGACCGATTTAGTGGTTTTCACACTTTTAGACAGTTTAACTGCTGCAGCGGTTCAGGGGCATGAATTGAACAATTTTTCTTACCAACTAGTCTAGTCCGATTTTTAAAACAGTTATATATAGGGAGTTGCTATTTTTACAGTCTATTTTGTTAATGTCATACCTTCTTTAATATCTAAATATTTTATAGATTAAATTACTCTCATTTAAAAATAATTTTTTTAAAAAAATTAACTAACCTTATACTCTCTTTCTAACTATAAAAATGAAGCTACAATTAATAAGAGTTAAAAATAATATTATGGTTAGTCAAATTTTAAAAAAAATTTATTTTTGAATGAGGGTAATGTAGAAAATAACGGCTTTCTATATATGGGGGTGGGACCGTTGATACCATGGGTGGAATTAAACCAGAAATTCTTATGTAGTGATCGTAAGATTCTCATACACAAAAAACTAGAATGCATCGAAATGTCAACTTTGGCCATGTACCATTTCGGAAACGTTTCCAAAACGCGAAACGCACACCTTTGAAGGAAACGCATCCCTTTCTCTCTCTCTTTTTTTTTTCCCTAAAAACCAAGGAAGTTCCTGATCTCAATAGACCTGCTCCCATTGGTGATGCTAGCGTTGATGGGAAAATGAGCATAGACGAAATGGATCTTGTAGCGGTAGCCCTTGATGACACCAGTGATGAGATTCTCCACATGACTGAGAGCAATGCTGATAGCAGCAGAGGTCTTGCGAGATCCAAACCAAGCATCGATCTTCAGCTTCCTCTTGCCATTCTCATCGGTGATGAGCTGGAAATCGAGGTTTAGGTGCTTGCCGTGAGGACTCTCCACCTTGATGATTTTGGCATTCACCTTGATGCTCACCCCATCAGGGATGTCCATGGACTCAGAAGACAAAATGGTCTTCATCCTTGCCTCTTTCTCGCTCTACGAGCTCTCTCTCTCTCTACCTCTCCTTAAAACTGGACCGCATGTCTCTATCTTGTGTTGTTGCAGTTGCACTTTGAGTTAGGCACCGAACACATTACTTTAATACATTCTCTTACATTTGCAGCTCGAGAAGTGTGACATTTGTAACTCTCAACTCCACTCTCTCTTTCTCATCCTATCATCTAGTTTCGTCAACGTAATGGAGTTCTCCTTCTCCCTCAAAACGAAGTCATATTCCATGCCATCCCTTTCTTGTTTAGTTTAGTTAATGGTAAATATTTTTAGTACTTAGAGAATTTTAAGATTTTTTTTATTTTATATATATATATATATATATATATATATAACATACCATACCTCTATTTTTTTAAAATTGGTCGTATTAACAATTTGTACCATAGGGTATGAAACTCATACTCGTGTTACATAGACAAAAAAAAAGCATCAAACTTGTATAATAGGTCTCACATTTTTATGTGTAGATCACACATTTTTTTTGTGTTTATAAGTGTATTACTTTTAAAGTAAGTTTTTTTTCTTTTTTTGAAGTTGAGCTCTTACAACATTGAATAAGTTTTTATTAAAGGTAAATTTTATGAATTTAATCATTAAATCATAAGATATTGTGGCTTTGATTATACATTTAGATAAATTAGACATTATTAAATATTTAATTAATCGATGATATTTACTTATATTTTAATACAATTATATGTTATTAAAAATAAAAGTAAAATCTTATTTTAGTCTTTGAAAATTTTTTAAATTATCATTTTAATTCCTGATTTTTTTGTGTCACTTTAATCCTTCAATTTATGTTTCGTCGGCCAATTTAGTCATCCGTCTAAGTCAAGTAATAAGGTTGGATGAAAAAAGTTCACGTGGCATATTAAATGCCAACATAGCCGTTAAGTGGTAATGTGACATGTATGCTATAGCTGGAATGAATTTGGTCAAAACGACATTGTTTTGACCCATACCCATAAATTTTTTTTTTTCATCTTCATCAGCCAAGATGGCATCGTTTAAAGAGGTATGAGGAAAGAAAAAATAAAGGGTCCTACACAGACCAAATACGACAGCGTTCTGGCTTAGGAAGTCTATCTCATCTTCATCGTTTCTGCTCTTCTCTCTCCATGCATCTTTCCTCTTATTCTCTCTCTAGCTTCCCATATCCACCACTACAACTCAATCCAATGTGAGTTTGGAGTTCTGATTCTCTCTCGTTTTCGTCCTTGCACCGAGCTAACATCAATGGTTCTTCATCCCTGAATTGCTAGGAGTGATGCTGCGGTTTGTGGTAGTTATCGTGGTTCTCTTGGCTTTGGCAATGGTGAAGAGTGAAGCGTAGGTATGGTGTTTAGCTAGAGGTAGTGGTGGTGACGGATTATAGTTGCTGCAATCAGCATTTTTAGTTTTCGGCTCTCTACAAATTTTCTATGTTAAGTCATCAATGTCATAAAATGGATTTGGGTGAATTCGTTCACTGGTTTTTTTTTTTTTTTTTCTTCCTTTATTCCATTTTCCTCTTTTGAACAANTTTTTTTTTTACTTCCTTTATTCCATTTTCCTCTTTTGAACAATGTCTATTGAGTTCCCTTTGAATCACTATCTTAAAACACCTAAAACTTGCACTAACTGCAACTTCCGAAGGAACATGATGCTCCCTCAATCCCCATCTCTTTGAAGCATATCTGAAGGTAATCTTGTTTGCATGAGAGAGAAAGGGTATAGAGAGAGAAGGATTTTCTTATCTTCTCAACACATAATGCTGCCAGCCTGCCACTGCCGCTGTCTTGGGGTCATCGATCGCCTATTTCCTTCAACCTTGTCACTCCCTTGCTAGCATTCCTTGGTATTTTTGTATGACAATCTCAGTTCAAATTCCAGCATTAGTTTTCGCTGTTGATTTTTGCATTTTATCTTTCCTAAATTTGTTAAAAGAAAAGAGAAGGAAAAGGGAATTGAGTTTATAGACAGAAAAAGAGAAAAAGATAAACACATAGTGATTTGGGGTTTGGGATGGGAAAGAATCTGGGTTGCCCCAAATGCGATTCAAGTTGGGTGAAAGAGACCATGGACTGCTAGGATGTTCTTTCGGGGGTCAACGAAGGTGTAGTGGTGGATTGAGGCTGAGGTGAAGTCTGGGAGGTGCTGATTGTTTTGAAGGATTTAGTGCGGACAATGTGTTTGATATAAGTCCAAGAAGAAGAAATGGCCTTGTGGGTCTTGAATTTAGGATGGGAAGAAGGGGAAGGTTGCGTTTCTTTGATGGTTGCTGGTGCAAGTTGTGATTTTCATGTCCTTCTCTATCACCGGCGCTGCCGTGAGTGGTGGTGGAGATGAAGCATTCAAGGTGGACAACAATGGGACTTGCAAAAAAGACAATTATGTTTTTTATTTTTTGAAGTTAAAATGGTGCCGTTTTGAGTTAGCCCAACAACTCCTATACATGTCGTATCACTAAATAATAGTTAAGTTAACATTTAACGTGTCATGTGACTTTTTCATCTAATCTCACTAACTGGCTTAAACAGAGAATTAAATTGGCCAATGAAACATAAATTGAAGACTAAAGTAACACAAAAAAAAAAATGAAAAATTAAAATAATTTTAAAAATTGTTTAAAACCAAAATAAGGTTTTACTCTCAAAATAATCTAAGAGAGTCTTATTTAATTTTAAAATTTTGTTAAATTTTACAAACCTGATTTAGATCATGAGAACTTTCAATCTGGATTAAATTTTTTATTTATGCAAAATCTGACATGTTTGATTGGCACCACAATATCTTATGATTAGCATGTGCACGGCATGGTTTTATGAACGGTTTCAGGTACCCTGGCTTTAAACGCGGTACCATAAAGGCCCCTCACTTATAAGAAATTGTCAAATACTGTTACAATTCATTAATTACTTTAAATGCTTAAGATAAATTAATGTTTGGATTGGCTACTGGAACTCAACGTACAGCTTCTAAGGTAGTAAAGTCCAAAGCTAATCTCTCAAGCTTTTGATTTTTTATTATCTTAAACCAATCACACATTTGAATTTTTGCAGCTAATCTAAATATACATTTAATAATCTATAAATTTAACGTCACATTTGGTTATAAGAATTGACAGTTTGTGTAGAACTATAAAATTTTAAGAATTGAATGGATTTACAAATAATTTTATGTGTGATATATTAGGATTTCTAAATCCTATTACTTTTGATGATATGATTTGTAACTTTTTAAAATTAATTTAATTCATTTCTAATTATAAGATATTCCAAATACAATCTAAGGTATTTGATATAAGAGATATAACTTTCATTATGTACTCTCATTTTCTAATAATTTTCGCTCCTTGTAATTAGAAAAAATGTGTCCAAACTATCCATTTAATGACATTTCAACTAAAACTTTTAACATGTAAAAGATTTAACTTCTACTTTGTTCTCCCCTTTCTCAATAATTTCGCTCCTTGTAACTAGAAAAAAAATATGTTCAAGCTATCCGAGCTATCCACCATGGTAACGTTCCTTAATGCCTCTCTTTTTTCCACCGTTAAGCTTCCAAAATGCAATAACTTCTACCATTCATGGAGGACAAAAAGTCAAAATGTGAGTTTGCTTACAAGAAACTAAGTAAATTAAGTATTTGGGAAGTCATGATTATCAGAATGGATTTTAATTCCAAGTGGAGTTTTTCCAGCAGATAATAATTAAATTTATCAGTTTTGACTTTAGCTAAAAGATAATTTAGCAGGACTTTCGCATAATTTTTTTGTTTTCTTCCTCCCTCCTCGCCATGCACTACGTGGAGCTCGTGCACCTCGTGCACTCGATTCAATCTATTAAAATATGAAAATTGAAGCCTTCCATTAGATACGATCTCCCCACATATTCATAATGGCTTGTCCATGAATCTTAATGTCTTGTTCGGCAATAAACTGAAAATAATAAAAATAAAAAAGTGACCAACTATTTTTTTTTTTTCTCTTCTTTGAATATATTGTAAAAATGAAGAANAAAAAAAAAACTGTATAAAAGAAGAGAAACATATCTCTATTGTATCACAGGTTATTGTAACTCTATTTAAATAATTCGTACTTCAAGTAATAGTAAAACTGTCTTTAACTTGAAAACATATCTCTATTACACATGTGGGTCTTACAAGTTGTAATATTGAGTAATTTAATTTTTTTAAATCTTTACAATGACATTAAATTTATATTTTGGATCCCAAATAAACCCTCACTTAGTAAAGTAACTTAATCGTCCCATTTTTTTTTTTTGTGTAAATAGTCGTCTCCATTTTTCAATATTAATTACAGCATACCTGGTCAACAACGTGATGGGACTCGGAGGCGCCTAAGCAACAAATAATACCCCACTTTCTTTCAAGTTTCAACAGTGAAATTAATAAACTATCTTCCTCGCGACTCGCGCTTTACGAAACCTAGTATTAATTTAATTGAATTGTATAGAATCCATAGAGAATTTCTCTCCTAATAATAGTGATAATGGTAACCCAATTTAAAATTCATTTTCATAATGATAACATATCCTAGCACAAAAAAAGAAAACAAAACTGAATAATGAAAGACGAAAACACAGTTAACTAGTAAGTCCTTTTCATACTTTATTTCCTCACTTATGTTGATAATGACGTGAACATTGTTCCATATGTTGCAAATTAAAAAAAAAAAACTTGTATAATTTCTTGAAGTCATGNAGAAAACAAAACTGAATAATGAAACGCATTACCACAGAAAAGACGAAAACACAGTTAACAAGTAGTAAGTCCTTTTCATACTTTATTTCCTCACTTATGTTGATAATGACGTGAACGTTGTTCCATATGTTGCAAATTAAAAAAAAAAAACNGTTGCAAAAAAAAAAAAAAAAACTTGTATAATTTCTTGAAGTCATGGTTGTAAAAGATTGCTAATGAAATGAAATGAAGCATATTTTGTATTACTGTTAATCTGTGTATATATATACAGTTACAGATAACTAATTCAAAATAATTTACAAATAGGAAATCCTAATTCTACTGTGTAATTATTATTCAATATTTGAACTATTTACAACAATTTTGGAGTTTGTTTAGGAGTTTGTTGAGGAGGTTTCTCTATCACGCCCCTGCAAGATGACAGATCCATCTAAGACACCTATCTTGGACCTTAATATGCAAAAGGTGGAGGTGGCTAACTGTTTTGTTAAGATGTCAACTAATTGGTCTTTGGTGGAGACATGTGAAATTCGAAGTTGATTGGCTGCCACCTTCTCTTTGACAAAATGATAATCAAGAGCTATGTGCTTCATCCTGGAATGAAACACATGATTGGCACAGAGATATGTGACATCAATATTGTCATAGTAAATAATGGGAGATTCAGCAAGAGAGATACCAAGTTCACTTAACATATTTGTGAGCCATGTTAATTCAACTGCCTTGTACTCAGCTTCAGTGGAAGATCTAACAGCTGTTCTTTGTTTGTTGGAGGACTAAGAGATGGCGTTAAGCCCCATAAAAGAAGATGTGCAGATGTGAAAGTATGATCCATAGATTATCTGCCTAGTCAACATCCGAATAGGCATAGAGTTGTAGTTTGAATGTTGCCGAGAGATGAAGATGAAAATTGATAGTAGATTTAAGATAGCACAATACCCGTTTTAGTGCAGTCACATGTGTGATTGATGGGTTATGAATGAACTTTGACAACTTATTGACAGCATAGCCAATATCAAGACGGGTGAGTGAGAGATACTGGAGTGCCCCAACTAAACTTCTATACTCAATGGCACCTGTGGGTGCAGTACCATCATTTAGTTGTAGAGAAACCAAAGTGGAGAAAGGGGTTGTAGCACCTTTTGCAGCAGCATTCTTTGATTTGTCAAGTAAATCAAAAACGTATTTATGCTATGAAAGAAAAAGACCATTTTGATGAGGCAGGAACTCAACGCCTAGGAAGTAGGATGGGGTTCCCAAATCTTTGCGTTGTAAAAACCAGAGAGAAATTTACGATTGTTCCCGGTGAGAAGGAGATCATCCACACAAATAAGCTATTAGGTAAGCTTAAGCTGTTAGGTGAATGTCCAATAATCGTTTTATATCCAACATGTCTCCGCACCTAAAAGCCCTTTGGGCTTAAAGTGTGAACAAAACATAGGCTTACTTATACTTTGTGCTGAAATTTCAATTTAATTAAGAAAGTAGAGGCATAAGAATTCGATCTCCTGACCGCTTAGTCAAAAAAGCTCTGATGTCATGTCAAAGATTGATAATAAAATGCAATGAATACACAATTATAAGAAACTAATTCAAAATAATTCAAAGATAAGAAACCCTAATTCGATTGTCACTGTTTTTCAATATTTGAACTATGTACAACAATTTTGGAGTTTGTTTAGGAGTTTGTTGAGAAGGTTTCTCTATCAGTGATGCACCCAATCAGTTACAAATACAATAATATCTATGGTGAAATAATTAAGAAACAATTATAGAAACTTGGTAGTTTTTATGTTTTTGTGTTGTAATAAAAGAGTACACATATTGACAAAATGAGAGGATAATATGTCAAGTGATATTGGAGTCGTCTTCAAAATTAATGAATTATATGTTCAAACCTAAAGTCATAGCCAAAGTATCAATAAAATTATTAACAAATTAAAAAAGAGTACGCAAATTAAAATGAAAAAAAAAACAGAGA
>QAOA01004753.1:768079-830091 GCA_003255065.1 Cercis canadensis
GGGGGGGGGGGGGATAATAAGTCATTACAGTAATTAAAAATTTTAAAAAGGAATAGGGATTGTTTCACTAGCTTCATATTGAAAAGCTACCTGCAGGAGAAAAATCACACCACAAAACGGATGACACTGTACTTGGCCAACTTGTCATCGGTACAAAAGTTAGCTTCCCTAAATATATGTTTGAACTCCACCTACCAATTAATCCCTGCTTATAAGGTTAGCTACCATTCATTATTCTGACGACAAATAAACTGACACCTTCTCCCAACTGAATAAGCGGCCCAATTTAAAATTTACTAAATGGCTCAAAGTTTACATACAACTTCACATGTATAAAAATCGTTTCTCTTCATATTTGTTCTAAAGCTTCTATTAATATGACTTCTTCAGTTTGATACCTTCTTCCTTTTATTGACTGTGAATATGTGAGAAATCAACACCAATATTAAAAAAATTAATACAAGCTGATTTGAGATCAGCTGTATGTATGTTACATACTATTTTTTTCCTTATAGAGCTTCTTAATTTAGGACCAAACTAGAATTGATACTAAATTTATTTTGTGCTATTTCTAAATCATGCTTTGTTTTTTGTGGGATAACAAGTTGATAAAGCTTTAACCAACCATTTTTTTTTTAAAATCTGCAAAAAACGAGACTAACAAAAAAACTTTCTCAACATCATCACATGATCTTTCCAAGTACGTACCCACTTTTAACAATATTTCTTCTTATTCAAGCCATCAGGTGTGTTTGCAGAAAATTGGAGATTGAACCTCCACATTATCACTTTAAAAAAAAACATTTCTTCTGATTCACACACTATATATTTTATAATTTTAATAAATTGTAACATGGTATGGGTTTTTTTTTTCGTATTTTTGTATTTTTGGCTACGACTGTTGAGTGAGTTTTATACTCACTCTTTAGATGTCTTTTTGCAAAGTATTTGGTTGGTTTTTGAGGAATGATGGTCATTTATTGTAAGTTTTATGTTAAATTGCAAAACTCATGGACTAAAGTGAAGGAATGAAGTAAAGAGAGGATTTAGACAGAAAACCAGCGCTGCAGCCCTTGAAATCCAGCGCCGCAGCCCTTGGAGCATCAGAATGCATGATTTGGATAGCAAGCCAGCGCCGCAGCCCTTGAAATACAGCACCGTAGCGCTAAAGAACTGAAAATTCAGTCTCAGGTAGAGAGCCAGCGCCACAGCGCCAGTTACCAGCGCCGCAACGCCCAGAACAACAACTCAGGCAATGCTTCAGCGCTGCAACGCCCATTATCCAGCGCCGCAGCGCCCGTGCATGGATTACTGATACATGTCACTTTGTTTCTCTACTTTTAGGGCTTTTCTTTAGAAGTATAAATAGGATACCTAGGGAATTAGAAGGGGGTTCGTTCTTAGACAGTTTTGGAGGCACAAAGGAGGCAAAGGAATGATTGAAGGGAGGAGATGCAAAACTGATTCGAACTTCAAACCAGAGTTTTTCCTCTTTTACCTTTGAATCATGTCTCAATTTTATTCTTTCTTGTTCTCTTCATCAAGTGTGAACTAATTCTCTTATCTAGGGGTACGATGTAGCCTAATTAGGACCAGATGTAGTTTTATATGAAGTTAATTTCATTATTTATCTCTTCAATTTGAGCGTTTATCTCTTCTCTTAATGCTTCTGATTGTCTGGCCAATAATTAGATGAATTGTTAATCACAATGAGACCGGAAGGAGAGTTGTGTGTCAAGTTCCTTGGGGTAAATGCCATGAGTTACATGGAGGATAGGAATATACCTCTATGGCTCATGTAATCAGTTAAAAAGATCCACAAAACTAAATGAATTCGTAATTATTGTAACTCGTATAGGGATATACAGGGTTAGAAATTAAGGGATATTTACACTAGACCTTGGGAGAGGCTAGTGAATAAATTAGGGAATCTTGATTAGCAAATAGGAAGATAAATTGGAGTTAATGGAATATGGAATGAAAGCTGGGAGTAATTATGGTAAAATCGAAACCCTAGGTGTTTCTCTCTTGTTGAATCTATCATTTTTCTGGTTTAATTTGCTATTTTTCTGGTTTACATTGTTTTCATTCTATTTTTAGTTGTTTCATTGAAATATCTCCTTATCGATTGATTAGATAAAGTTAAGGTTAACCCTCTTTCGGTAGTTGGTACATTAGTCCTCGTGGGAACGATAAATTGATCTCATTTTATTACTTGCAAACGACAACGTACACTTGCGTTGGAATTTTCACAACAAGTTTTTGGCGCCGTTGCCGGGGACTAATTTGTTATCAATATCGATACTCAGTAATCTTAATTTTAGTCTAGTCATGTACCGTTCACAAATTTACTTAAGTGTTTACTTTCTGACACTTGCAGGAGTTTTCTTTGTGTATGAGAAAAGCTGGAAATAGTTCTTTTATTCCTTTTGATTTCGAGATAGAAAAGACCTGTCGAAGGAATAGAAAGGCGAGAAAAGAGTCTACCAGAGTTGTGACAGACACAATGGCAAAATAAAATCATCCAAAGGCACTCCGTGATTATGCTTTACCTTCCATCTCGGATACCACTTCGGGTATAAGGTGACCGACTATTGAAGCGAACTTTTTTTAGATTAAACCAGCTGTCATCCACATGGTCCAGTCAGCCTCGTTCAGTGGATTAGCAAGTAAAGACCCTCATGCTCATCTTTCTGGGTTCGTGGAGATCTGCGATACTTTCAAGCACAACGGGGTTGGTAATGATGTTATTCGCCTCCGCTTATTTCCTTTCTCATTACGGGATAAAGCCAAGGCTTGGCTTCAAGCATTACCAACAGGGACCATCACCACATGGGATATTTTGGTCCAAAAATTCTTGGCCAAAATTTTCCCACCAGCTAAGACCGCCAAGCTCCGAAATGACATTGCAACATTTTATCAATTGGAGAATGAGTCACTTCAGAAGGCATAGGAAAGGTACAAGGAGTTGCTATGTAGATGCCTTCACCATGGACTACCAGACTGGTTGCAGTTGCAGACTTTTTATAATGGGTTACTAAATTCCACCAAGGCCCTAATTGATGCCGCTACTGGTGGGTCTTTGATGAGAAAAACATATGAAGCTGCCCATGACTTGCTAGAAGATATGGCTACCAATGCCTATCAGTGGCCTACTGAGAGGTCCAATCCAAGAAAGGTGCTTGGGGTTCATGAGGTTGACACTTTTACCGCTTTATTTGCAAAAATCGACTCGCTAGCTAAGCAGTTGACTGTTCAGAATGTAAATGTCATCCAGTCACCTCTTGAAAATTGTGACCATTGTGGAGGTCCTCATATCAGTACAGAGTGCCAGGTGGGTAATCCATTTCTCTGCTGCCCAAGCTGAGGAAGCCAATTATGTGGGGAACCAGAATCGGCCAAATAACCCCTACTCGAACACCTATAATCCGGGGTGGAGGAATCATCCAAACTTCTCTTGGAAGAACAACCAGAATTCTGCTCAACCACTTGTGCAAGCAAAGGTTTCTTTGGAGGATGCTCTAGCCTAGCTCACCATGAATACAAGCTAATTCATGGCTCGAACCGATGCCTCCATTCGTAACCTGGAAGTTCAAGTAGGCCAGCTTTCTACCAAGCTCACTACCAGACAGCAAGGGTCATTGCCCAATGACACTGAGGTTAATCCCAAGGAACACATCAAAGCCATTACCCTTCGTAGTGGCAAGACCTTGGATGAACCCTCTGACACTACCAAGAAGCTTCCGTGTAAGCCAGTTGAGCCTAAGGTGAAGGAAATCACTCCAGTAGCACCTGTGGGGAAAACATCTAAATTGTTTCCAGACAATCCTTCCCCTTATGTTCCACCTCTACCATTTCCCCAAAGATTGCAAAAGAAAAAGTTGGATTCACAATTCTCTAAATTTCTAGAAGTATTCAAGAAGCTTCATATCAACATACCATTTGCTGATGCTCTTGAACAGATGCCCAGTTACGTCAAATTTATGAAGGATATACTGTCTAACAAGAGGAAGCTTGAGGACTTTGAGACTGTAGCACTTACTAAGGAGTGCAGCGCTATTCTTCAAAAGAAACTACCACCTAAATTAAAAGATCCAGGGAGTTTTACTATACCTTGTACTATTGGTAATTCTTTTTTCGGTAAAGCCCTTTGTGATTTATGTGCCAGTATTAATTTGATGTCTTTGTCTGTTTACAGGAAATTGGGTCTTGGAGAAACAAAACCTACGACAATCTCATTGCAGCTAGTTGACCGATCAATAAAATACCCCAGGGGTATCATTGAAGATGTGCTAGTCAAGGTGGATAAGTTCATCTTCCCTGTTGACTTTATTGTTTTGGACATGGAGGAAGACCAAGAAATCTCAATTATTCTTGGTCGACCATTCTTAGCTACTGGGAGGACTCTGATTGACGTGCAAAAAAGACAGTTAATTTTGCGGGTACAAGACGTGGAAGTAGCATTCAATGTCTTCAAAGCCATGAAGTACCCCTTGGATGGTAATAGCTGCTTCAGACTTGACACCATTGATGAGTGCACCAAAGATTTTGTTAGAGCGACAAGTCCTACTGAAATTGTGGCTGGTCACTTAGCGTCATCATCATCTTGTGGAAACACCGGGCCTGCTAGGAACACAGGTGGAATGGTCCCAGGAGAAAGGGAGCATTGGCTCAGTAGCTGGGAGAAGGCCTGTGTTTGAGCTCTATTTTGGGCCAGTTGATGCTACATGAAGATAGACATATGCCCATGAAAGCATTGTTGCTCCATTTGCTGCTCCTTGAGAGTACGGTTGATGTCACATATGTGACATGGCTGGGTTAGCCTAAAGGAACTGGCCGTCTGCGATGAGTGAGAGGCATCCTTCCAAGTCTTATACGCACTAATGATGCCATCGTCTATGGGGTTCTTAGGATGGGGAAGCTCCTCATCAGGGCCCCAAGTGACGCCAGCCTAGTGACATAACTTAGTAATTAATAAGGGATAACCTAAGCATTTCTTCGTCACGGCACGGATATGCTGGTCTAAATGGCATGAAAAAATAAGGCATGTTTGTCCACCATATCACCAAAGTGTGTCACTAGCATCAGTTTTGCAGCGATGAAACCATGTCAAGCCTTCCCTTGCCGGTTGAGGTTCTCTTGTTTAAAAGAGATTACGATGTCGCTAGACATCTTCCATTCTGCTCCTACGTGGCATAGGGCATGCATGACTGCATCTAGATCCAGATCTTCACTCTCAATGAAGGCAGTATAAGCATCTCCCTCTATATCCGATAGGTGATAAATCCGATTAATGGTTGACTAGTCAAATGGGACTTTCTTGCCTTCAAGAAATACCCGATCACCCTCTCTCTTAATGGCATTGGCATAAAATTCCCTCACCAAAGGAACCACGGCTGCTTGTGGTTGCTTAACAAAGTCCTTCCATTGTCGCTTCTCAATGATGGTGGCAATGGGGTAAGTGCCCGGGTAGTATGAAGGTTGGAGCCCCTACTCTAGTACATGGGTGCACTTGACCACCAATGTTTGGAACCTCTCAAAGGCCTCATAGTTCATGAAGCGTCATTTGTCAAATGATGGCTATGAAGAGTAAAAGCCTTTAGAAGTTTTCTGCTTTTTAGGTCTCGTAAGGCTTGATCAAGAATAACCACACAATTGGGCAATTGGCAAGAGTAAGGCTACTTGGGAATTTCAACAAACACTTGGTATACGCTCTGCAACTTTCCCAATGTTTTGCTTCAAACGGTATGAAAGCTGACCTAAGTTCAGCAAGCACAAGCTAACTCATGAAATAAAGGTTAAGCACTTAGATACTTAGCCACATTTCGGCAAAGATAGAAGAATACTACCCTTGAAAGGATTAGGCAATTTGCACTCCCCAAAGATAAGCTTCATTTGGACATGCAAGTCACCTTAGATAAGTCACCATGCACAAAGAGACCATCTAGAATGAAGTTGGACTGAATTTGACTACAAGGTTCTCTTTGGGGAATTTTATCAAATACCTTGTGGGCATTTTGAGCTAACCAAAAGCTCTATGCCTTACGTACTCTTTGCCCCTCCAAATGGCCAAAATTCTTCCACAAACAATAACTCAAGACAATGGAGAAGGAGAAATAATCATTTAGGATCAAATGACACGTACAAGTTGTTGAAAAACCTATGACCCATAGATTCCATGCACAAAAGAAACTAAAGACTAGAATTAGAAAGAAAAATTTAAAGTCATAAAATAAAATAAGATGAAAAGAAAATGCTAAGAACTCTTGGGTTGCCTCCCAAGTAACGCTTGTTTTATAGTCTTCAACCTGATTATCTCTAGAATAAATTACTTTGGCTCTTCAAGGGTGATGGAAGACCTTTGAAAGTCTTTCACACCATCAATGTAAACCTTGAGCCTTTGGCCATTTACTTTAAATTTCCTGTCAGCACTCTAGATTTCCATAACTCCATGACGAAAAACTTGAATCATAGTTAAAGATCCAAACCATCTGGAACGCAACTTCCCAGCGAATAACTTCAAACGGGAGTTTAATAAAAGAACATTTTGCTTAGGGACAAATTCACACTTTAAGATGTGCTTGTCATGCCACTTTTTGGTACGCTCTTTGAAAAGCTTATCATTCTCATAGGACTCTTATTGGAACTCATTCATCTCATTGAGTTGAAGTAATCTCCGCTGCTTGTAGGTCAAAATTTAGCTTTTAAATGGCCTAATAAGATTGATGTTCTAACTCAACTAGTAAATGACAAGCTTTACCGAACATCAATCGATATGGGGACATGCTAATAGGTGTCTTGAAAGCTGTTCTATAAGCCCAAAGCGCATCATCTAGCTTCTTTGATTTCTATTGAAATTTACTATTTTCACCAAGATCCATTTCAATTTCCTGTTTGAGATTTCCACTTGATCACTAATTTGGGGATAAGAAGCAATTGCAATTTTGTGCTTTACCCCATATTTGGCCAACAAAGCCTCAAATTGTCTATTGCAAAAATGTTTTCCCCCATAATTGATAATTTCTCTTAGAGTTCCAAAGTGAGTGAAGATATTTTTTCTAAGGAAGTTCACTACAACTCTAGAATCATTAGTTTGCAATGCAATAGCTTCAACCCATTTAGAGACATAATCAACCGCCACAAGGATGTATTGGTTATTAAAGGAAAATGTGAAAGGTCTCATGAAGTTAATCTCCCAAACATCAAATAGCTTAACCTCCAAGATATTACTTAGAGGCATATCTTGTCGGCAACAAATATTCCTTGTTTTTGGCATCTGTCACATGCAGACATATATGAGAGTGTGTCTTTGAATAATATAGGCCAGTAGAAACATGATTAAAGGATTTTAGCTAATGTGCAGTTAGCTCCAAAATGACCACCATACTCAAAAGAATGGCAATGATGAAGAATACTAGACATCTCCTATTCAGGGACACATTTTCTAATGATCTGATCAGAATAATGCTTATAGAGGAGAGGATCATCCCAATCATCATATAGGAATTTCTTCCTTTGTGGACTGCTTTGATCAGGTGGAAGAGTCTTAGTAGCCAAAAAAAGTTAGCAAAATCTGCATACCAAGGAAGCTTCCCAATAAGGATATTATAAAGTTGTTCATCTAGGAAGGTATCATTGATATGAGGTGATGCCTGTGCTTGCTGCTCATGTGGCTCTAAGAGGGTTAAGTGGTCAACTACATGATTTTCTTTGCCCTTTTTGTCTTTAATCTCCATGTCAAATTCTTGCAGCAGAAGCACCCACATAATGACTCTAGGTTTTGCATATATATTCTCAATCAAGTACTTGATGGCAGAATGATCAGTGAAGACAATAGTCTTGGAGCCTATTAAGTATGGCTTGAACTTGTCAAAAGCAAAAACCATAACTAGGAGTTCTTTTTTAGTAGTGGCATAATTCATTTGAGCAGGGTTAAGGATGCGACTGACATAGTATTTAGCATGAAATATCTTGCTTCTGCTTTGTCCCAGAACAGCTCCTATAGCAAAGCCACTAGCATCACACATCAACTCAAATGGGATATCACAATCAAGAGCTATGATGATAGGAGCGGAAACTAAAGCCTTCTTAAGAACCTTGCAAGCCTCAAGACAATTTTCATCAAACTTGAAAGGCACCTCTTTAAGAAGTAGATTGCAGGGAGGCTTTCTGATCTTGGAGAAGTCTTTAATGAACCATTTGTAGAACCTAGCATTGCCCAGAAAATTACGCACTCTTTTAACAGATGTATGTGATGGCAACTTCTCAATGGTTTTTAATCTTGGCCTTATCAACTTTAACACTAGAAGCAAAGATTTAGTGGCCCAAAATAATGCCCTCACATGAAGTGGCATTTTTTTGAGTTAAGCACCAGATTTGTCTCCTCACACCTTTGAAGAACTAAAGCAAGATTTGTCAGGCATGAGTCAAAAGAATCCCAAAATACTGAGAAATAATCCATGAATACCTCTATGAACGGCTCCACCATGTCAAAAAATATGGTTATCATGCATCTCTAAAAGGTGGTTGGTGTGTTGCATAACCCAAAGGGCATGCGTCTGAAAGCAAAAGTGTCATATAGGCATTTGAATATGGTTTTCTCTTGATCTTTAGGTGCTATAGATATCTTATTATAGCCATAATCACCATCTAGGAAACAGTAGTAGGGATGCCCAACCATTCTATCTAGCATCTAATCAATGAAGGAAAAAGGGAAGTGATCCTTTCTAGTGGCCTTGTTGAGCTTCTAGTAGTCAATGCATACTCTCCAACTAGTCACGATTCTAGTAGGGATCAACTCATTGTTCTCATTCTTCACTAATGTCATGCCACTTTTCTTTGGAACAATTTTCACAGGGCTAACAAAAGCACTATCAAAGATAGGGTAAATAATACCGACCTCTAGAAGCTTCAATACCTCTGCTTTGACTACATCTTTCATGTTGGGATTTAATGGCATTGGTGCTCCACAGATGGTCTATAGCTTTCCTCCATCAAAATTTGTGCATGCACAAAGAAGGGCTAATACCCTTGATCTCAACTATAGACCAACCAAGTGTAGTCTTGTGCTCCCTCAGCACCTTTAGTAACTTGTCTTCTTGATCCTTTGTTAAAGAAGCAAAAAGAATGACTTGCAAGGTAGAGGACTCTCCTAAAAAATCATACTTCAAATGCTCACGTAATTGCTTGACTCTAAAGTATGTGGCTTCTGAATGGAGGGCAATGGTCTAGTGGCTCCTTTTCCAAGCTCTTTGAATGACATGTGGATGAATATAGGTGTAGCTACTTCCAGTTAACTCACACATTCTTGAATTTTTGGTTCATCGGGGCTAAAAGTGCTAATCAAGCAAGCCTCAAGTGATTTTGAAGGACTATTGGATCAAAAGAATTCCTTGGTGTACTCATCAACAGTATCAATCCTAAAGCAAATATCCCCTTCAAGTGGATGCTTCATTGCCTTGAATACATTGAATGACACATCTTCATCTTGTACCCTCAGAATCAACTAGCCCTTCTGCACATCTATCAAGGTCCTCCCAATAGCTAAGAAAGGCCAACCAAGAATAATGGGAATTTCTTAGTCTTCCTCCATATCCAGTACAATGAAATCAGCTGGAAAGATAAACTTGTCCACCTTTATTAGTACATCTTCTATGACCCCTCTCAGATACTTGATAGATTTGTCAGCTAACTGTAATGATAGAGTGGTTAACTTAGCTTCTCAAATACCTAGTTTCCTGTAAATAGATAAAGGCATCAAGTTAATACTAGCACTAAGATCATAAAGAGCTCTACCAAAAAAAATGAATCTCCTATAATACAAGGTATAGTAAAACTCCCTGGGTCTTTTAGTTTGGGTGACAATTTCCTTTGGAGGATGGCACTGCACTCTTTAGTAAGTGCAATTGTCTCATAGTCTTCCAGCTTTCTTTTGTTAGACAAAATATCTTTTGTGAACTTAACAATAGCTAGGATTTGCTCTAAAGCATCTACAAATAGAATGTTGATGTGTAGCTTCTTGAACACTTCTAGAAATTTAGAGAATTGATTATCCAACTTCTTTTTCTGGAACCTCTAAAAAAGAGGAAAAGGTGGAACATATGGTGGAGGGTTATCTAGAAATAACTTAAATTTCTCCATAGCTTTCACAAGTGGTTCCACTAGGGGATGGAGATCTTCCTTTGTCTCCAACTCAACTGGCTTCTCAATGGGCTCTTTCTTTGTCACTCTAGATGGCTCATCCCAAGTCTTACTACCATGAAGAGTGATAGCCTTGATATGCTCTTTAGGATTCATCTCTGTATTACTAGGCAATGACCCATGTTGTCAGGTAGTAAGCATGCTAGAGAGTTGACCCATTTTTACTTCCAGGTTATGAATGGAGGCATATGTGCTGGCCATGAACTGACTTGTGTTCATAGTCAATTGGATATAAGCATCCTCCAAATAAACCTTAAGGGGTGGTGGTGGCTGAGCTTGCACTAGTGGCTGAAATGGAGGTTGTGGCTTAGCAAGATTCTAATTGTTTCTGCCTGAGAAGTTCGGGTAATTTCTCCACCCTAGATTTTATGTATTAGAGTAACGATTGTTTTGCTTGCTAAGGTTCCCCATAAAGTGTGCTTCCTTAGATTGGGAAAAATGATTGCCAACCTAGCAATTTGTGCTAACATGAGGTCCAGTGCAATGGTCACAAACTTCAGGAGGAGAGTATATGGCATTAACATTCATAGATGTCAATTACTTAGATATGGAATCCATTTTAGCAAAAAGTGTTGTGGGGATATCAACCTCATGAACCCTGAGTGCCTATTAATGGCCTACTGAGAGGTCTACACCAAGTGTTGTAAGGTTCATGAGGTTGATATCCCCATATCACTGTCTACTAAAATGGATTCCATATCTAAGCAATTAACCTCTATGAATGTTAATGTCATCACTCTCTTCCAAGAAACTGGCAATGTGAGCATATGGATCTTCACTAGCTAACCGACTGAATTGGCTAGATTGAAGCATGTGAATGACTGCTGGCTTAATCTCTAAGTTGTTAGCTTGAATTGTCGGTTGCCTTATTCTAAAGATGGTATCTGTGACTACAGGAATAGCATAATCAGGAAGTTCCTTTGGATTATCTGCTTCTTCCTTAGTGTCTCTCAATAATATGGTAGATTCTCTTTTCTCCTTTCTATTCCTTCAACAGGTCTTTTCAATCTCAGAATCTAAGGAAAGTAAAGAGTCTCTTCCAAATCGCCTCATACACCACAAAGAAGCTCCTAAAGTGAAGGCAAGTAAGAAATATTATATAACTAAGAATGAAAATAAATGATCATATTAAAATAGGAATTATTTGGTATCTATGTTAATAAGCAAATAATCCCCGGCAACGGTGCAAAAAACTTATTGTGTGAAAAACGGAGCACAAGTGCATGCTCGTCTTACAAGTAATATAATAAAATTGAGTTATCGTCCCACAAAAATTAAAGCTATTAACTATCAAAATTGGGTCAGTTCTAATTTTATCTAACTAATTGATTAAGGAGAAATTCAAGAATGATCTTAAATAAATTCAAAGTAAACAAAAACAAGTAAAAATCACAAATTAATGAAGAGAGAAAGTGCAAAAAACTTATTGTGTGAAAAACGGAGCACAAGTGCATGCTCGTCTTACAAGTAATATAATAAAACTGAGTTATCGTCCCACAAAAATTAAAGCTATTAACTATCAAAATTGGGTCAATTCTAATTTTATCTAACTAATTGATTAAGGAGAAATTCAAGAATGATCTTAAATAAATTGAAAGTAAACAAAAACAAGTAAAAATCACAAATTAATGAAGAGAGAAAGTCTAGGGTTTTCAATTTCACCATAATTAATTCTGGTTTTCATTCCTTATTTCCTTAATCTAGATTTATCTTTCTAATTGCTAGCCAATATTCCCTAACTTATTCATTAGCCTCTCCCAATGTCTAATAAAAATATTCTCAATTACTAATTCACTATATTCCTATGTGAATTACAATAATCAAAAATTCATTAAGTTCTATGGATCTTGTTAATTGACTACATAGGCCATTGTGGTATATTCTTATCCTACATGCAACCTATAATATCTATCTCAATGAACTAGACACAAAAATCTCCTTTCGGTATCATTGTGATTAACCAATCAACTAATTAATAACCAGTTAATTAGAGGCATGAAAAACATAGATAAACACTCAAATAGAAAAGATAAATCACAGATTAATTCTAAAAAAAATTGCAACCGTTCATAGTTGGGCTACATTGTGGCCCTAGAAAGAAAATTAGTTCATGACTATGGAAATAAACATAATAGATGAATATTTAGACATAGATGAAAGGGAAAGATAACATGAAAGTCAGTATGGATGCCAAGAACAGCTGCTGCATATCCTCTTCTCCAAGCTTTTTCTTGCCTCTCTTCTTATCTCAAAAAGTCCCAAGAACAGCTGCTGCATATCCTCTTCTCCAAGCTTTTTATTGCCTCTCTTCTTATCTCAAAAAGTCCAAAAGTTTCTTTCCTAATCGTATAAAAAAAAAAAAAAATCATATTTAAACCCTCTCACAAAAGTCCTAATTGGTTTAGGATTAAAGATACACCGCCTCACTAACGCAAGCTCGGGCGTCTAAGCGCGGGCTATCATGGCACTTCTCAGATCTTCAAGCACCATCAGGTGCTAAGGCCTTCAAGGGCTAGCGCTGAGGTGTTATAGCCTATGGTTTCTTTTGCTGCAATGGGAGAAAAGCGCTGAGGCACTAGAGATATAGGGGTGAGGCGCTGAAGTCCCTACTTTTTGGCTTGTGCAATCACATTCAGTTATTGGGGGGCTATAGGGGCGGCAGTGAGGCACTATACACATTGGTTTCTATATGATGCAAGTGCTTTGAGCATTGAGGCTCTCCAAAACTAGTGCCTAGGTGCTCTCTTGCTTCCAAAATACATCATTTGTTACTCTAAAACATGAAATCTTTCCTTTTATCTCTAGTCCTACAAAAATAACACAAAAACACATTATTTATTAATAGAAATTCTCAAGAACACACAAAATATTAGGCTAAAAATATCAAAAGAATTAGTATAAAATCCACTCAACATCATCACTTCTACTTCAGTCATTCACTGTGACAATATTGGGGTCACGTACCTATGTGCTAATCATGCCTTTCATTCTAGGATGAAACACATAGCACTTGACCATCACTTTGTTCCGAAAAAGTAGCATCCAATCAGTTTAAAGTTCATCATGTGTCCACAAAAGATCAGCTAGCTAACATCCTTACAAAATCACTGCCATCATCCACTTTTTACACTCTTCGGTCCAAGATTGATGTTCTTGATGGTACCCCAATCTTGCGGGGACGTGAAAGAGAATAATCCTCAACTAATTCCTCTAATCTCTATAGTTGTTATAGTATTTAAAGTTTTGAACATTTAAATTATTGTTACTCAAAAGTCTAGGGTTTCTACATTTTGAATTCTTTCACTCATTGTAAATGTGTACATACATACACTTGTTAACATTAATAAAATGATGTTTTTCTTCCAATCCTTATCGTGTTTCTATAGTCACCCCTCGGCTGGCCGGCCGGCAATGGTCAATGGGTGGAGGATGGTCATGAGCCCCTTTCCCCTTGTCTTTTTTGTTTTTGTGTCAATAATTTATGTTTAGGGTTTTTTTTTTCACACCCTTACATATCTGTAGAGAGAAATGACGATTTGAAAGGCATAAAAAAATTAGTAAAGCTAGTCTATTCATTAACCACCTTCTATTAAATTTGACTCTATTATTTTGTCACGGTAATGAAATTCTTGTACTCGTCATCTGCAAGTTCAGAACACATATAAGCAAGTGGCCGAACAATTAATATGTAGAAGTCTTCCTTATTCCTTAGCACCATCACTCCTCACAGATTCAGGTCTAGACTAGTAGGATTGTTGGGCATCTCAATTAGCTAGGGCAAGACAAAAAATATCTCGACCATGGCCAGTAATATAATATTTCAATACAACAGCTCACATCCGTAACTAATTCTTTTAAGACTATATGCACAATACTTTTCCTTACAACTACATATATGTGCATCTATGTTGTACTGATTCCGCCTAAACGATTTTCTATTATGCTCAGATGTCCATATATGCATGCTAATTATTATAATTGTAAGAAAAATAACGTAAAAATATCATTATTTTAAGAAGTTTGAATTTATTTAACTGAATTTTTTATATTGAAAATTTAAGAGGTAGAGATATGTTGCTCCAACATAAAAACTTGAACCAAAGACCTTTTCATCAACACGGTTTGATTTACCAATTGAGCCAAACTTTTTTAGCTATTTAAACATTCAATACAAACAATATCTTTCTAAGTGACGATTGTTCTCAAAGAACGTAAATCTGATGTAGTCAACAATAAAAGGTGGAATTATATGCTTCCAATTAACATGTTATTGCTAAGAAAAAACTTACTCCTTTAAGCTTTAACCTTCATAGGCGAAAATATTATGTCCAAAGGTAAATCATATTTATATTTCAATACGGAGACTTTGTACAGATTATTTATAATCCTGTAATGCACGTTTTAGTTAGTTGACTAATTTGACTGATGTAATAAGTTAGTTAACTAGTTAACCTCAGTTAGTTAGTTTCATTAACTCTGATTAAATTAGATAGTTAGTTCATAACCGTCCTAGTTAGATGAGCTGGAGTTAGTTAGCTTTTACTTTCCTTATATAACTACAGCTGATATACTGTAGGAATTAGATCAGAATATACTGGAAATTCTTCTAACTCTTCTCTCTCTCTCTCTCTCAACTCTCTCCTTGCTCTGAGTTCCTTTCTGTTCTTGGTGATTCTGATATTTTACATGGTATCAGAGCAAATCGATCTTGATTTGCAAATATATTCGATCTGTTGACTCAAATAGATTTGGTGAAAGACATTCCTTGATTGGCTAAGAAGATGGACACTAAAACTGCATCGACGAATAAAGAAGCATCGAGCAGCGTCAATGGCGGTAATCCCATGGTATTAGCAAATTTTGATCATCCTGGAATGCAATTGGTGACATCTCATTTGACAGGTAACAATTACTTGTCATGGAGTAGGTCAATTAAAATAGCATTAGGAGCAAAGATGAAGCTCGGATTCATCGATGGAAGGTATGGTGTACCTGAAGAAGTATCAACTGAGTTTGATCATTGGATTCGTGTGGATTGCATGATTCGGTCATGGATCCTCAACTCCATTTCTAAAGAAATAGTGGAAGCTTTCCTCTATGCATCCACTGCAAGAGAACTATGGGTGGAATTGGAAGAAAGGTTCGGTGAATCAAATGGACCACAGATTTACCAAATTCAACGAGAAATAAGCACAATTTCTTAAGGAAACCAATCAGTGGTCAAGTATTTCACAGCACTGAAGAAGCTATGGGATGAGTTGGATTGTGTCCAACCAATTCCAAAATGTACATGCAAGAACTGCACCTGTGATGTTATAAAGAAAGTCGCTAATCTTGCACACTCCAGCAAGCTACTACAGTTCTCAATGGGGCTTAGTGAGGACTTTGACCATATCAAGAATCAAATTCTAGTAATGGACCCCTTACCCTCAGTGAATAAGGCATACTCAATGAATTTACGCATTGAAAAGCAACGTGAGGTCCACACTAGCCTAGCAGGGAAGGTTGAGAATTCAGCTATGCTAGCAAGAACCCCAATAGGAAGAGGTGCTGGAAATGGTTTTGGCAGAGGACATCTTAAGAAACCAAATTACAATGAAAAGAAAAATGAAAAATACGAAAAATTGTCATGTACTCACTGTAATACTGGAGGTCACACTAGAGATACTTGCTTCAAGTTACATGGGTATCCAGATTGGTATAAGGAGCTTAAAGGCCAACGCAATCAGGCAGTGGGAGGCAGGCATATGGCCAATCTAGCTGATAATCCCTTAGATGCCAACATAATCAATGCTGGAGAGAAAACCTTTAATCCAAGAACATCTTTGGCAGAACTAATTCAACAGGAACTCTCAAAAATGATGAAAGGACATGGTAATTACGAAGGGAATCTTGTCAATTTTGCTCATATTGAGGATTTTGCAGGTAACATTTCCAACTCTATTCTTCATTCTGCTTTACATATAGTAGATAATATGGATACTGGAACCTGGATAGTGGACACAAGGGCATCAAACCACATGTGTATTAACTCAGATCTTTTACATAACTCAAAACCAGTAACACAAATCACTCATGTCTATTTACCTGATGGTTCTGTTAAGCTAGTCCAACAAATTGGTGATGTTCACCTTACCCCTACTCTTATTTTGATTGATGCTCTCTATATTCCTAGTTTCAAGTTTAACCTTCTTTCAATAAGGAAACTATCCAAAACTGCTCAGATTAAGTTTATTTTTCTTCCTGACAAATGCCTTCTGCAGGACCCTCTGGCTGAAGCTGTTATAGCCATTGGTAAAGTGGTAGGGAACCTATACATTCTAGACAAATCATCATTTCGTAGTACTGCTACTTCTTTGCTTTCTTGTAATAATCAGATTGACTTAGTCAAATCTTCCTTTAATTCCATCTGTAATTCTGTCAATCTACCTTGTACTGGCATTAGTCAATTGAATAAAAATTCTGAAACCTTATGGCATAATAGACTTGGCCATGCTCCATTAAAGACATTACAACATATTTCTTTTTTGAAAGAGATAGATACCCCACTACTTTCTACTTGTGACATTTGTCATAAATCAAAACACTTATTTGTCATAAATCAAAACACATTGTCTAAAACATTAATTACTACACACTTATTTGTTTATCGCGAAATCAGAATCTCCTTTTGACCTCATGCATATCGATCTATGGGGTCCTTATATCAAAACCTCTATAACTGGTGTACATTACATGCTCACTGTGGTGGATGATTGCAGTAGAGCAACTTGGATTTTTTTGCTCACTCATAAGCACCAAACTTTGCAAACACTGAAATCTTTCTTTCAAATGGTGCACAACCAATTTCAAACGCATATTAAATGCATTAGAACAGATAATGGCTCAGAATTTACTAGCAATGCTTGTCAGTCTCTTCTATCTGCATTAGGCATTCTCCACCATAGGAGTTGTGCTTATACTCCTCAACAAAATGGCATTGTTGAGCGCAAGCATAAACATCTTTTACAGATTGCTAGAGCTTTAATGTTTCAAGCTCATTTGCCTATTAAGTTTTGGGGTCATTCCCTTTAATGGCTGCATATATTATTAATCGTTTACCATCTCAGGTTTTGGAATGGAAGACCCCTTATGAACTTCTGCATAAAAGGAAACCAGATTATTTCTTATTGAAATGTTTTGGTTGCCTTTGTTATGTCACCAACACACACCCTCACAAGGATAAATTTGCAGCCAGAGCATATAGATGCATTTTTTTGGGTTTTGTCACAGGACAAAAGGCATATAGAGTCTATGATTTGTTAGGTGTTGTTCTTCAATGTAATCTAGGTTTCCTATGGGTTTCTTAGTTTTGCATGGAGTGGGTATTGTTTATTCTTCATTATTATAGTGGTTATTGCAAGCCCAAGCCTTGACTTCGCCCTACCAGAAATTTGACTGTGGAAGTATGCTCTGATTTGCTAACAAGCTCTACTTTTAGAAAAAAAAAAAAAAGATTCACTATAAAGCTTTACAGTAGAATACGAAGATATATTGCTATCTAACTTTTCAAGTTGTTCCTAGGCTATATTGCATGGTTGCATGGTCCAAGTTCAAACCAATCCATATATGTATGAATCTTCTCCCTTAATCTTTCAAAGGAAAAGAGGAATTCTCTAATAATAGGTACTGGAATAGCTAAACAAAACTTTCATTATTAAACTTGCTTTATGGCCCTTTCTTCGTGTAATACTTGGAAAGATGGTCTAGAAAAGTCATATAACCTGAAAAATAAGGAGGTAATGATATTAAAATTGTTTCCTCAATAAATGATTATTTAACAAGCTTTGATGCTGTTTAAATGTGTTAAAGCATATATTAAAAATAAAAATTTATCAACAAAATATATACGTATATGTAGCTATAATTTAATAGTATGATCTCAACATTAATTAACAATGAATTTCTAAGTTTTCTAAGTTAATTTCAACTTAATAAGTTAATTTTCATACATTGTTAACTTAATTTCACTTTGTCTAAGCCAAATTCATTACATAAAATGTTAGTTAATTAAAAAATTTCATAATGTTAGGTATTATTTTTATGTGGTGATTGCTATGCTACAATCACTTATGCTACTCCCTAATGCTATATCTTACTCACACATAGGACTCAGTCAGAGTTACAATGTGATTTTGGTGTTATTGTGAAGATATTGAAAAATTGAGTCACCCAGTATTTGCCATGACACACACTTTTTCTTATAAAATACAAGAACAACACATGATATAAGAAAACGTGTCAAATTTTTTTATTCGGCACGCTTTCTTATATCACACTCTTCTTGCATTATTTCACAAAATTGTGTGCCTTGGTACATATTGTGTGACTTAGTTTTCGAGATCTTTGTAATAACACTAAAATCACAATGTAACTCTCACTGGGTCCAATGCGTGGGTAGGGGTAGCATAAGGGAGTAGCATAAGTGCAGGTAACTTAACCTTCACCTTTATTAAGTCCTCTAAACTCCTTAACTTCAATAATAGACAATTGTCTAATTTGAAATTTGAAATTCCACTTAGTTGTGAAGAATTCTTAATTTTTAGTGGAATATGATTTTTAACTATTTTAATCTAGTTTAATCTCATTTATAAATAATTATCTAATTTTTATCACAAAATTCAACTTAATTGTGTATAATATTAATTCAATGTGGGGTGCAATATCTAATACAAAATGATTATTTTGTGAGAGAAAAGTAAGAGATGAGAAAATAAAAAGAAACCAAGTAAAAGATGTTGAGTTGATTTTATATCAATTCTTTATATATTTTTACCTTAATATTTTGTGTGTTTTTGAGAATTTTTTTAATAAATAATGTGTTTTTAAAAAAGAAAGATGTTGAGTTGATTTTATATCAATTATTTATATATTTTTACCTTAATATTTTGTGTGTTTTTGAGAATTTTTTTTAATAAATAATGTGTTTTTGTGTTATTTTTGTAGAACTAAAAGATTTGAAAAGATTTCATATTTTAAAGTAAAAGATGATTTCAGAAATAAAGGGTAGGCAAAATACAAAGAAGAGAGAACCTAGGCCCTCATTCTTGAGAGCCTAGGCCGTCTGGGCATAAAAACCTTCGAAGAGAGAGTGACAAGAGAGCCTAGGCGCCAGAATTACTTGCAACATACTAACTCCAGGGAGGACAGCGCCTCAACCCAAGATTTTTTTTTTTTTTTTTCATTTCTTTTATTCACCATGTTATCCAAGCTCATATGTTAGTTCTTATAAAAAGAATTATTTTACTTTCCTTTTAAGAAACTAGTATCTTACAAGGGAGATTATCTTTTACTTTATTTCTTCTTATTTTCTCATCTCTTACTTTTCTCTCACAAAATAATCATTTTGTATTAGAGATTGCACCCTACATTAAAGATTATACACAATTAAGTTGAATTTTGCGATACAAATTAGATAATTATTTATAAATGAGGTTGAACTAGATTAAAATAGTTAAAATATACATTCCACTAAAAATTTAGAATTATTCACAACTAAGTGGAATTTCATATTTCAAATTAGACAATTGTCCATTATCAAAGTTAAGGAGTTTAGAGGACTTATAACCATACCTAATATTATGAAATTTTCATAATTAACTTGCCTTTTATATAATGAATTTGGCTAAGACAAGGTGGAATTAGGTTAACAATGTATGAAAATTTACTTATTAAGTTGAAATTAACTTAGAAAACTTAGAAATTCATTGTTAATTAATGTTGACATCATATTATTAAATTATAGCTACATATACGTATATATTTTGTTGATAAATTTTTATTTTTAATGTATGCTTTAACACATTTAAACAACATCAAAGCTTGTTAAATTTTAATAACATTTACTATGTTAATTAAGCTTTGTTCTCATTCATTCACATTTTTTTTAATTCTATACATTAAGATTTTTTTTAGCAAAATGTGAACTTGATTTTTNACACATTTAAACAACATCAAAGCTTGTTAAATTTTAATAACATTTACTATGTTAATTAAGCTTTGTTCTCATTCATTCACATTTTTTTTTTAATTCTATACATTAAGATTTTTTTTAGCAAAATGTGAACTTGATTTTTTTGTTTTGGGTTGTTGTCTCATACACAGAGCTTCATTTTTTCCCTGACATTGAGATTTAGCCCATCTTCAATGCTATGTTTTGTTTTTTAATATGAAAAAAGGGCATGAGCAAAAACTAAAAGAAAAAACAAAAAATAAACCAAAAAATAAAAGCACCTTCTCGGCCTGAACACACAAGAAATGAGTTTCAGATCCACCTCTATGTCTTTTTTTTTTTTTTTTTTTTTTTTTTTTTNTTTTGCTTTTGTTTAATGAACTTGGGCAGCTTTGCAAATTTAAAAAAGTTTTAGCCAAATTTTATAATTACTTACACTTTTTCTTATTCCCATGGTAACCGGTAATCAATACTTTAAAAAATCAATTAAACCTGAAAAAGCTGCAAAACCAACAAATAGGTTTTAAATGTCACTTTCTAGAGGGGTGTAGCATAACACCCCAAAAAGTAAAACCAGAACAGTAAAATGTCACAGTAGTACTTTTGAGAGGAGAGTAAGCAATAATGAAGTAATAATAAATAATCTAAAATTAAAACAATCATTTTTATATTAATATTATTTGTGTATGCCAGTATATTATTATTCATGAACTATTCTGATTTGCTCATTAATTATTTTACAAATTTGGCTTGAGTTAGATTTTAGCTCAATTAAACCTCAGATCGATATATTTTCGAAAGCTGTTGTCAAGCCCGGCTACAGCTAGCCCTACAAAAACCGATGCTGATCTTGTCAAAATTCAATAGTCATGCATACTGTTATATATGCTGATCACAATTACATTATAGTCGTTGATTGGTTACATACTTGGCTGCCTTTTTCAAAGAATCGAGTGAGTTATAGTTGCAACTCTTGAACACTAATTATACTCCTTTCACCCAAAAACTTAAGTTGATAAGTACAGGACCATGAATGATTTTGTCTTTGCAAGGATCTTATCCAAGAATCTGGAAAGGAAAAGGCTTCTGTGAGTGGGAAGTGGTAACGTCTCTATTCTCCCAAGTACATATTCCTTTTTGTATGGAGATAGGGCAGGGAGACTTATGGGCATGAATCCTTGGCCACCTAAGCCATTAACCATGATTTAGTGGTAAAGAGTTTGAATAATATGTAAGAGTTATTAAGTTCGAATCTTCATGTAGTTGAATTATCGGAATGAATTTTATAACTTAAGGCTCTTAAAAGCTTTACCTTAAGAGCGCTTTCATGGACTAGCAGCTCCACCATATTCCTTTTTTATTGGCAAGAAAAGAAGTACATATTCCTTTTACTCAAATATCCGTTAAAGAACCTGCAATGCCTTTCAAAAGATAAGTTAATATATATTGATTGTTGATCATACTCTATTAACAACACGAACCATTATCAAGGGAATCTAGGGGCCACTTGTTAGGACAAAATATTTTTATGCCCTGATCCTTACCTTCTTCCCCTCTCTGTGCAATATATATTATTGCATGAATAATTGGCTGACCATGAGCTGAGCAAAACTAGTTGCTCATGTATTTGGCTTTAAGCTGTGAAGAGTCTTTAAAATTTGGCACTAGCTAATAGTGGGGTTTATCTTTTTTTTTTTTTTTTTTTTATTTTTTATCATTAAATAGATAGAATTAGACATAATATCCATTTCTCATGGTGGCTATAAGTAATTAAATGCACTATAATTGGGGACTCCGGTTAATGACTTTCTTTTCTTTTTGTAGTGTAAATGCACTATACGAGCTGAGCTTAACTGCTAATTGATAATAATTCCAATAGATTCACATAGAAGGCAAACCATACCCCACTTAAATGGCTGGCATCTATAAAGACTATATGATGTGGTATGCCAATAAGATGGGTTACCGGTGTTTGAATTATAAGACACAAGACATTCTTGTTTTGAAAAAAATAATAGAAGCTAGATTTTAATGATCAAGGCATAATTAAAAGTTTAAAGTTATATGCCTGCTTGGTCCAATCACTTTGGGAGAATCAAGAGCACAATTATGAGTATCTTTATTCTTGAAATCTAGAAAAGGAAAGGCCACAATCAGTTGCAATCTCCAATTCTTCAAAGTACATATTCCTATCACACTGCAATAGCAGAATGAGTACAAGTGTATTGCTCAGAATTTCCAAATAGTTTGTCACCTTACTATAAATGGGGGAATCTTAAAAGGGGGATAGCATAATCAATTTTTAATTAGTAAGTTAACCTTTACCTCTTTGACATGAAAGATGCATATTTTCGTGAGAAATTCTATATAAACGGCAGTTAAGGAAGTGTAACTCAACGTGAGTTCCAATACCATTATAGTTGAATTGTAGGCACATCATACTTGAGTATCCTAATCACAGAAAATGGCTCAAATCCTAAAGCTCAAGGCTGAGGTGCAACTAAAAACACCTGCTGAGAAGTTCTATAACCTGCTCAAGAGCCAAAACGACCATATTCCAAAGGTTTCCTCTGACAAAATTCATTCAGTTCAAGTGCTTGAAGGTGATTGGGAGACCGCAGGCTCTGTTAAGCTTTGGAAGGGTACCGTTGGTACGTTATTATACTTACATATACATGAAAGCAAATACCAATTAATTTGCTTTAATTTCAAATTCCTGTTAAACGCCATCTACTAAATCTAACATTTCTCTAATATTTTAGTGGAATCAGCTGAGTTAAAAATAAAAAGAACTACCTTACACACACGAGCGTGCACGCGCACACACACAGAGTTCTATATATAAGAACAACTTCCTTCATCTTAATTAGGCCTAATTAGTTTAATGAGTAATTAAACACTTGTTATATTCTATTCAATATGTTCAAGAGATTTTCTTTCTAACCCGTTTAGCCATATTTATTAACTAAGATAGAAATATCGTTATGAGCAGATTTAAGATCATATTTGTTTTATTGGATCAAATAACTTCATTTTGACGTGATATTGCAGATGGGAATGTTGAGGTGTTTAAAGAAAGAGTTGAGGTTGATGAAGCAAACAAGACTATAAATTCTGTTGCAGTGGGAGGGAATGTCCTGGACTTGTACAGCAGCTACAAGTTAATCATAAAGGTGGCCTCAAAGAGTGAGGGTGCATTGTTGAAAATATCTATAGAATATGAGAAATTGAATGAGGATGCCCCGGCTCCTAACAAGTACCTGCAGTATGTTACTAACATTGTTAAAGACATTGATGCACACCTAGTCAATTAAGGAATAATCAGTGGTACAAATATGGACATCAATTAAGCTGATATGCAAAGTTACTATCTGAATTTTCTGTATTATTTATTGGAGATTTCTTAGATACTTTTGGTATTTATGTAGTATGTCATACTGTATGAGAATAACCAATGTGTGAATGACATGTGTACAAATCAACTATTTTTAAGTTTATTTGAGAAAATAAGACAAATTATATTTATATCTAATAAAATATGAAAATTATGTATGCTTGCTACATCAGTATAATATGACATACTCATATAATATCATAAAATCTTCACTATTTATTACTTGAATAATTGGGGCTTTATTGTATTAAAATATATACTTGTTTCATGTTATATATACTAGTCTAAGTATGCATCCTCAATGTGTGAGTTTTAATAGTCAAATTCACTGGAATACTATTTAATTATAACCTTTTGCACATTTTTGTAATACGGAGAGTAAAATAAATATATTTTTATTATAATTTTTTTTCCATTATTGATCTTAATATATTTTCGAAAAGAAAGTTTTTTTTTGTTGGGATCTAGAGTCTACTAATTATATATGAAGCAATTGAAAATCAAGCAGCTTATCATGGCCATTGATATTTCTATATATAACAGAATTTTCTATGAACGTGAATACAACCTGGCTAGACAGGAGAGATGACTCCCTCGAGAAATTAAAAAAAGGAAACTGAGAGAGATGAAGCAATGATTAAACATAACGACAAAGTATCTATTTCCTTGCTATTTACTTGGTAGGTGATCAATTTGTCATTAGCATTTGCTTAAATGGTCAACTGAATAATTTTCCACGTACGTAGAAACTTCACAAGACAAACAACTCTTATAAGAATTGGAGTAAATTAATTAATGTGCAAGGCTGGGGGGAAAATTAATCCAGTTTGTATTATATGAAACATTAGTTAGTGTGGATACAAGGTTCTTAGTCTTGCCTACCTGTCACCTCAGCTTAACTATTCAATTGTTGTGAATGTCCAAAATGCCCTAATTGACTAATTGTTACTACAAGTCTAATAAGTCTGGTATGTGTCTTCTTAAGTTGAGAACACAATTTCACAGAGGCTCCCTTTCTCTTTAACATTGAGATTCATCATTGACTTAACCAATGAAGAGGCTACACTCGTGGTGGTTTTCTCTTCTTAAAGAATATGCCTACACCAAGAAGACTAGACACCTAGAAATTTATGATGATTTTTTTTTTTTTTTGTGGGGGCGGGGTCTTTTTAAGCTAAATAATCTGAGTTCTTTTTTTTTTTTTTTTTTTAAATAATATAGAAATTGGGATCTAATTTCAACTTTTGAATGGAGTCAGAATTACCAAACTTGTAGCGAGTCATTCATGCTCTAGGAGTCTCATTATCAAAGTACACACAATTGTAATTTTGTATGAGGAGCAATTTTAAACTCTCATTTTGTCAATAAGAAGCTTAGAATATAAGATTATCTTCTTGCGATAAGAGTTTTGTGATCAACTGATCTACCCAGTTGGCAAATAATCTGAGTTTCTCTTTTAGAGCTAGAAACACAATATTCAATTGTTTGGCGTTCGGCCATATCTTATGATGATGNCATTATCAAAGTACACACAATTGTAATTTTGTGTGAGGAGCACTTTTAAACTCTCATTTTGTCAATAAGAAGCTTAGAATATAAGATTATCTTCTTGCGATAAGAGTTTTGTGATCAACTGATCTACCCAGTTGGCAAATAATCTGAGTTTCTCTTTTAGAGCTAGAAACACAATATTCAATTGTTTGGCGTTCGGCCATATCTTATGATGATGAATACTTTTCATTTTTTTTGGCCAAAAATAAATTTCTTTGGAGGTTATCAGGTTTAAAATCAGAAATTGAGAAATTCCATAATTTTAAAGACTAAATACATGGCGATGATTTATATATAATTAGGATATTTATTTCATAAACCAAGTAGAATTTTGTCTATGACTGATTCAATCTCTCAAATTTTCATATATAACTATGGCGAAAAAGTTCCTTTCAAAGAATTTTTCATGATAACATGTACCACAAGTTTGGGAAGGGGTTACAATCATATACGAAAGAGATATGCCCAACTTGCCTGGAACTTAATTTGTCCGACCTGCCATTCACTTGAGCTTGAAAAGCCAATGGAATATACATGATATTTATTGCTGGTGTTAATTTAGAAATTAAGAATTTTGATTAAATTATCAGCGTGTTTGATTTGGATATTTTAATTATTTTGTTACTTAAGAATTATATTTATGTTTGGATAAGCTATCCCTATTCTACTCCTCTTCTTGTATATATGTTGTGAACCTTCTACTGAATTTCTCCATTAAAAAAACTGTGAGTTTTCTATCTTTTCCACAGACGTTTTACAAGAGAACTCTAATATAAAATCAACTAGAATGTGTAATCCTTCTTTGGCTGTTAAAAATGTTTTAGCATATGAAAAACTTCTACATTCAATTCTAAGTACAACTATTAATTATTAAGAGTAAAATATTTTTTTTATCCTTAAATTATTTCTCAAATATCACTTTAGTCATTGATTTATTTTTTGTGTCACATTAATCATTGAATAATCATATTGCCCACCAAATTAGTTATCTGTAACACAAAAAATGATTACTTAAATAATTGATTTGACATGTATAGTGATTATTTAAGGACTAAAATTATCTAAAAAATAAATCAATGACTAAAGTAACATTTGAAAAATAATTCAGGGGCAAAAAATATATTTAACTCAATTATTATGTATTAGAAAAAATAAACACTGATATAGACATTTTTGTTATAGCTTATTTTATATCCAAGGATGGATTGAATCTAGACTGTAAATTAGGTCAAATTTAACTAGACAAATCATACGACAGCAACCTTATTGGTCCCCTCTGCCCACTTGTTAATGTCTTTGGTTCTACTCGTAGTTTGAACAGGGTTGTGGGTTGATAGAGGCCAAAAATAAAAAGGGAAGATAAACAATGAAATAAGCAGAGAGTTTTATTGTGTCCGTGTGGAGAGAACAATTTTCCCAATGACAAATATAATATTCAGAAAAAGCATGAATTCAAACTAAGCCTAAGGGAATATTTATAATCAATATTCCACATTATTTGCAACAGAAAGCTTAAACTAAGGAAACAATACTTGGAATGGGTCCAACACGTGCAGCTTCTTTTAAGGTGATATTCCCTCGACTAAGTCATTGAGTCTTCCCACTCTGCATAATTCTAATTAGTTGAAGGAAGTTGATTTGGTCAAAAGAGGCAGAGTCACCTGTCCTTCTTCTGGAGTACGTGTGTATTATGGGTGGTGGTAGCTTTGTATCATGGGTCCAATGAAAAATTGGTTTCCATTCTGTTTCTGATTCCACAAATGACTATCAAGTCAACTTTTGAACCTGGTTTCTTTGTTTACTTCCAAGAACGTTCTGAATGATGTAACCTGGTTTTGATCAATTTCTGAGGAAATAACGAACTCGTATTGACATGTTTTCTATAAAAGGAGTTTCTGATTCTTGTAAAGAGCAGAATTAATCTATCCACCACTACCAACATCATCAGGCAGCAGTGTTATTTTGCTCTGCAAATTCAATTGCACCTACAATACTGTGATTTCAAAGGTCGTTGAAACATAAATTTTCTACAATTTCCTGTAACGTAACCGTGACTACAACAACTGCAATTTAAATCCATGTCTAGTAGCAATTCTAGATTACCACGGCTGGGGATGGATCCTAACATATACACCGCTGCAGCGGAAGGTAAAATCGATGCCTTTAAGCAAAATGCGGAGTCAAAGCCTATCCAGCTGCTACTAACCCCAAATAAGAACACAGTCCTTCATATACACTTCACGGCCGAAACTAGAAATCTATCTCAAATATTTGTGCAACATATTCTGGATATGTGCCCTGCTTTAGTTTTACAAGCCAATTGCAAAGCTGAAACCCCACTACATATAGCAGCAAGATACGGGCATTTCAATATGGTAAGGATGCTGATTCAATGTGCTAAATCTCTCAAGGAAGACGTTGAGAATGGAATTGGAGCAGAGAAAAAGCTGTTGAGGGCCACAAATTGTGAGAGCGACACTGCTTTGCATGAAGCAGTGCGTTATGATCACGCCCAAGTTGTACATATTTTGACAAAAGAAGACTCTAATCACTTGTATTCTGCAAATAACGCTGGTGAGACTCCACTTTACATGGCTGCCGAGAGAGGACACCAGAAAGTGGTGTCGGAAATATTAACAAATTGCAAATCACCCTTTTACCATGGACCCAATGGTAGGACAGCATTGCATGCGGCGGTAATTATCAACAGCAAAGGTACTAACTTTTGTTTTTCATTATTAGTTTCCGTTAATGTTTGTTAGATATAAAACTGTTAGGGATCTTCACCCAAAAGTTTAAATTTTTGGTTTAACATGATTTTAGATATAGTCTTGACTTCTTTGACAATTAGTTAAGAGTTTGATTCTTGTAGCTTTGGCACAAAGTATGACTGTGCTTGTTCTTTATCCATACTTAAAGCTAGAAGTGTACAAAACCGACTTAAACCGAATTGAACTGACCAAACTGAGTTCAAACTGATGAGAATCAGTTTAAATCGGTTCCAATTTTACTAAAATTGATCGGTTTGGTTTTTGGTTTCAGAAAATTTTGAACTGAAGGAAACCAAACCAAATTGACTACATTATACATATATATTTTTTTTAAATATATTTTATACTTTTTATGAGAATATTTAACATACTTGATTGTGGTAACTTGTTGGTCTCTTATTTATTTACTATACTTGAAGCCCAAATTCATACGTTGAAGCAAGTTAGATATATATAAAACAATTCTTGGTAATCAATAGGAATTTATACTCAAAATAAATGAGGTATTTGGTTATTGTCATAAAGAACTTATTTAAAATTTTTTTACATCAAATGGTTATTTGAAATTATTGGCTACTAATGTCATATATCTTCCTTTAGAAATGGGGAGACAACTGCTGGAGGCAGAGCATTTGAGTGCTTTGGTCAAAGAAGCTGACAAAGATGGCTGGGTTCCACTTCACCATGCAGCATATCTCGGGCATTATGAAATGACGGAGTTGTTGCTTAAACATGATAGGAATGCTGCATATATCCAAGATAACGAAGGCAGGACTCCTCTTCACATTGCAGCACAACGAGATCATCTGAATGATATGGAACAAATTATGTTATACTGTCCAGATTGTTCCGAAATTGCAGATAACAAGGGCCAAAATGCCCTTCATGCAGCCATGAATGGCCATAACTTCATGGTGGGACCAGTGGGGCTAGCAATCCTCAACAATGCACGGCTCAGTAACCTTTACAATGAGAAAGATGTTCACGGGAACACACCCCTTCATCTACTTGCAAATGCTCCAAACTTCTTACTTTCTCTGTCTATCATATCTCACCCCAGAGTGGACAAAATGGCCTTCAACAAGGAAAACCTAACTGCCCTTGATGTTGCCAATGATAATAAAGATTCTTCTGCAGCAAAGGTATGGACTATAAACACTTAATTAGAATAAGTGGTTGGTGTTTTCAAAATTCTTAATGTTACAACTTACATGATTGATAATATTCTTCTCCAAGAATAATGCTATATATGAGAATTTTTTGTCTACTCTCTGAGTAGTGCACTATACACAAGGGGAGCCAATATAAATTAGGAGAAATTGCACTTTTTTGCTTAGCTAATATATAGTACATTTTAGATACAAAATCATTTCTAGAATTCTTCTAACGAATTAAACTTTTAGGATGAATTGACTATTGATATGGAATCAGTGTTTGGAAGAGGGAGTCACTCACTTGCACATGCTCCCATCTATATGCAAGTGACTACAACACTAAGAGAGGTTGAACCCGATCTCCAACTAACACAAGATTGAATATTTCTATTTATACTAATACATAAAGACTTCACTTACATTACATATCTGTGATGTTCATCTAACTCTTAATGGTCATTAACTAAACCGTCAGACAAACATTTGAGTGCTTTGTATCCATTGCAGAAAGCAGTTATGTTACGGCGCTTGCAAAGATTTGGAGCAAGACCAGGTAGGCGAGGACCTGCCAAGGATGGGAGCAATCAAAAGATACTATTTTCTAAGGACGAAATTGGATCACATCTTATAGTGGCCACACTCATTGCAACTGTATCATTTGCAGCAGGATTTACCTTGCCAGGAGGTAATATTGAAGAAGGAAAACTTCAGGGTTCTGCTGCTCTAAAGGAAAAGGCTTCTTTCCAAGCATTTATGATAGCAGATACTATAGCCTTTTTTTTGTCTACTTCTGCTGCGTTCATACATCTTTTCTTGGCACTGAAGAAAGACAGCTCCGAGACAAATGTTTTGTTCTCGGAAGCAGCCTTCTCATTCATATTCTTTGCCATGGCAGCAATGGTTATCGCATTCCTCACGGGCACATATGCAGTACTTGGATCTTCCCCAATTGGTATGTCAATTCTTGTCATTGGATTGTCATTCTTCTTTGTCGTACGTAATGTGCTGATGATATTCTCAGGAAGGTACTTCTTCAGGACATTTACAATTAGTATGTTACATGTAATAATGTTTTCCAGCATTGATTACACCCAAAAACTTATACGTCCCTCTGTCTTATCAGGACTTTTGTCAAGAATCATGTCCAAGAAAGAACCTTGAGACATACTTAGTAAAATGGCTGTAAATACTAGTATTCTTTCTAATACTATGATACTTGTTTGGAATAGGCAGGTTTTGTAGTTGCTTGAGTTAGAGTGAGATCGACAACCTGTAAAGAGAGAATGACGATCAAGAGACGCCAGAGCTAGAGCTCTAGTTCTACCTCGGACGCTCAAGTTAGCTTAGTCCGAAAAAAAAAAAAGTAAAAAGTGTCTAGAGTGTTGAGAGTTGATAAAGTGAATAATGTCAAGTGAGTTAGAAAGGGAGAATATATATCTTAAGTAAGGATATTTTAATCCTTTTATTGTAACAAGAATAGATGGTTTACCAGGTATTATCAAATTTTATAAGATAAAGATGAATCATCAAAAAACAAAAGTATATGATCTCTTTCCTTCTCCCTCTATAATTTGAATGAATTAACTGTCCCTCTTTTTCTTCATCTTGGAGCCATGTCATAATTTAGAAAGTCAAAGCACTAGAATCTTGAAATTTGAATATTTTAGCATTCACAAAAAGATAAAAGTGATTCCACCACGTATTTGGCTTTCTATTTTTAGAGTTGTCTATGGTGGACCATTTAACGTAAGAATTTCTACTCTCTGTTAAATCATTTTTAAGAAATAAATTTTCGGAAGAATTGCACTAACCAAGCTGTCTGATCTATAACTCCAACTGCAGTTTTCACCCTAAACTAGAAACTTTACTTTAGCACATTCCACAACTTTTTTATTCAAAATTCAAATTCATTTTTCGTTTTCTGCTGATGGCATACACGTTTAGTTAGTTTCAGAGTTTCGTCCCAGAAAAATCCAATGTATCTCTCTTGGTGTAAGGTATACCTAAACATCTCTCAATTGTATATGTGTGCTCGAATTTGAAGCACTCGGTTGATATGGGATGGCAGAAAATGTTCATAAAATATGTGCTCCTCACTACCACTGTAACAACTAGATTTGTTTTTATTTTTTATTTTATATATAGACATATATGTGTAAATATATATATTGTATTATATTATAGCATTTAGGTATATATATATATATATATATNAATTAGATCAGAATATACTGGAAATTCTTCTAACTCTTCTCTCTCTCTCTCTCTCAACTCTCTCCTTGCTCTGAGTTCCTTTCTGTTCTTGATGATTCTGATATTTTACATGGTATCAGAGCAAATCGATCTTGATTTGCAAATATATTCGATCTGTTGACTCAAATAGATTTGGTGAAAGACATTCCTTGATTGACTAAGAAGATGGAAACTGAAACTGCATCGACGAATAAAGAAGCATCGAGCAACGTCAATGGCAGTGATCCCATGGTATTAGCAAATTCTGATCATCCTGGAATGCAATTGGTGACATCTCATCTGACAGGTAACAATTACTTGTCATGGAGTAGGTCAATTAAAATAGCATTAGGAGCAAAGATGAAGCTCGGATTCATCGATGGAAGGTATGGTGTACCTGAAGAAGGATCAACTGAGTTTGATCATTGGATTCGTGTGGATTGCATGATTCGGTCATGGATCCTCAACTCCATTTCTAAAGAAATAGTGGAAGCTTTTCTCTATGCATCCACTGCAAGAGAACTGTGGGTGGAATTGGAAGAAAGGTTCGATGAATCAAATGGACCACATATTTACCAAATTCAACGAGAAATAAGCACAATTTCTCAAGGAAACCAATCAGTGGTCAAATATTTCACAGCACTGAAAAAGCTATGGGATGAGTTGGATTGTGTCCAACCAATTCCAAAATGTACATGCAAGAACTGCACCTGTGATGTTACAAAGAAAGTCGCTGATCTTGCACACTCCAGCAAGCTACTACAGTTCTTAATGGGGCTTAGTGAGGACTTTGACCATATCAGGAATCAAATTCTAGTAATGGACCCCTTACCCTCAGTGAATAAGGCATACTCAATGACTTTACGCATTGAAAAGCAACGTGAGGTCCATACTAGCCTGGCAGGGAAGGTTGAGAATTCAGCTATGCTAGCAAGAACCCCAATAGGAAGAGGTGCTGGAAATGGTTTTGGCAGAGGACATCTTAAGAAGCCAAATTACAATGAAAAGAAAAATGAAAAATACGAAAAAATTGTCATGTACTCATTATAATACTGGAGGTCACACTAGAGATACTTGCTTCAAGTTACATGGGTATCCAGATTGGTATAAGGAGCTTAAGGGGCAACGCAATCAGGCAGTGGGAGGTAGGCATATGGCTAATCTAGCTGATAATCCCTTAGATGCCAACATGATCAATGCTGGAGAGAAAACCTTTAATCCAAGAACATCTTTGGCAGAACTAATTCAACAGGAACTCTCAAAAATGATGAAAGGACATGGTAATTACGAAGGGAATCTTGTCAATTTTGCTCATATTGAGGATTTTGCAGGTAACATTTTCAACTCTACTCTTCATTCTACTTTACATATAGTAGATAATATGGATATTGGAACCTAGATAGTGGACACAAGGGCATCAAACCACATGTGCATTAACTCAGATCTTTTACATAACTCAAAACCAGTAACACAAATCACTCCTGTCTATTTACCTGATGGTTCTGTTAAGCTAGTCCAACAAATTGGTGATGTTCACCTTACCCCTACTCTTATTTTGACTGATGCTCTCTATATTCCTAGTTTCAAGTTTANCATCAGAAGTTATTCTTAAAAGGGCAGGTGCGACAACCACCGGCCCCCGAACAGCTCTGATTGATTCCCAGCTTTTCTAAGACATAATTTTCAACGTAGCATTGCTCATTGGTTAAATGCAAGAACAACCATGACGTAGCCAAGTCTAGTTTGTTATATACCGCTTTCATTGTTGATCCTGATATTTAGAATTTTCTCATTTAAATACATTTTAAAAATTCAAATTAACCCTATGCACGTGAAGCTCACCCCAAAAAAGTGATTTTACAAAAAAATAAACAATAAAAAATCATTTGACTCTGTATCTTCATCTCTCTGCCAACCCTTTTGAATGAGTCATATCAACAGATAGAACAAGGATGCCCAACACCTCAAAATCACGTACCTTTTATTGGATAATATATGAGATAGTAGCATTGGGCCACTGAAAGCAGTTGTTAACGAATTGTCAGTTTCTGTTACAACCATTTAATAAATACAACAAAATTAATCAAGAATTAATAATGAAAATGGAAGATACTAGCTAACCCCAAGTTTTGCCTCTGTTCCTCTTTATATATGCGTAGATGTGTGCAATAAGGAAGTGTGTAAAAAATATTCTCATATTTGAAAATTGTGCTATTTTTGGAAAGAAAGAATTGTGAGAGAGTAGGTATGTTCTTAGAGAGGAGTGAATAGGATATTAAAACAATTAAATTTGCAATTACAGAATAAAAATTATTTTTGGAATAACCAACATATATTCAAAACTTGTTTCAAAGGTAGTTATATATCAACTCAGAAAATTTTAGCAGAAGCAAAGAACTGAATCCAAATCTAGAAATCTCAAAATATAAACCAAACAGATTCTCAGAGAAAATAATCAGATTATCAAGCTATTATCATATATGAATGAAACCACTTATCAAGCATTTAGAACAAGATAATAGCTCAAGAGATGAAAATCATAACAAGCTTAAGAATTGTAGAACATCAAATTAAACTGATTATGCAGCAGTAGATCAAATTTTAAATCATATAATCAACAAAATATTAAAGAAACTAAAGAGAAAAGATAAAGCCCAAAATTTTTATAATGGTTCGGTCAAAACAGAGTCTACGTACACTCTCTCAAAGTTGGGGTTCAACAATCAACAAGGTTATTTGTCCAAGCTGTTAGCTTCACAATTCTCTATCATGTTTTGATGATAACAAATGATTTTATATCTTCTAATTTGTGTTTTTTGTTTAAGTATATTTCTAAGTACATGTTAGCGAAGAAAGCTAAGAACTGGTTCTTCAAGTTGTAAGAACTGGTTCTTAAACTAGTCCTTCTCTTCTGGTTGGTGTTAGGCATGTGAAGTCTCTGATCACACTGTGCATGTCAGAATGTCACCTCAACTTGTGATATAACCGTTTCTCTATTAAGACTTGGTGGAGGATCCACCTTTCAAGGGAAGTTAGTAAAAAGTAACTTCTTTGGCACTACAAGACAAGAGAAATGGTTAGTGGACTTTGATTAAATCTTGGCATGACATATGTCCTCTTATCAAGGGTGGAGAATTCTCTTCATGTGCTGTCGCTTTCTTCCTTGAAATTCAGCCTTTCAAGCCTTTTGAAAAAACAGAGAGAAGAAGCAGAAAGAGGAAAATACAGAGCAAGAGTTAGGGTGTGATGGCAGCCCTTCTCCTTTAATTTGTACTGAGAGTTTCTTCTTCCTCTTGTTCTATACTGTGTAAAATTTGCTCTAGAGAGAGAGTGTATTTTAATGTAGCTTAACTCTGTTATGAGTGTTCAAAACTCAGGATTTTAGTAGGAAATCCGTGAGGTACTTCTAGTTGTGATACTAGAAAGAGAAAGTTCTTGGTGAGCTTTAGAGTGAGAAACCATGGATGTAAAAGTTTGGAGAAGCTTGGACAAATTAAACTTGATATAGTGGAACCCCAAAGTTTTGGGAGAAGTGGATGTAGGCCTTAGTGTTAAACCATTATAAATTTGTGGCTAAGATCTTCTTGACTATTATCTTTCATTCTTAATTTTTTATGCTTACTGAATGTCATTTATGCTTTGAGTTGAATTTGTGTGAGTTTTCTGGACTGCTTTATCAATGTTATATTCTGTGAAATGGATCTGAGTTTTTTTTTGTGTATCTATTCGGTTCTAGAACTAGTTCTTAAGTTGCAGAACTGGTTCTTGTATTGTTTAGAACTTGGATCAAATTCTGTTTTAGAGCATCTAAATCGAAAATTTCTAAAAACTCATATTCACCCCCTCTAGGAATATTTCCTGTAACATTCAAAAGCTTCTGCGAGCTTTTTACAGCACTGATTTTACATAGAACTTAACCAGAAAACTCTATCTAGTTTCTCAAGAGCTCACTAAAAACTCTCTCTTTGTCAAACGAAGACATAAGTCACTTCCCAAATTTCCCAATGAAATCTGTTACAACCAAAAGGATATGGCTCCCACAGTATTGCAACTCTCACAGAATTTTCTCACAAGAAATATAGAGTTGGTAGAAGAGACTAAAAACTAGTTTCTAACAGAAAGCTTTTTTTAAGATGATTGATAGATTTTGTTCATGTTCTTCCAGACCTTGGATCTTCATTTTTATAGCAGCAGAAGGTAAAAGATGACCGTTGCAAATGAGTTGGGCTTCTGCTTGCATGATTGATGGTCTTAATCACTAGATTTGAGAGAATATCTCAATTGGAGAAATAATCTCTTCCTTTTGAAAACTTTCCTTGTATAGAACTTGTGTCCTTTTTGAATGTTGATTTCTCTTTAATTTGAATTTCTTTGATGGGCTTCCTTCCACATCTCTGAAGAAGTCCACTAGCTAGTCCAATGTGCTTTAGACTTGGATAGGTCCATGAGCTTTTTCTTTAAGGCTTTCACATTAGCATTTGTAGTGTAGAACCAATACTTAAACTCAAGCTAGTTCTTTTGACTAGGAATCTGGTTATGTTTCAGACTCAAGTGCGTCATTCAACCTGTTACTAAAATAGCCATCTGAGTAGACATAAGTTAGTGATAATTAAAACTGTTTGTTATCATCAAAATTAGGGTTGGAGAACCGTGGAGCCAATAAATTGTTTTGGCAAGAAACTTGGAGAGTGAGATTGGGATTAAGGGCTCTGCATATCACTTTTATGAAACTTTGTAGTGGAAAAAAGAACATCATGTACTAGAATTTCTTGATTAACTTTACCAAAGTTACTGAGGCACATTTCTGGCACTGTAAGCATATATATGATTGCAACCAGATAGTAGCCAGTACTATCGTAGGTAATCAATAAAGGTTTTATGTTCCTGTCATGACTTGATGGTTACCACTTACCAAACTTGTTTTTGTCAATAAGTTGTGCAATTAGTGTGCAAGTAGGGTATAACACTGTTGTTTGAATGTAATTTGATAGTAAGAGTGGCGATGACTCCCCCTAATTGTGATTCATAAATTTGAACTATTATGACTAATTGAAGAATATATGCTGATCAATTATCTTCATGTTAATAATTTTTAGTCCGCAATTCTAACATTTAAAACTACCTACCCACCTGCCACTCTCCGAATAGCTTTGATTGATTTCGTGCATTTTTGGACATAAATTTAATGTCCATGTTGCATTATTGTTCTTGATATTTAGGATTTCTCTTTTATATGCATTTTGAAAAGTCAAATTAATATGTGCATGAGAATCTTCTCCTGTGCTTTTATTTCTTTAACCCTATGAATGTGAATCTCACCCTGACACGTGTTGCGCACTTTGATCTCTCCATAGTGCTCTACAATGATTTTACACCAGAAATGCAATCCTTTTATTTTGTTTCTAAACCTCTCTGTTAACCCTTTTGAAATAGTCATATCGACATGTAGGGACAAGAATGCTAAACACCTGAAATTCGCGTATTTGTATAGTAAATGGTCTGGTAAGTGGTAACTGGGGGCCATTGAGAAGTGGGTATTGGTTAACATAAAGTCGATATCGTACAAGCTAGTTACAACCATTCAAGAAACATGATAATGTAAGATATTATCTCCAAGCTTTGCCTATGTTCCTCTCTATATATTGTCTATTGGTGTGTGTTATTCTTCGCAACAACCAATAAGGAAGTGATTAACATTCTCATATTTGAAAAAAGAATGGCTCTAGCAAGTAGCTTGGAGAGTGAGATTGAGATTAAGGCCTCTGCAGATCACTTTTATGACACTTTGAAGGGGAAGAAAGAACGTCGCGTACATGATGTTGCACCCAACCATATACACAAGGTGGAGGTTCATGAAGGTGATTGGGAGACTTCTAACTCTGTCAAGCAGCTCACTTTTGCTGTGGGTAAGTCACAACTGTATTGTATGTGCATTTTGTATGAGCAGTTATATCTACATATTTTTACCCATTTGGATTATTTTCAAGTAATATTTTTTATACATTAATTATACTCAATTTTCAATATACACACCTATGTACACATTATTTAAAATCATTATATTTGGCATGTTTGACTGGCCAATTAAAATAAGATCATACAAAATGTTTAATCTGACAATTTAAATTTAGAGTTAAATATATTTTTTGTCATTCAATTATTTTTTTAATATTATTTTAGTCGTCAAATAATCATTATGCCCATCAAATCATTCATTTAAGTTAACATTTTTTTGTGTTACGGAAGATTGATTTGGCGGGTAATGTGATTATTTGAAAATTAAAGTGATACAAAAAATAAATCAATAACTAAAGTGACATTTGAAAAATAATTCAATGACGAAAAATGTATTTTACTCTTAAATTTATTGTACACCTNCATTTAAGTTAACATATTTTTGTGTTACGGAAGATTGATTTGACGGGTAATGTGATTATTTGAAAATTAAAATGATACAAAAAATAAATCAATAACTAAAGTGACATTTGAGAAATAATTCAATGACGAAAAATGTATTTTACTCTTAAATTTATTGTACACCTTTTGGTGTAAACTAAAGAGTGTGCAAATATCCTTTTTGAACTAGTTTAGTGAACCCCTCATAATTTTTCCGGTTCTAGTTGATATATTTTTGTGTCTTTGTCTTCGATTGAACTGTAGGGGACACTGTTGAGACCTTGAAAGAGAAAATTGAATTTGATGATGGAAACAAGAAGATTACCTATTTAGTTTTGGAGGGAGATTTGATGAAGTATTACAAGAGCTACAAAGTCATTCTTCACGTTACACCAAAAGGTGAGGGCAGCCTTGTGAAGTGGACTCTGGTGTATGAGAAAGTAGATGAAAGTGCTCCTGAGCCAACCAAATACAAGGATCTGTTGGTTAATCTCACCAAAGACATTGAGACCCATCTTCTTCAGGAAAAGTAAAAGTGGTCACTTATGATTTCCTATGGCTCAAAAATAAAGCTGTTGTGTCTGTATGGGTGTGCTTGTGACCTAATGGTTATCAACCTGATGGTATAAATAATGTATTGCTTGTGTTTGGATGGATCTGTCATATTGCAATGCTCGCGCGTATTTAAGTTTGGCAATCGCAGGATGAGCTGCATGCCTTTGTATCGTTTATTTGTAAACTTTAATTAGTGTGATGATAAAGTTTTATTTTAAATAATCGTACAGCCAACAACCATATTGGCATGTTTGGTTGAGCTTTTGCACCTTGATAATTGCTTTTATTGTCAATAGATAAATAGTAACTCTATTTGCAATCATGAAAATTCGAACCAAAAAACGAAGGTGAGGATACTAGTCTTAAGATTGAGAGCACACTCCATTGAACTAGAAATCTTCTTCTTTTTATTGTATATTATATATATAACTTGATGAACATGGAAAATATATTTTTATTCTCTTTTCGTTTTTTTACAATGAAATCAAGGTTAATTGCTGTAGTGTGAACTAGCTACTGCATTATGTTTTAATTATTATTTTTTCTTTCAAGGATGGATTTTTCCATCACTAGAAGAACAATAAACAATTTTGGAAATTTATTAGGACGGAACATTTAATTGCTAAAATAAAAATTAATTTTCTTAATATTTTGGAAATGAAATGAACATTTAATGTCTTTTATTTATTATTTATTTAGAGACTAAATATTTATGATGTTTTATTGGAATCTTATAAGTGATGTCATTTCCGTTGCTAATGGCGACAGATTTTCGTTTCTGTAAATGGATTATATAGCAATGCATGTTTTAACGGTGGAAGCCTTTTCGTTGTAAAAACTTTTTCAGCTGTTCTCTTTTTTCTCTCTTGGATTAATTGAATCTATATGCCAATGGATCATAGAGCTGTCTCTGTGAAAATGACACAATACGAGAGATGGATAACAGGTTGGTCCGGACCGTTTTGGCCCGACTTGATCAGGCTGGTGCTAATTCGGGCAGGCCCAAATTGGCCCAATTCTAATTGGGCCAGCAAATTACTGAAATTAGGCTACAATTTTTTTTTTTAATTTTTTTAACTATTATTTATTTGTAATTAGGCTAAAATTTAACAAAGGTTTAAATAATTTTGATCAAATTACTAATGAATCTAATTAAATTAAATAAAATATGTATAAATTAATAAATAAAATTAAAACAAAAAATCAAATACATATNAATAAAATAAAAACAAAGAATCAAAGACGTATAAAAAAATGAATGTAAGTGTAAATTTAAAATAAATATGTATAAGTAACTAAAAAAAATTATAATAGTACATACTTTAAAGTTTAAAATTCAAAAACACATACTAATATGATTTAGTAGTCTTTCTTCAAAAAAAAAAAANAAAAAAAAAAAAAAGTGGGCTGGTGGGCCATGGGCAAAATTAGCTGGATTCCATTCAGGTTGTAATATTTAGAACCTATCTCTCCTTTTTCTTTTGGGCCAAAACGAGTTAATAGAGAACAATACAAATACATACTAACATAATTCTAGCTTCATCCATTAATATACTAAGTTTCATATGATTTCTAGAGAATGGCCTGATTTATTTTCAAATAATCTTGAACTTTTGAAACCTAAACCAGTAAAAAATATTTACAAAGCACTGCTATTTAGCCAAAAAAAAAAAAAATTGACAGGGATTTTATTCGGATTTAAAAAAAATTGTTAGAAAAAATTTGGTAGAAAACACTTCATATATAACAATCATTCCTAACAATCACTAATAAAATTATTGTGGCTAAATATCATTATCCTACTTTTTAAAACATTGCAAGCCAATCAATTTGATTGTTAGTGAATAGAAATTATTAGATTTGCCCTTTTTTTTTTGTTGTTTTTTTTTTACGTTGTTCCAAACACACAAATTAATAGCGAACGATGTGTCAATTGGCGAAGTTCAATGGACATGCCTGTGTTACAATATATTATAATTGCCAAATGTTTAGTTAATATATAGTGCATGCAGTGACAAATTGCTGGTCAGTATGCCACCTAATACGACATTTTCATTATATAAACAAAAGAATAAGTTTGATTATTAGTGCAGAAGTCGGCACTATAATATTATCATATTTCAATTTGGTGGTTCTCACCTATAAATTTCAAATTATATATATACTTAAATATACGTTCGTTCACTTCGTTCATTATTAATTGCAGCAAAGAAAAAATGGCTCTCACAGGAACTGTGCAGATTGAGATTGAGATTGAGATTCAGGCATCTGCTGATGGATTCTACGAGACTTTCAAGGGAACAAGAACGCATCGTTTACCAGATATAGCACGCAATCATATTCATAAGATTGATGTACATGAAGGTGACTGGCACATTTCTGGCTGTCAAGCAGGTGACTTATGCTGTAGGTAAGTGATATAATGCAGATCTTTATGCATTTTCTATATTTATATCTATGATAAGTTCTATATATAACTAAGAATGTGGAAAATTTTCATATTAGACTGGTTTATTAAGAGAACAGCTTAGTTGTTTTCCATATTGACTATTCTAATTTGGAAGTGTTATATTAAATCTCATTAACATATGTGGGACTTAATTTTTATTGGAGGAAACAGACTAATTTTAGAGGAAGAGTGTAGTTGATGTAGCGAGCCGTTCTCAGCTAGACTTCTCAGAGTCCTGAACTCCCTCACTTCCTAAGTTCAAGTCCCCTCTTTAAGCTAGACAAAGTGTGCTGGCTGTTTATCTATAGATTTTTTTAAAAAATAGACTAATTCTCAAATTTATAGTTCAAATTCCAGTAGACGAAAAATCAAATTTATAGTTTAAGGTTTAAAGTTTTTTGATTTATAATTATGAATTGGATAATTTTATATCTTAAATTAAACCTAAAAAATTTGGGCTCAAAAACGGAATGACCAAAATTACATATTTTATGAATATAAAAGGATTAAATTATTCATTTTTAAATAAAAGGGACCAAAAAATTTAAGTTATTAAAATATGAGAACTAAAATTACAATTAAGTTTAATTATAATTATATTCTTTTAAAAGATTCATATGACAACTTAGGTTTTTTTGACTTGAGTGAATTCTAAACGTAATATTAGAAAGTTATTTAAAACCAATATATAGTAATTTTAAGCTGAGGGCTTTTTTAACACTTGAATTGAAAGTCCACTCATGGCTATCGATCTATGTATAATTAAGTACAGTTGCAAGTTCTGTATATTGAGTTTTTCAATATATATCTTGGATGAAACCAGGAGACACAGTTGAGACTTTGAAAGAGAAGACTGAGTATGATAATGAAAACAGAAAGATCACATTCATTGTATTGGAAGGGGATATGATGACGCATTACAAAAGCTATAAAGCCACCCTTCATGTTAACCCAAACGGAGAAGGTAGCCTAGTGAAGTGGACTTTGCAATATGAGAAATCCAATGATGATGCTCCAGAACCAACAAAGTACAAGGATTTCTTGGTTGATGTCACCAAAGTTACTGAGGCACATCTTCTGGCATAGTAAGGATATATATCAAAAACTGCTAAATAGTAGCCAGTACTACAATAGTCAATAAGTGATCAATAAAAGGTCTTATGGGCCTGTCGTGACTTGATGGTTATCAAACTTAACTTTGTCAATAAGTTTTGCAACTAATTAAGTATGTAAGTTGGGTATAATATTGATATTTGAATGTAATTTTATAGTAACAGTAGTGATGCCTTGCCTTAATTGTGATTTGTAAATATGAACTATTATGGCTCAGAGGAGAATGCTGATTAGTTATATTCAAATTAATAATCATTTAAAAGTTATTATATGTTATACCAAAAAGTATTACTTAATTTTTTTTTATTGAAAATGTGTTACTTAATTTAGTACAATATATCTGTGATGCACGAGTGATGTTACTTAATTTGCTTGCTAATCTTCTAGAATTAGTTCTGTAGCCAGTTTTGAAACTGGTTTTAGTCATCTTTATTTATAACTTTTAGTCTTGCCTCTTAGCCCACCATAGGAAAAGTTATTTGCTCCACCTTTGTATTTTGGAGTCTGTCAAGAATCAATTCAACCCAAAAGTAGTATTATTAATTTTGGGCTTGACCCATTTAATAATTGGGTTTAGCCTGTATAAAACCAAGTTTGAGCTTGAATTTTGATGCTTGAATAAAATTGGATTTTTTAGGCCCGGCCTGATTTTGGCCTAACCCAATCCGAGTTTACCCAATTATTAAATGGGCTGAGCCGGTTTTAATTCAATTTCTTTTGTCTTTATATTTTTCTTTTTTTTTTTTTATAATTATTTTTTTAATTTTAAAAAAATAATATAAACTCGACCCACCCGATTTGAACTAGCCTGTTTGGACAATGCTACCCAAAAGCTTAAATTTTTAGGTAATATATATTGAAGTGAGGCTTTACTTCACCCACAACATAACCATGTTTTAGAGAGTCCAAGGGTTGAGAACTGAAGGATTGAAGATGGAAGCAGGAAGGATGTAGAATACAAAATTTTGCACAAATGGAGGATGACATTAGTGTTAGATATAAAGTCATTGATGAGTATGTTAAGAATTGATTCAATCTAAAATGTTAAATTGTTAAGTGGAGGCCCTAATATGTCTCTACACTTAAAAGCCCTTTAGATTTAAAGCAGGGACAAAGGACAAAAAGATTTGATCTCTTGATCACCACTTGGTCAAGGACATTATGATATCATATTAAAAACAAATTTAACCAAAAAACTTAAGTTATTTGGTAAAAATTTAAAAATGATTTTGTGCATAATAAGACTTTCATCTAAGAGTATAAACTTTTAAGTTGAAATGATTCTTGAATTATAACAGAACTTTTTTTCTAAGGTGGTCAAGAGCTCAATTTCTGTTGCTCCTATTTCTTATAATTTAGTTAAATTCAAAATTTCAACATAAAGTATGAACACAAGGGTGGGCCCAATGCACGGCGCATGGGTTCCAACGTCTCCTTGCAATACGAGGCTGGTCCAGTTTGTGCTGTGAGTAAAAAGCATGCACTTGTTAATTCTTCTAATAGATCCCAAGTGCCCCTCACACTAGAGGAGTTTATTGCATAACAAGATTCATATATAGATGGATTGCCTTATTTGAACTTGTCAAAAAAACAAAATAAAAAACACTTGCTTCTAAATCACGAAAAAATAATCAATAATATAAGCGAATTATGAAGCAAAATAATTTTTTTTTATACTTTAAAATAAGGTAAACGTGTGCAACTGAGTATCTTATCTAATTGCCAATTAATAATGTAGTATGCTGTTTGGTCCAAGAATCCGATGTCAAACTCAACTGCTCTATTTTAATACCAAAATCAACATGACAAATGATAGATTACTTAGCCAACCACATGGCACCTGCAGCTACGTTCTTTGACTTCTCCAAGGTTCAACTTCACCAGCTTCAAAACGCCTGCACTGAAAGAACACATGGAGCTAAGATCCATGAAGGGGACTGGCACATCATTGGTTCTGTTAGGCATTGGACTTATGCCGTAGTTAAGCTTTTGATCAACAAAGGACTTGATTGTTAAAAATGTGCTTTGTGTGTATGCGTTTATTCTTCAAAATATGCAAGACCCTTCAACTTCACCAGCTTCAAAACGCCTGCACTGAAAGAACACATGGAGCTAAGATCCATGAAGGGGACTGGCACATCATTGGTTCTGTTAGGCATTGGACTTATGCCGTAGTTAAGCTTTTGATCAACAAAGGACTTGATTGTTAAAAATGTGCTTTGTGTGTATGCGTTTATTCTTCAAAATATGCAAGACCCTTCTACTTTTACTATAGTTACCAATGTTTTTTAGTTCCAAGGAGCATAGTGAGTTAGAGAAGAAAGAAAGGGAGTGGATCAAACCCTGACATCAAACACGTGTTGTTGGACCTACGCATCATTAACATAACGTGCAATTTGATATAATTGAAGAATAATGCAGCTTAAAACTCTTTTGCTTTACTGCTACGTACAATATATATATATATATCCACTGTCATATTTCATATTTTAATGCGAAATTAAATTTCTAAAGCTGACTATGCTATATCTGATGATATCGAATTAATAATTTAGTTGGTAATTTGCACCAAGAACCCTATGCCTGCAAGTGGGTAGAATTATTGCTTAACCAAACTCAACAATCTTCTATTTAAGGTCAAATAAGGTAAGCATTCCTTCATTAATATCTCTCCTCACAATTTCCTTTTCCCTCCTTCATTTCATTTTCTCTTTGGTTCTTGAGCTTCATCACTATTTCACAGACATGGCTCTAAGTGGTAAAGTGGAGACTGAAATAGAGATCCAGGCACCTGCTGCTAAATTCTTTAACGTCTTCAGAGCTGAACTTCACCAGGCTCCAAACATGTGTACTGAAACAATACATGGAATTGAGGTACATGAAGGCGAATGGCATACCGTTGGCGCTGTCAAGCAGTGGGAGTATACCATGGGTAAGTTTGGCACATGATAATTATAGTTCAAGTTGATTAAAAATAAGCTAGTTAGTTATCCACACCATTCTCATACTTTTGATGTCGCTAATCAAGTTTTTAACATTGATATTAAATGCTTGTGAACCCAGATGGAAAAAGAACGAATGCAAAGGAAAAAGTTGAACACATTGATGAGGAGAACAAGACAATCACATACACCATCTTTGATGGAGAAGTCAGTGAGAACTTCAAGAGTTTAAAGGCCATATTCCAAGTGATTGATAAGGGTAATGGTGGAATTGTGAAATGGGTTTTGGAATATGAGAAGCTCAGTGAGGTCATTTCAGGTTCAGGTCCTGAGTCTTACATAGACTTCGCTATCAAGGTCACAAAAGAAATCGATGCTCATCTTGTCAAGGCAAAGCACGAAACAGTAAAAAAGTAAACGAAGATATAATGGTGAAGTTCTTATTTAATTAACCAGTGTGAAGTTTGATGTATAATAAGTAAAGAAGTATGCTTCAGCATTTGGCTCATCCTTCACTTGTTTATAAGGAAATCGTTGTTTGCTGAGTGCATTTCATTAAATAAATGCCATAGCTTGGCATATGCTTGTACCGTTGTATATCTCGTTTTTAATATTTTTTTTTATAAACGTGTACTCTTAAGTGAATTCGAGTAATCTGCTTCCTGGCTAAGTTATATCTTTTGCATTATTTCAGATTTCACCAATAAATGATGACTGTACAATTCCCAACCATAGAATGCCATTAAATTCGAATTAGTGATTAGGATTTGAGTAATGTTATTGGGTTCAAAACTTTGCATTGCCTATACAGAAAGAGAGTGAATTGTACTTATCCATATCTATTACTCCAATTAATTGCAAAGACCTGTAGCTATTAGCGGTGGTAACAGCTTATGTGCAAATTAACATCTAACACTGCAGTGAACTATGACATATGATATATGAACTTGAGACTGGAGTTGAGTAGTCCTCCAACAACAAATGATATGTGATACATATGCTGTGACTATAAGACTAAAATTGAGTAGACTCCATCATCAAATGATACGACTTGGCTAGAGTTAACCCCCAAACCTGGTTTGATGACTCATGAATCTGGATTTGATTCTATGAATACCTCATCATGAATTTCTGTTGCCCTTGTATTGCTTTCCACTCTTATTAAAAATTGATTTTCAAAAAGGTTATGCAACAATAAGTATACTTCGCATATATTATTAACGAATTTTCCTTTTAAATTTCTTTTATGTTACATTCATGAGACTTTTGAAATCTGTGAACACTTGAAGTTTTCTAACTACAAAAAGATATTAAAGGAAACGCAAATGTGAAATAATCCCTGTCCTATCACACCTGAATGACTTGAATCATTGTACGATGGAACTTATGTTTTTCGAAGGACTCCCGATGTTCTGTAAATTGCTTCAATGAACAAAGTTCTTGAAAAACTCGTGCAGGAAGTAAATTGCTTCAATGAACAAAGCTCTCAAAAAACTAGTGCAGGGCCTTTCTTTCACTGAGTTGCAAAACTTATCCCATGTCGTTTTATGTTTTTAAGGTCTACAGGTTATCACTTCTAACTATCTTTCTTGTAGAGTTTGTAGTTACTAGCCAAGCTTCCCTGTTGAGATTCTCTTTTGGAATTTAAGTATATCAAATCCCTTATATCAAATATACATTTTGCCACTTATTTCTTAATCACACAAAAATGCAAAGTAAAATTGGTTTAGGGTTCTCCCAACAATGTTAAGTACTCAAATTCAAATTCCCCCCTCTATAGCTCTTACTAAAAAATCTAGTTCCATCTATCTAATGATAAAAAAAAAAAATCATAATCATGTCTTCAACTTGTTGTCATTAAAATTAGTTTCTTTTGTATTAACTTTGGCTTTGAAAATCTTCTAAATATTGGGGACCTTCAAGAAAAATTAAAACATCTTAAGTGTTGAATCAAAATCATTGAAAAAATAAACTAAACAGCTAAACAACTATTACAAAATTCTTAAACAGCCCCATATATAGCACAATAAAACTACACCCAGGGAAATTTTTATTTATTTTTTACTTTTTGTGATAGAACGATAGCAGTTAATAACTTTTGGTTTATAGTTAACTTTTTACCAAAGTTTTATGTAGTGGTGAAACGTTCTGAATGATTAAATTGCCGTAATGGGGTTAGGTACTTCTTTGGACTTAAATACTTAGATTACAGACAAATCAATCGATCTTTCATAGAGAAAGAAAAAGGAAAGACACATATCCTATATATGAGAGATACTAACGTATTCTCCAAATCCAACCATCAATTTTTTCATAATTGATTCTGTTATAATCGATTAAGTATAAAGTCTATTATTTCTCAGATAATCCAAACACATATGTAACTAATTTGCTATGGACTTAGAAGTAATCCAAACACAGATGAAGTAGATCTGCACAAACAGATAGGACTTAGGAGTACTCTTTTTTTTTTTTTTTGGCTAAAAACTGGTCAAAGTATTTGATGAATTTCTTTTATTATTACAAAAGAGTTTGCAACATATTTTAACATATCTTCTTTGTAAACGTAACCATATAGATTTGCCTAAGTATGCAAATTGTGATGCAATGTCACATTTTTTCAAGGAATAGAAAATTATTAGCATCTTATATTATTTTTCTTCTTTTTACTTTTATATTTTCCATATTAATTGTAGGGCCAAGCGATGAGCAATAATAGTCCAACAGAAGCATCAATTTTGAAAGAAATAGTCTTTTGCGTCTCCTGCAAACTAGTAATTCAACTCTCAGCCCAAACAGAGTGAGGAAGCAGTTAAATACTGTTGACTTCAGTAGATAACATTAATCAAAAAACAAAAGAAGTCAGATAATATCTTTTTCTCCCATCATAATGCATATTAGTAGCTAAGTAGTAGCTTTCACAAAATCCAAATCCAGATCAAATTAGGAGTTGATAAATCTTTAGATAATTGACATCAACCATTTACAAATAAAGGCAACGATGTAGCCACTAGATAGAATATGACAATGAAGGGTTTAGATAATTTACAAAATGTTAAGATTTCAATCATCTGCGCTGTTCTATATATAACCAAAAGAAAAATATGTCGTCAATAAACTCCATCTTGTTTTTATCCTTTTCTTTCCAGCATATGAGAAACAAACGTTTCAAACAACGACCATTTACAAATTACTTCAAGCTCTCATAACATATATAACTACTTAAATTGATTTAAATAGACTAATTCCATAGATATGTTTCCTCTTGCAAGAGCCTAGCCACCTACTTCCAAAAGTGAAAGGATGCAAACATCTGGTCTAAAGAAAGTTAGGAAAAAAAAAAAAATCGAATGAAAATTCCTAGTTTAAGAACGTATAGATTAATCCTTCCCCGTCCCAACTCACCTGTTTCACTGTTTACATATTTTGGTGTCCAAACTCAAAACACAGAGTTGTGCTATTTGAACATATCTATTTCACGACCATGAATACTAATAAACATGCATGTGTACATCTAAATTTAACATAAAATATGTTTAAATGTGGCGAATTAAACTTAAATACAAATATGTGTAGTAATGTGTAACATTGCTCTTAAAAGAAATTAATTTTACTATAACATTATGAAGGAAAGTGATATGTAGTGTAGTATAAATGGATCATAATTAAAATTCTAATGATTTGGCTTGATAGTAAAGATACAATAGGTTCATCTAAACTAGCCAAGTTTCAAATCTTGGGGCCAGCACCTAGAAATTTTTTTCCATGAATACACTAGGCCAATATGAGGGTGCGCAGTTAAAACCTCTTGGGAAGGGACTTAGGTTCAATATGCGAAAGCTAACCCGAAAATACCCTTCCTATTAAAACAAAAAGAAAAAGAGGATATTAATTTAATGAAGTTGATTTATGTTTGCTAGTTATTTCTGGAAGAATATATTTTAAATGTATATATATATATATATATATATATATATATTGAAGCTGTGTATATATTTATGTTTTCCTTTTGGCAATATAATGTTACATGTACATATATTGATGTAGCATAGCAATTTTTGTATATATTTTTTGTTGAAATTTAATTTAATTATGAGCGAAGGAAATAACAAAGACCAAACTCCAAACCACTTCATCATCAAAACTTTGATATCATATTAAGTAACAAAGTCTTTCAAAAGACAGAAGATGAACAATTTTAAAATACTGAAAAATTCTTTTATATTTAACAAGATTATCTTGCATACTCAGACAAAAATGCCATCTTTACAGTATGGTCCTTAGAGATTCCTTTAACGTGAAGCCATATATATAAATAAAAGTTGAGAGAATATTGGAAAAGGAAAGGTAATGAACATTTCTTTCGAAAACACAAAAGTGAAAAGTAAAATATTATCAAAACAAAAAATTGACTATTAGTAATCACTTGGTTCTCATTCACAAACTAGTGATAATTTTTCTATTTTAGTAATTATTACTTTTTGTTTCTATTCCTTTGAAAGGAATTAATGTTGCTTAATTTTCTTTTTTAATAATTTTCCCATAATAGTACTGGATTCCAAGTCACTCAAACCTGATCTAATGAATTAATCATTCATTCATTCTGACTGTGAAAGGCAATGTGCGTGGGCTGTGTTTTGTCATCATCTGATATGCTTTTCTCTGCAGATTGCAACACTTTAAAATATAGGAAACCCACTGTTCTTCTCTTAATTACCAACAAACGATAAAAAAAAAATAAATAAATAAATAAATAAATAAATAAAAAATCATGGAATTCCTTGAGCTTATAATTTGCCATTGGATGGGAATGATAAAATAGCAAACTAGTGATAAAGTAGACATTCTTCTCATTATAATAGACCAACCCTCACACATATTGTTTTATTAGGGGATGGTAATGAAAGAGCAAGAAGAAAAGCAAAGGAATATTTCTGTAGTTGATTTTACCTTACACTGACATTTATCCAGCGCCATGCTTTCCCCTTCTCAGTGTCTGGTACTCAACAGATCAATTTTGTATACAATTGATGAATTCTAAACCAATAGAAAAAGGAAATGACATAGTTTTATCAAAGGCTATGGCATTTGGATAACAGGACAAGGTTGTTCTTGAGATGGTTATAATCACAATAAATAATGATTATGTGATTATATTTGTAATTATATAATTAAATTACACTTATTTAAAAGTAACCACACCCAACTTTCCACCACTGGACTGATGGCTCTATCAAAATCTGGACTACATTAAAAAATTAAAACCTAGAGACGAAATTGAAAAGTTTTCAAAACAACATAGACTAAAACTGTGTTTAATCTTTTCTAATTTTCAATGCTATATGTTTCATTTTTGTTTATTTCTTTATGCATACACATTTTTTGTATAACAGATTGTTGTTTTGTTATACAAAATCCCCAAAGTACGGAATAAAAGTAATGCTAGTTTCATGTTATCCATGTTTCATATGTTAGATTAAAGTAATATTTCACAATTCTACATACTTCATCTACAATTACACAAACGATTGTTTATAAGCTTCAATGAAAAAGATGCAAGTGGAATCACCTACATTTAAATACTACCACCATTTCAATTACGCAGGTTCACACATCTAAAAATTGTCGAGCTATTCTCACTCATTACATAGGACAACCCGATAAATGCAAAAAATATGGCTTTCATAGACAAGAGAGCTTTCGTGGATTTGAGGAACTGTGGGTTCACTCACAACTTACACATGAGATGCCAAATCAATTCCCACCATGGGCATCCTTGCTATTTTTGGCACACATTGCAGGACAAGGAGAGAAGAATGAAAAGACGAGTGGAGACCTTGTAGAAGCACAGAAATTCTGTTTGCCCATACTCCTCTGCAATCTCATTTGCAAAGTGACAAACAGATATGTCGTCTCAGGTTCGTAAGCTTGAAAGCAATGTGCAAATCAAGGCTTCTGCTACAAACTTTCATGAAGTTTTCTGGAAAAAGGCATTTCATATTTCTAATATTTGCCCTGATCAAGTGAAGAGTGTTGATCTTCGTGAAGGTGAATGGGGCAAGGAGGGAACTATCGTTTTCTTGAATTGTGTCAATGGTAAGGCAACTTTAATGTTATTATGTAGCTAACATTATTGAAACCATTACACTTTCTGTTCTTATGTAACCCTGGACTCAGTTTCTATTTCAAAAGGAGATAACTAAAGAATTACAATTGAAAGAGAAACAGTTCCCATTGAATTTTGAAACAAACTAGCTATTATAGAAAAATAATGTTAAATATAAAATTATTCTTGCGATTTTTTTTTAAATATTATAACTAAAGCAATTTGAACTCAATTGATTTTTGACATAATATCAAAATCTCTTTAATTAAATAGTTAATTAAAAATTTGATACATGCTGGCTACCTTATTTTGATAACAATATTTTCTAGTTAGTGAGTTATGTTCTGATGAGTTTTTCTGTGTCTAGCTTTAAGCAAAAAAGATTTAATCCAGGTAGTGTCATTTCTTATAAATTTGTTCTCTGTTCATCCTTCAAGCAAACTTCAATCATAGTGCATTGATGCAAGAGAAAAACAGAAAAACACAAACAAGCAGATCCATTTATAGAGATTCAACTCACTAATTAAATTACAAGACAATAACAAATATGAACATGAACACGCTTATTTTAATAAAGTTAAATTAAAATAAAATAACAAAATATATACGTAAGTGTGTGTTTTTGATGATGTATTTTCAAAATTTTGTGGGATCTTAATTTTTGGTAACTTAAACGCATCAATTGAAATAACAGCATTTATAAAATATCCCATTTGGATTGAAACTAAAACTTTTGTATGTGCACATTGTGGGTTGATGTTCATTGAATTGGTATTTGATTGTGCCAATACATAGGTCGGAAAGCTTCTGTCTCCAAGGAGGTAGTTGAAGGCATAGACATAGAAAATCATAAATTGACTTTCAGAGTGATAGAGGGAGATCTGCTGGAACACTACTAGAGTTTTAAGTTCATGCTTCAAGTTACTGCAAGGAACAATGGTAGCGTGGCGCATTGGACGATGGAATATGAGAAGCAACGTGATCACACTCATGATCTTCACACCTTGATGCAGCTATTGGCTGATATGAGCAAAGCCATTGATGTTCACCTTACCCAGAAGGAGACATAGACAGTTATAAAGAATATGTGTTATGCTATTCTTAGAGAGAGAAAGAGTCAAGAGAGGCTTGTCAATATTGGACCATGGAATATGTGCTATTTTTTTGGTTTTGTTTTAGTTTTCATCATCAAAATTCCTCATCCTAAGTAAAAGGCTGTAAATGAGTACAGTTAAAAAAGAATTTAGTCACTTTTCACATTCATTTTTTATTTTCCTCTATAGAAGATTTTTTTTTTAATTTTCTTATTTTCTCCTACACCTCTAGGATAGATCAGAAGGTTTGAACCTCTTTCTTCCTACAATCTACTCAAATCCCTTACCACTAAAGTTCTCTTGTTCTCTTTATTTTTTGACTACCATCTTTCTCTGTTCTTATTATCTCAGAAAATTTTCCATATACATCTTTACATAGCTCAGATAAACCAAAGCATCAGTTCTTGATTGAAATATAGAAAATTTTTAGATTGATGAGTAGGAAACGGCAAAGAGATTCGGAAAGATAGATGAATACCAGAGAGACGACAGAAGAGATTCCCGCATCAAAAAACGACGGAGAATTTAATGATGCTATGTTAGAAATGAAAACAAAAAATCCCTAGAAGACGAAATAGTCTGTTTGTCACAAGAAAATTTTAATGTGGTATCTCTAGCCAACCCATTTTTCAATTTTTATTTAAGNAAACCAAAGCATCAGTTCTTGATTGAAATATAGAAAAATTTTAGATTGATGAGTAGGAAACGGCAAAGAGATTCGGAAAGATAGATGAATACTAGAGAGACGATAGAAGAGATTCCCGCATCAAAAAACGAAGGAGAATTTAATGATGCTATGTTAGAAATGAAAACAAAAAATCCCTAGAAGACGAAATAGTCTGTTTGTCACAAGAAAAATTTAATGTGGTATCTCTAGGCAACCCATTTTTCAATTTTTATTTAAGAAAAGGTACCACTATAGAACAAAATTGACTGGTTGTTAACAAGAAAATTGTATTATAGCATCCTAACCACAGCTTTTATATAAGGGCTGCTGATCAAAACGATATTGAGCGATGAAATATTTGTCCTCAATCCACATTGTAAATTTCATTTACTATGATACCTTCTAAATGGGGACAAATTAAAAATCTTATAAAAGGTCTGCCACTGGATAGAATTTTTGCACAAGAAACGATTTGATTTTAATCAACATTGTAAGTTTCACCGTGTTGTACTTTGAAACTGAGAGAGATATGTCGTCTCTGGTTGGAAAGGTTGAAACTGATGTTCTCATCAATGCTCCTGCTAAGGAGTTTTACGATGTTTTCTGCATCAAGACACACCAAATTGCCAATATTTGCCCTAAAATTATAGAAAGTGTTGATCTTCTTGAAGGTGAATGGGGCACTGAGGGTAGCATCATCTTATGGAAATTTCTTGCTGGTAACGGAACTTCAACTTCAATATATGCAGTTTATAAAGTCTTGTGATTTACATTTTGATACTCTAATATGCTTTGAAGGCATAAAACTTCTTGGTATGGGCTATGGCGAAGCCTTTTTATTCAGATTTCTTTTCCTTTTAGTTTCTATTTTTTTCGACAGAAAAGAAATTTTTTGTTCCAAAATTGTGTGCTTTGACATGGTGGGGCTGCCCTATTGTCGAAATCTATAAGCTTGTTACTAGAGTATTCTGTATTATGACTTTTGTTCTATATATCAGATACTTTAAGAAAGTTCTAATCAACTGAAAATTGAACGAAATTTTGTTACTCTTAGTCTTAGCATAGACTAATGGCTTTTCATTCAACAAATTTCTATGCCACAGAAAAATCCACAACTGCGGCTGAATTTGAATTGTACGAAAAAAAAATTTAAGTAGCCTTAGCTCAATTTAGATTCCGTTGTACAGTACAATTAAACATTGATGTTATAAGTACGGAGTTTGCATATATATCACTAATTCATTAACATATGTTGGTCTTGTGTAACTAGTTCTTACACCTCCTTAATAATAATTGTAATCTACTTTCAATAATTTCAACTTATTATGGCTTTTTACCCCATTTGGGTTGATACACAGATGGGAAAATTCACGTGTCCAAAGAGGTAGTTGTAACCCTAAACAAGGAGGACTACTTAATCTCTTGCAAAGTCATAGAGGGAGATCTCCTTCAGCACTTCAAGAGCTTCAAATTCATTGTTCAAGTTACTCCCAAGGATAAGGGCAGTGTGGTGCATTGGGCCATGGAATATGAGAAGCTACATGACCGCATTCCTGACCCTCACTCCATGATACAGACGGCAACTGTTATGGTCAAAGACATTGATGCTCACATCACCCAAGGATAGACATAATGGCTATGTCCAATGCAACTATCAAGTGTATGTAAAGTAAATAAAAGTTTCTCTGTATAATCAATTATAGATATTAATAACTTTTCAAATTCATTAGCCAATACTTCAAACGATTAAGGGTGTTTTATTGAAAGTTTTCCGCGAAGTGAACTGCCACTAATTGAATTTTCTTATTAAAAAGAGAGTTTATATATTAATCTGCAAAAGTCAAATTAGTTACTGGTTCAGCTCGTACACAAGCTATATATCTACTTTCAAAGCTATCACTTGAATTACTTCTCATTTATTATGAGAGATCTACACATTTATTTGTGTTATTGTGAAAATCTCAAAAATTAAGAAATAATCCAACCCTAAATCTTCTTGTTGAACAAATAGGAATTAGACCACGCAATTGAGAGATAATCCCACCTTAAATTTTTTTGTTGAACAAATAGTAATTAAATCTTTTTAAGAGAATGTCTTATATTACTTTCATACGTTGGGTGTATTCCGGTTATATTAAAACTAGAAATAAAAGGAACTTATTTAAAAAATAAATAATTTATAAATTCTATCAAAAGTGATAGAATTTACAAAATATAATATGTTTACATAAAATATAATTTTTAAAGACTGAAATTTTTAAAGAATTTCANTTTCAAAGAATTTTATAATTTCAATTTATTTGTAAAACTAATTGGAAATTTTATATAAAGTTATTTATAAATAAATTAAAGTTTACAATTTTTTCTTTTAATTACTCCATCTTTAAAGCAAGGTGCACTAAAATTAGTAAATACAACAAGATTTAAACCAAAGATTTTTTACCCACCTAGTTCAATCTTATCAATTAATCCAACTTTTGTTGACTTATAATGGTTAAAAACACTGCCATTAGAACTACATGGTCAGACAAATTAATAATGGTACCGATAAGATTTGGCTTCCTATGTGATTGGTATGGTGCCCTGTTTTGGATAATACCTCGAGAGACCCAATCTCGTTAATCCACAAGCTCTCACAGAAAATTCGTCTTTTATTCTTTTTATCTCTTCATTCTGGACTGGTGCTAATCAAAGATGGAGACTTGACTTAGCAAGATAGTTGCTTTCAGATATCCAAAAAAAAAATCTCGATTTTAACGAAGCACAGATGAATTCTAGCCATGTTCATCGACGTTGCTTGTATTCTTCCCACGCTCAATGAGCTTTTTCCTAAATGGCAAAGCATTGATGATGCATAATTTTTCCCTCTCCCAATGCATTGATGATGGATAATTTTTAGGCTTAATTGTAATTTTAGTCCCCTATTTTAACAACTTGAACTTTTTAGTCTTCCTTCTTTAAAAATAAATTATTAAGTCTTTCTATATTCATAAAATATACAATTTTGGTCATTTTGTCTTTAAGTCAAAATTTTTAAGTTTATTTCAAGGTGTAAAATTCTCTAATTTATAATCTTACCATTCAAATTGAAGAGTTACGTCTTGTGAACCTCCTCACTCAATGTTAGCTAGATTTAACGGTGGGATTCAGCCCAAAGTACCAAAATCATAAATTTTCATTTAACCAAAAATCTAGACTCATTTACTATTAGATCGAGTTGAAATTTAGTGTGGAGGTTCACAAGACATAGCTCTTCAATCTGAACAGTGAAATTATGAATCAAAGAACTTTATACCTTAAAATAAACCTAAGAATTTTGACTTAAAAATAAAATGACCAAAATTGTATATTTTATGAATATAGAGAGACTCAATAGTTCATTTTTAAAGAAGGAGACCAAAAAGTTTAATTTGTTAAAATAAGGGACTAAAAATACAATTAAGCCTAATTTTTATCATCCTTATCGTATTTTAATTTATTCAAATTGAGTCACTCACTTTATTTGGTGGCTCTTTCTTAGGGCTGTTTTCAACCCTACGCAATTTTATTTGTTTCTAATCTTTTAGGGAAAGTTAAGCTAAAATGTAAAAACGCATCTCCCTTTTACAAAACTTTTTCTCCCACTTTTTCTCTCCCCATCTTCAGTCCCCTGTACCGAAGCAAAGGCCTTATTTGGTGTGCCATATTTGATGTTTTATATAGTTTATCTCACATTCTTGTCTCATTATTTGAGCTTCTCTTCTCAATCATTTATCCAATGTAAGTGGAAATTCCATAAAGGAAATGGAAAGCAGGTAGGCAAGAAGCATGTGATCAGAAAGACAACAAAAACAGTAGAAAGTGAACATTCCAAAAATCAACATTTAAATCTAATGAATAATATAATTGTACTGAAAGATGAGATATAATACTAGATTAATACTATTTGCATAGTTAATTTTTCTTACATATGTTTGCATTTGGCTTTACTTGATATTTTCTAAATATTTTGTTTGCCAAAATTGTTGAATTTTCTTTCTGTATACTTATGAGGAAGAGTAATATATAGTAAGACTAGTTTTACAACACACAATGCTAATGAACTGCCACTAATTGAATTTTCTTATTAAAAAGAGGGATTAAATATTAATCTGGAAAAGTCAAATTTCTTATATAAGGGCCACAGTACAAAACAATTTTGTTCTTACATTCTAAATTTCAACCTGTTCCCATTTTCATATGCAAGAGTTAGAGATGGCTGGTAAGCTGGAAACTGATATACCCATGAAGGCTCCTGCTGAGAAGGTTTATGAAATTTTCTGCAGCAGGACACACCATATTGCCAATATCTGCCCTGAAATTATTCAGAGTGTTAATATACTTGAAGGTGAATGGGGCACTGAAGGCTCCATCATCGTCTGGAAATATGTTGTTAGTAAGGGAACTTCGACTCTAATTTGTTGCTAGCAAAGTCAATTGTGATTTATATTTGATACTCTAATTAATATGTTTTGAAGGCATTACAGTACTTGCTATCCTTTCTTGTATGGATAAGTCTTTAAGATCATATTTGTTCTTAATCTGTTTCAGATTTTAGTGTACATTTGTCCTTTTCTGACAAATTAACAATAGACATAGTGGGGCTTCCTATAGTTTTGGGAAACTTCTTAAAGAACCTCTTCTTGCAGGGATTCAATCAAGTATTATTCTATGTTATAACATAACAGCAGAATCCAGATGAATGGATCGTTTCATGTGAATTTCCGTAATTTTATTTCATTACAGCTTTTCTGCCACATGACACTTTCAGAAAGTTATGAGCAACTGAAAATTGTAGGAAATTGTTTTATTCTATACATTAACGTTTCTTGCGCAGCTAGCTCTACCATTTCCATACGAATACTCGAGTTTGGTGTTCGATACTTTCATCTTGTCATGTCTTTTCTGCCATTTGACACTGTCATAATGTTTTCAGCAATTAAAAGTTCACTCTTCGCATCGATTTTTCTTTTGTATAACAATAATCTATACAGTTCTGCTGCTTATTATATGCCACTATATATTACACTAGTTCCTACAAGCAAAATTAGTAGTATCTGAGATTCTAAGATCACTTTCTATACGACTCAAATTTTCTTATACTACCTCACACTAGTTGAAATGGCAGACATTTTTCTTTTTATTTTCCCCTAATTGGGTCAGGAAAATGGGTTGATGAGACTGAAATCTGCTGATTTCCCAATGCTTGACGTCGTAATATATACTTTAGACTAAAGTAGTTATTGATTAGGTTTAATTAATGACCACTCTGATTAAAAAAAAAAAAAAAAAAACATCAGTTTGCTTGCTGCTTCTTGGGTTGATGCTCTTTAGATTAAAGTAATTAATAGTTTGTTTTGTGGAAACCTAATGTAGATGGGAAACCTAATGTAGCCAAAGAGGTGGTCGAAACCATAGACAAAGACAACAATTCAATCACTTTCAAAGTGTTAGAGGGAGATCTTCTTCAGCTCTACAAGAGCATCAAGTTCATAGTTCAAGTTAGTCCAAGCGTGCTGCATTGGACCGTGACATACGAGAAGCGACATGACCATATTTCTGACCCCCACTCAATTGTACAACTGGGAACTGTTATGGTCAAAAGCATTGATGCTCACCTCATCCAAGGATAGAAATATATAACGGCTCAGTCCTAGGCTACTATGATACTATCAAGTGTATGACATATATAGATTAGCTCTCTTCTTAACTTAAGCTTTTGGAATAAATTTGTTCTTGATATAATATTAGAGCTTTTTTTAATCATTCTTGCATCTATTCCTAACAACTTAAACTTTTAGAAAAATTGGTTCTTTGACTTATATATATATATAGAGAGAGAGAGACAGAGTTAAATTCAAATAATATTTTAATTAAAAATGAGTAGAGNTTATTATAAAAAAAATGAGTAGAGATCAACCTCCACAGGATATAAGACTTGAACATTTACATCTTTTAATAATTTTTTTGAGAGACGAATTTAACTTTTCCAACTGTTAAATCATGTTATATTCTTCTGTTGATCATGATGTCAAATTTTATGGAAATCAAAAGTTCTTAAGTGCCTAATCTAATTGAGGACATTTCGTTATATTTTTAAGATTTTGCTATCTGTTAAAATTAGATAATCTAATGGAATACTAATCAATTATCAAATTTTATGAAATTTTATGAACATTATCTACATGATGAAAAATTTTAATTCAACAATTAAATCTATAAAATTTATTTTTCACAAAAAGTTATTCAAGAATGTAAGTGTAACAAGTCTTACAGTCAATGTAAGTTAATCCATGCTCTTATAAAATACATATTTATAAATATATTTTTCCCAATATATATCAATATTTTATTATAAAATATGCCTTTCCCTTAGTATACTTTTTTATAAATAAACAAATGTCATGGTCTTGTTTCATTTTCCCGTAAAACTTAAGCAGGATAGAATTTAAATGTAAGATTATGAATGTATAGAACTGACTTTAACATACTCATAAACCATATTACGAAAGCCATCTGAGATCTGAGCATAGTCATCGGTGCTACTGCTCATATATAGATGATAGAATAAAATAAAAACCCAAAAAGGAAAACATAAAACCATTGACATGATTTAGCCTAAATCTTGAATAAGTTCTTTTTTATAGATTCTGGAATAAGTTCTATTTTTTGGTAATGATTCTGGAATAAGTTCCTAACTGTTTTATTTCTATCTTTTATGTCCTCATTCTCTTATGTTAATTCCCACTGGGCTGCATGAAGCATTGTGTATGAATGTGTATCGAATTGTTTTGGCAAAGGTCCATGTCCACTTAATGCAGCATAAATGTATACCTTAGTCACAGCTCAACTTATGATATTATCTTCAATAATTTAAGCCCATCTCAGCAGAGCCTTGTTGAGATCTTGGCCCAGTGTAGGATCTAATTTTAATTTAATTCAATACGTCATTTTATGAAAATATTGGGATCACATTGTATTTCTTAAAACCAGTTCGTCAGGTAGAGTTAAACACACTATAGATCATTAAATGGCCTTCTTTCAAAATCCAACCTCCCAGAAAGAAGCAATCCACCGATGCAGATGTTTATTAATGTACATTATAGACCTGGCCTTGAGAAATACATGGTCAGACAAATTAATAATGGTACGGATAATATTTGGCTTCCTACGTGATAGGTACGCTACGGTGCCTTGTTTGGGATAATACCACGAGAGACTTAATCTCGTTAATCCAGGAGCTCCCACAGCAAATTTGTCTTTTATTCATTTTCTGTCTTCATTCTGGACTGGTGCTCATCAAAGATGGAGACTTGAGTCTTGACTTAGCAGGTGGTTGCTTTCAGAGACCCAAAAATCTTAGATTTTAACGAAACATAGATGAACTCTAGCCATGTTCATCGGCGTTGCTTGTATTCTTCCCCTGGTCAACGAGCTTTTGCCTAAATGGCAAAGAATTGATGATGAAAGCTATTTTATTTTATTCAAATTGAATCACTCTCTCTATTTATTTTAATGGAGGATGATTCTCGCGGTTTGTGGTCCTTGTTGCAGCTGGCAATTGAGGTGAGCCAAGACATTGATGCTCACCTTACTGAAGACCAGAAAGAGACTAGGGTTATGCCCTAAGCTGCTATGTTTATGTCAAATAAAAGCTGACATTGCTCTTGCACACCTATGTAAATGATATTTGTATACATTGAATAAATCAAATACATGACATGGCCTGGGATGCTTCTGCTCCACTTGCTCTGGGGTTGCAATAAAAGCTCACATGCTATGCTACGCTTCTGTTCTCATATGTTTAGTTATATATGGCCTATGGGTTTGAAAACCATGTAAGGGGTTTCCCGGCAAATTGACTAAATAAATACAAAAAAAAAATGCATAAATAGGTTACTGTTTAAAGTATTTACCAAAATTGTTCAGTATAACTGTTACCAGATAAATCAATACACACTAAATTAATTACAGTGTTTCTATTAAAAAACGCTAAAATGAATAAGTGTATTCTTGCAAGAAGTGTNCAATTGAGGTGAGCCAAGACATTGATGCTCACCTTACTGAAGACCAGAAATAGACTAGGGTTATGCCCTGAGCTGCTATGTTTATGTCAAATAAAAGCTGACATTGCTCTTGCACACCTATGTAAATGATATTTGTATACATTGAATAAATCAAATACATGACATGACCTGGGATGCTTCTGCTCCACTTGCTCTGGGGTTGCAATAAAAGCTCACATGCTATGCTACGCTTCTGTTCTGATATGTTTAGTTATATATGGCCTATGGGTTTGAAAACCATGGAAGGGGTTTCCCGGCAAATTGACTAAATAAATACAAAAAAAAAATGCATAAATAGGTTATTGTTTAAAGTATTTACCAAAATTGGTCAGTATAACTGTTACCAGATAAATCAATACACACTAAATTAATTACAGTGTTTCTATTAAAAAATGCTAAAATGAATAAGTGTATTCTTGCAAGAAGTGTTTTTTTTTTTTTTTAAAATAGCAAGTGCAATAAGAAAGGCTGAAATATTAAAGCAGTTTAAATAAGAAATGCTAAAATAGTAACAACGTAATGCTGAAATCTTAAATAAAAAATACTGGAATGTCAAAAGTCACCTAGCATCTTTTTTGAAAATATAAAAAACGCTTAAATATTTTAGTGTGTGCCATTAAGATACGTTGAATCATTTTAACATGTCCTTAAAAGGACACGCTGAAATGATAAAAGAACACGCTAAAATGATTTCACGTGTCCTAATGGCACACGCTAAAATATTTCACCGTATCCTTCATTCCCGAGGCAGCCAATTAATGGTCATTCTTAGCACCCAACGCCCCACCTTCCCCACGAGTGTTTTTCCTATAATTGATATAAAGTATAAAACTTATATATGTTAGGAAAGAAACCAACTTAATGGAACAGAAGTATATCTTCTTGTTTCCCCAAAAATTTTGTAGTTGATAATAAGTGGGATTTCAACAGGGGAAAAAGTCTCTTTGGTAATAAGCATCATGTACTTTTCTGCTGTTCAAATTTAACAGTATTATTTCTCAACATAATATATCTTTTTGGATTGAGGGTTACCCCAAATGGCAAATTTACTAAAATAATCAAAAATAATAAATAAATATAGGAAAAGGGTTAGTGTTAAAATAATTTATCAAAATTGGTCACTTTTAAATATTTTATTCAAGGCTATGAGAAGAAAGAGAAACGCTAAAATATTTTAGCATTTTATGTAAAGAAACACTGAATACATAAAGAGCTAAAACATTTTAGCATTTCTCTTTTTTCTAAATAAATTATTCAAACGTGACTCATTTTAGTAAATTGTTTTAACAATAATCCTTTATTTATTTATTTTA